>CM019752.1:33282394-33882394 GCA_009761765.1 Phenacoccus solenopsis
TACGTGTTGCTTCGCGGTATGTTACGTATTCGTATATCTGGGTGCCCTCTGTAGTCGTGCGAAGGTGTTAGCTATTTAAGCTACTACCATTTGTGGCTTATCGATGAGAATAAAAAAAGTAAAATTCGATCTTCGAGAAACGAAATTGAATTTATTCCAAAAGGAGAACCAAGATAGAATGCAAGTGTAAAGAATTTGAAACCAGTTATAAATTACAAGTCGTGACTAAATTTAAAAGATGGAAAGAGCAATGTTCTCGGTACTCGTTTAAATTGTCTACTTCTTCGAAGGAAGAGGTGATATGAAATTATCTTTATATTTTTCATTTTTTCTTTTTCCGTAAAATTTATATACTTTTGAAGATTTTTTTCAAATGTTGTACCGTCTTTCATACTTTTTCAGTCATTTGACGTTTATTAATTAGAATTTAGTTTTAAATTCAAGGTATTTCAAATTTTAAACTTCTCATTACCATATTTTGTAATCATCAATCAAAATTTGAATAAAGAGAAAATTAATCACGCGAACGTGTACGAGTATTAATGCGAAATTTCGCCGCAAATAGCCTAATACCGTAAGCACCGGTGTCTTTATATAATCGAAATTGAAATTTTTAATGTAGGCGTTAGACGTGCGATGAAAGCGAAACTGATTGAGGCGAAAAAGAATTATTGCGTTAATTAAAGCGCCATAGAAATAAATCATCATTTCGCGCGATTATTTATCAAGATGGATAGATTTTGGGCTTATCGAAAATCTCATTATTTATTTTCTTCGTGAACTAAAAGAAGTGAGTTTTAAAGAACTCACGAATAAACATGCTTAGGCATGATGGACGAATGTGACATGACCATTGGGATACTAAAAACTATTTTAGTCTAGGCTGGAAATTAAGAGATCCAAAGAGACTCGTATTCGATTTTATATTTAAGTACCTAGTTTTGTGGTTTGCAGAAATTTGAAAAAAGTATACAAAAACGAATTTTATTCAAAATAATTAGGTTTATGTTGATACGTACTTGTGCTTAATATAAGCGAGCATAGTCTTAAACCAATCAGAATTTATATTTCATTATACATACGTTCGTGAATTGATTTTTCAAATATTTTTGAGCGGGGACTATAGCCGGAACCCCCTTCCCCCTATCTTGAGTGCACCCATGGACATGGCCAAGTTAAATGGAAAGTATAACACTGAAGTAATTAACCACAAAATTTCGGTCATCTATGCTCAAATGGGTAAGAGGAGGAGAGGGAAGCTAAGGTGTCCGAATTCAAAAAACTTATGAAAATGAATAAATTTTCAAAAAATATATTTTTTGATAGAAAACGGTTATAAAGACTTCAGTTAGGGAACAAAAATGTTTGGAATTCAACATTTAGATCTTACCATGTACTAAAAGTAGGCATTGTTTGTGAAAGATTGTTTTTTTTTTAATTCCTTAATTCGAGTCAATATTCTCACGATATTTCATCTTTTTGTTTCATTTTTTGTCGCACATTTTTTTTTTTTTTTTTTTTTTGAAAATGTCACACACCCAAAATTAGCCGAGAATGTGATAGGCTGTTGAAATATCGTTAGAATATCCACTTCAACGATTTTTGGGTGCCAGAGTTCATTATGATAAGCATTGTGACATTTTCAAAAAACTAATAATAATAATTAATAAATAAAAAAATAATGGAAAAACACTTCATCTTCAACAAGCAATGCCCTTTTTGTGCTTGTGATAAAATCTCCGTACAATTCTAACATTTTGTTTGTTTTTTTATTTTTTTTTATTTACATCCTTTTTACTATTTTCTTCCTCAAAATTATTTTTTTGGTAATTTTTAAAATTAAGTAGTATTATTATTTACTTTGACAGTTTCTCTGGTGCTCTACTTAATATTAGAATTTTTTACGTCAAAATGTGAGAAATACCTTAAAACATTTCCTTTTTGAACACCTTGTGATGTTACAAAATCCTATGAACTTTTTGTAAGTATTTTTATATGTAAAAGATTGTTAATTTTCATGTATAGCTTTTTCATCATGACCCATTTCTTTGACTTCTCTATTAAAAATCTCCTCTCTAATATTTATTTTTTTAAATTAACGTGCCATTTACAGCAACTTAGCTAGAGGCACCTGATCGGTTGAGGTAATTAAATGAATATCTTGCCGTATTAACTGACGACATAACATAGTGAGGTTGTTAGATGCTAAGCGGGTTTTAAAATCAGTTAAAGAAGTTCAAAAATCAGTCAAACGGCCTTTAACGCTATACTTCTAGTTTTAAGAGAATCTAAAAATATTTTAAAACCAACTAAATGGGTTTTAAAATGGGCTAAACGGGTTTTGAAACCAGCGAAATGGGTTTTTAAACCTGCTAAACGGGTTTTTAAACCGGCCAAACGGGTTTTGAAGTGGTCACAATAGTTACGAAAATAATTAAAAATATTTTGCTACTTGTTAAATAGGTTTTGAAAGTAGTTTCTGTTTGTTTGTTTGTTTTTTTTTCGAAACACTCGATTATTTATTAAGCATAGTTAATTATTTTTTCTAAATCTTTCACAGGGATATGGAAACGATGACCCACCTGTTGAAAGCTTCGTTAGGAAGTGGTATTTTATCAATGCCTTTTGCTTTCAAATGTTCTGGATTATCGGTTGGGCTCGTCGCCACTTTTTTAACCGCATTTGTTTGCACATATTGTTCCTATATTTTGGTGAGTTTTGTCGTTTAAAATTTGCTTCTAGTTTTTTTATATTTTACTGATTTTTTTATTGATTTTTTTTTACAGGTTAAATGCGCTCACTCGTTGTATTTTAGAGTTAAGATTCATACAATGTCCTATGCCGACGTAGCAGAGGTAGCTTTTGCAAATGGACCGGCTTTCCTAAGGCCATATTCGAGGATGTCGCGGTATGTATTTGATACTTCAGATGCGACGGCTTAATGGAATTTAATTTTATCCTATTAGTGGCCTGCTGGTTATAAATCACATCCTTATTAAATTTAGGCTTTTATTAAATTAATGCAGATGTTCGAGTCGTTCTAATAAGAAATGAAGAGAACTCTTAATTTTATATTCTTTTCAAGAATTGAAATTATTATTAAAAAGTGGCTTCGAAGAATTATGTAATATTATTAATTTCCATGTTAATTTTTCCTTTTCGCAGAATCTTCGTAATGGTAGCTCTATTTACTTCATATTTTGGCGCTGTCAGCTGCTACACTGTTATCGGTGGAGAAAATTTCAAACAAGTTAGTATTCGTTTGATGTAAAGCTTATTCGGTATGTTGTTACAATTCTTCCCTTCACTCTTCCTAGTGGAAGTTTTAGAGTACACTTATAATCCACGTAATTGGAATCACGGAGGAATAATTTCGTTGTATCGATTATCGTTCGAGTATTTATTAGGTTTCGCGTCAATTGTTGGTTAAAAGTACTTCGAATTAGAGTACTGATTTGAGCGAATTCATTTTAAGTTCAGTTGACGAGTTTAATAATGCTTGAAACTCTACGTAGATAATGTATACCACCTAAAACAAGCAATTCTTTTATTAAAAACAATCGCGTTATCGCGAAAATTGAAGTTGAAGATCTCTCTCGAACATGTCAGTTTATTTAAATGTCTCAAAATATGTTTTAGGTATACCCGACTTCATCGAATTAATGCTCTTGATGTTCTTTGATAAATAAATTGGTACCTAACTCGAGATAATTTTATTTTTTCGTAGGTCTTAGAACATTATACTGGATTCAATTATGATCTTAGATTTTACATCTTATCGACGCTACCAATTTTGCTGCCTTTGGCTTTCATTCCGAATTTAAAAGCTTTAGTTCCATTTTCACTAGCTGCAAATGTGCTCATCGGTTTGGGATTGGGAATAACTTTTTACTACTTAGTGTTCGATACGAGCAAAGCAGGGGAAATCAGAAATTTCCCATCTGCATGGAGTGATCTACCGACTACATTCAGTATTACCGTTTTCGCTATGGAGGCTATTGGATTGGTAGGTTATGGTGGTATTTTGACATATACGTATACTTACCCCAATCAGACACTTGTTAGAGCCGCGACGAAATAAATTTTCCTCATATGTTGCCAACTAAAACAACTACCTGAGATCTCCTTCTCTGCATTAGAATTGTCTCTCTTTAGCATTTTTCCACTTGCAGTTTTTATTTTAGTGAATAATGATTGGCTAAATAAAGAAAAAACTGCAATAAATTCAACTTTCAATCCAGTGTATTTAAGGAATAGCATTTTTTTCTTGTTTTCCCGTGTGTTGCATTGCAATACATACACTTTCGCATGTAGCCCGTTTAATATTGAAAAATGATAGTAATAATAATAAAATGAATATTTCATAAAATTATATTTCATTACATAACACGATGTTGAGAGACATATGTGTAAAAAAAAACTAATAAAAAAATACAAAAAACGAAAATTATTGTTTATATTATATTCAATTTTCTGAAAGTATGTTGAGAGACATGTATGAAAAAAATAAAATAAACACAAACGTTTTTGCAATTTGTTTATAAAATTGTATTTCATTTCAAAACAGTATGCTGAAAGACATTATGTAGGGGAAAAATATTTATATATATATAAATGTTCTAATTCTCTTTTAAATCGTATTTTATTTTAAATCAATGATTTGAAAAACATAATTTATACAAAAAAAATAATAATAATAAACAAAAATGAATAAAAGATTATTTTTAATTTGTTGATAATTTTATTTCATTTCAAAACAGGTTGATGGGCACGCGTAAAAAATAAAATAATAAATTTTAAATTTCGTTTATAAAATACATAAAATTGTATTTCATTTTAAATTAATATGTTTTGAGAGAGAGGTGTGTAAAAAAAATCCAAAGAAAAAAAACGAAAACGTTTTTAAAATTCATTTATAATAATTGTATATAATTTCAAAAAGGTATGTTGAGAGATATATGTGAAAAAAATAAATTAAACAAAAATGTTTTTGAATTTTGTTTATAAAACTTATAAATATGTTTTTAATTACAAAATGGTAAGTTGAGAGACAAGTGTAAAAACAATAAAGAAATGAACAAAAATAAACAAAAAACATTTTGAAATGTTGTTTATGAAATTTATAAAAACAATTTTCTTTCAAAACAGATGTCAAGAGGCATGCCTAGAAAAAAAAAATAAAACCTTTTCGGATTTGTTTGTATTTTTTTTTTTTTTTAATTTATTTTAAAACGGTGTACTTATTGAGAGACACGTGTAAAAAAAGAAATAAAATGAACAAAAAGTTTTAAAGATATTGTTAACAAAATTTATGAAATTGTAATTCATTTAAAAATAGTATAACTATGTAGAGACATGTAAAAAACAAACAAATAAGCAAAAAACGTTTTCAAAGGTTGTTTATAAAATTTATGATATTATATTTTGTTTCAAAACAGTTTGTTAAAAGACATGCGTAGAAAAAATTTGGAAAAATGAAACAAACACTTTCAAATTTTATTCATAATTTGTTTTTATTCGTATTTTAAAGAAGTGCACTGAGGGACACACGTGTAGAGAGGAATAAAATAAAATGAACAAAAAATTTTAAAATTTTGTTTATAAAATTTTATTTCATTTCAAACAGTATGTTGAGAGACATGCATAAAGTAAAATAAAAATAAACAAAAAAAAAGTTATTAAAATTTGTTTATAATTTTATTTTTTTTATTTTAAAACAATGTGTTGAGATAAAGATGTAGCGAAATGTAAAAACAAAAACGTTTTAAATTTATTTTTGAAATTATATTTCATTTTTAAACAGTGTATTGAGAGAAATGTGTAAAAAAAGTTAACCGTTCCATTACCATTCGAGGAAATTAGAGTGACGGGTGTTATTGTAGAAATAATAAAGATGGAGATTTTCACGAGGTATTTTTTTTTTGTAGATGATGCCTTTGGAAAATAATATGAAGAATCCGACTCATTTTATTGGCGTTTGCGGTGTTTTAAATAAGGGCATGACTGTAGTTGGTATCATTTACATCGTCATCGGTGTCATGGGATATTTAAAATATGGAGATACTGTGCACCCCAATATTACTTTCGATTTACCTATTGAACAAATGTAAGTGACAAATTGAAAAACCAAAGGTATTGCCATTCGTGATGAAGAATTGAAATATTAATAAAAGGATTTTTCTCACAGAGCCCCTCAAATAGCTAAAATTGCTATTGGAGTTTCCGTACTGTTATCCTACGTCTTGCAATATTTCGTATGCTTGGAAATCTTATGGAATTTGATCAAAGATAGATGCGCGAAATCAGCAAAATTCTACAACAATTTATGCCGAGTTGTGCTCGTATGTTTTTCAGGTAAATAAAGAATTTACCAATCAACTCGGATTTATGCCTGAAAATTCAAATTAGCTATATTAATTTACATATTTTTTGCAGTATTATTAGCTGTCGCTATTCCCAACATTGGCCCATTCGCCTCGCTTATTGGAGCCTTCTGTTTTTCATTCCTCGGTATACTGTTCCCAGTAGTCATCGATATAGTCACATACTGGAATAAAACATCCAAAGTGAAAATATTCTTCCGTAGTTTACCGGTGTTATTATTCGGAATAATGGCTCTGTGCTTCGGAACATATACCAGTTTGTTGAGCATTATGGCTATTTACACTCCTAAAGACGGAAATTTTACTGTATCCGCGTAATTAAATTTTGGACTTTTTTTTCGTATTTATTATGTAAGATATAAATTTTTCCTTTTTTTATAATACGTATTGTAGATACTTTTAAGACGATTTACGATTTTTTTTAAACTTTTTTAAAACAAAAACATGTAAATAATAATTTATTGCGATGTAGGAGGGAGACCATCGATATTATATTTATTTTAATTTTTAAGCATGATGCCTTCTCAAAGAAGGGAAATATGTTCTCAACATCTATATTAAAGATTTTCATCTATTTTAATATTTGGCGTTTATATACGGATCGACATCGTATAATTGCACACTCGTGAGGAGTTTTTTCAGCGACGAATCTTTTCTCGTAATTTCATTTGCCTTCACAACGTATGAATTTTCATTCTTTTAAAGCGAAACGATCGAAGGATTGCTTCAATATGTATTCTTGATCTCGTATCCAAAGCTGCTCGCAAATAGAGTTTAAAAGAGGACCGACTTTGGCCGCATCAGATTGAGAGTAAGGTGTATTCGGTAACTTCAATACATTTAGTTGCCACTTGGTCTCGAAATCTTTGATCTCCGAAAATGATATTGTTGAGGTATTCGGTGACGTGGAGTATCTGAAAGTAAACGTTAATGGTAAGTAATGAGAAAAATTCGCTTTAGATATGATACACTGATACAGGGATGCATTCAGATTGAAGATAGGCAATTCGTTCGGCAATTGATTTCAACTTTAGCCTTTAATTTTGAAATAGGCAATTTATTCGACATTTTAAATCATGTGCCGATAAATTATCCATCTTCAAGTTTTGAGTAGAGATTAATTGATGAATGAGTGATCCACATCATAACCGATGGCTTCAATTTGAAGGTAGACAGTTATGACATTTAATTTTAAATTCACGAAAAAGGTTCTTCGCACCCTGTAGTAAACTTGGAGCGCTAGTGTAACGACCAATAAGAACGTTTGTTTACATTCTAAACAGGACTTTTTTATCAGTAACGTATTTTGTTCGAAAATTCAAAACTGTTTTTTGCATCTTGCGATTCTCATTGAAATTGTTTATTAATTGGTGAAATTTTTTACAACTTTGTGAACAACATGTTGAAAAAAGAAGTACGTAGTAATCCTGCATCTGGACAATTACTTAAAAACATAGTTGGATGGAAAAGTTCCGTTAATCTTACTGAGCACTTAATTTTTACGGACGTAGTACTACACAATTATTATTCATCTATGGTAATGAATTTCGTTTGAAAATTTAAAGTTGTTTCGTGCGATTTTGCCGATTTCTATTGAAATTATTCAATAATGTATTCAGTATTGCGGCGTTTCGTATTGTATTTTCAGTTCTGAGAACTTGTGATGAACGATCAGAATGATGTTGAAAAAAAAAGTGTTCAGTGAGATTAACAGAACTTCTGCATCCATCCACGGTTTCAAGTGGTTGTCCAGATGCTGGATCACCACTTTTTTTTCAACATCTTGCTCACGAATTCATAAAACGATTTCATTAATTAATAAACCATTTCAATGAAAATCGCACGAAACAGCTTTAAATTTTCAAAGGAAAAAGAAAACACGTTACTGATAAAGAAGTGCGGTTTAGAAAGTAAACAAACGTTCTTATTGGTTGTTACACTACCGCTCCAAGTTTATTGCACGGTCCGAATAGTTCATGGATTTTTCAAAATTTTTACAATTATTTCAAAGAAGTCGAGGTAAGTATCGTTTCCCATGAATTAGAGGTTGCTGATTTGGAATATGATGATATTTTTTGTTACTCTCTTCTTCTTCCCTTCCAAAACAACATTTTATCGATAAAAATCGAGATTATTCTATAAAAACATGATATTCTTTCTTCCTTGACCCCTCAAAGGCAGTGGTTGCACTTTTTTGGAGAGAAGGGGATAAAAAAATGAAAAATCAATATTATTATGAGAAGAAAACGTTTCTATTTTTTCGGTGGCGACGGGACGAAGAATTGTCATTGAAATTTAATAACCACGCTTTTGTGTGTGTGTGTGTTTTTTTTTCACAAAAAATAAACAAATGTAAAAATTATGAAAATTTTACCAAGTATACTAGTTTATAAATTTGGATACATATTTGTGTAAAACGTTAATAGGTAAATCATGCCATTTGGCATAATTGTTTCAACACTTGAAAAAAATCTGAATTTTTGCCCTGTACCACTAAATTTTTTGTTACCTCAAAATTAAGTTTATTTCATTAAATAATGCATTTTTAAAGAATTCTTGCCTGCGAGTATCTGAAGGTAAAAAAATAATAATAATAACATTAAAATACCGTTTAGTTTAACTCACTTGGTGCCAATGACTATGATAGCTGGTTGATTGGGTTCGTTATTTTTCATTTTGGAAATATTTTGAGATACTTCATATAAGCTGCTCACGTCTTCAAATGAAAATACAAATACTAAAGCATCTGCTTTATCCATACAAGTCTTAAAAATGAAATAATTATGATGAATAGGTAATTTCTACAAAAAAATCCAATTTTTTCGATGAACAGTTACTTTAATGTATTGAAATGTTTATTTATTGGAAAAAAATGAATGAAAAAATTTACATGTATTCTGAGTTATTTAGCTCTTACGTTAGACTTTCATCTAGAATGTTATTCTAGTTGCATAATGAAACATTTCAAGGCACACTTACCGGTAAAATATGACTAAATTTTTTCAACCCGCTTTCTCCAGCTTCCCAGCACTGCAGCCGAAATAATATAATTTTATCCCAGATTTTAGTGGGCCAGTAAATATTGGTTTTATGGATACCGTGCGAATCATGGCGTACTTTCGAATTACCCGCTAATTCGGCGATAATTTTCGATTTACCGACACCAGGTTTGCCTATGAAAAATAATTTATAAGAGACTTCTTCGTAATGAATGGAAATCGAAGGCTTTTCCAAGATACCTGAATGAAAACACGAGCGATTAAAATTTCTAAAAATATTACCTCTACATGTTACTCGCTATAAAAATCTAGATAGGTACCTATTTAAACGCGAATAAAACAATTAGCCAAACTTACCGAACGTTTTTCTACGTGAATTCGCGAAAATACTTTTAAAAATTTGTTCACCTTCCGGAGAACTCCAGAGATTAGTTTTAATCACAGTAGTCATTTTTTATCGTATTACTTGCGCACATAATACCACAAACACGAACGCCTATTACAGCTGTTACATCGTATCTGATACCACAACAACGCGGTACAACTAAGGTTTCCCGTAAAGATGGTGGTTACACGTAGAGAACCGGTTTTCTAATACCGGACATCATTACGCGCGACTATGTAGGTAAAGTGTTTAGGTAATTTGTACCTATCTGTGTGGAACAACTGTATTCGTCGAGACGAATGAATTATGGCATAATTTTCCATCAATTTTTTTCAGTTCATATTTTCCTTAAGATGATGATTGATGAATAATAGGTATTTATTTTTCAGCTCTATGTCTTCGAATATTGAAATAAAAAAATCTAAATTAAACTTAAATGCTCATTTTTTCCACAAATAAGTAGCCTCGAAATCGATTAAAAAATAAAATTCAATTTCGTAATAATTCAATGTGTTTATTATTCTGGTTACAGCAAACAGCGATCTAACTTTTAAATTAATACAAAAAACTGAAAAAAACGCAGAGGAACTTAATTCGTTTACAATAAATATACACAATACAGAATACGAAACTTAACAAAAAAATATTTAAATATACAGCATTTTTAAACCCTGACACATAATGAAATTTTAATTATCAACATAACACAAAATCTACTTATTCATCTGAGGTAGTACATACATTAACCAATTTTTTAACATGGAATTACAATAAATATATCTTTGATTATTGGAAGAAGAAACAAGGCAGGAAAATTTACAACTAAATAAAATAAAATTGGAATTCGCATTACTCGTATGTTAACTCCATTCACCCATTTATGAAACATTTCGAGTCCATTTATTTCGTTAAATTTGCAATGATCATTAAGATAATATCTTTCAGTCTTTATTCTTAGAAAAATATGATATGAATACGATGAATCGAACGATATGAAATTATTATCATAATCAAGGACGAAGATCGAAAAAGAAAAAAATGCAGCATAAAATTTCATCTTGAATCGAAAATTTCAAAATATAAATAATGACTGAGTATGTCAAAAAAATCTTCAACACCTTGTCATAAGTTGTTATCATTTATCACCTACACGCGAACTTTTTATTAGTTGAAAATTTCAACCGTTAGTATTTAACGCCACACCAGACTGACTTAATTAGGTACCAAGTTACTAGAATTTCAAATACGATCGAGTTACGAAAAAAAGGCGCCGTGAAAATTAACATCAATTATCAACGCTTCGCCAAGAATTCGGATTAAAAGAACCCGCACGTTTGAGCGTTTTCAATCGAGATTGTTTTTGGTGTTTTTCAACAGATTATTTCATTCCCAGAAATTTTCACAGGATTAGAACACACAAGCGGTATCTTCAATGACATATTTTAGATATTGTAATCATTGTATTATCATCGATCGTTTCAAATGTAATGCAATATAAAACATATACGACCAGATAACATTCGAATACGTTGAATTTTTCGCGAAAACGACATTTTTTTACGGAGTTTTACGATTTTAGGTCAATGAACGTGATTGACAGAGAGAATAAGAATTTAATTATTTCATTTTTACTTTAAACTACGAAGAGTGGACTCCTTAAAAAACTCGACAAATATATACTCCATATTATTGATCAGAAAAAAATGATTACTTCGAAAAAAAAATGAAAATTATATATTAGGAGTCAGATTCAGACCTTCTCTTAATCAGATAAAATTTTGAATTATAATCGAAATTGCAGACTTACAAGTTTAAAAATGTTTTAAAAAATTTTTCATTAATTTTCATCCTTAATGATACATTCGCTTTCTGAAGATAAGAATAAATTATTATAAACACGAAATATAAATTAAATCAAATAAAAAGTTTTCTTCATGGACATACGTATACACTGAGAGTACACAACGTCGAATTTACGTTCAAGCTACATAGGATGAAGCCTATGGTAGCAAATATTTTGAAAGCAACAAATCATTTTGAAAAAAATTTCGAAAAAAATATATATACATATAATTATATTATAATGAGGAACATTTTTTTAGAATAATTTTCCTTTTTTGAATTCCCTGAATTTTTTCATCTAGAAAAAAAAATTTATATTAAAGAATTTTTTTCTTTTTTATTGTTCAATTTATTTTTCATTATTAATTTTTGTAATTTTATTTAACAAAAAAAGTTGGGCATAATGCTTCACATAGAAGTATTTATAAAAAATAGAGTACAAAATAATCATGAAATATCTAAAACATTTTGTAGCATAAGAGTGTATAACCGTGTAGTCCATTCAAATCCAGACAGGTAAAGCGCCAAATTCTCGTTTGCAATATAAAATTTGTCATGTACTGTAGCAATTACGTTTAAAATTTTCATTTGTTTGATTCATTTTATTTTTCATGGTGAAAAAAATTCTCAACCACGATTCGTTCATAATCGAGAATATTGTGAAAAATTAATTTTTTTTTCAATTTTTAATATTCAGATTCAATGAAAGTCGGTGTTAGTATTATATTTTATTCACTTCGTTTTTCGGCGTAGGAAATTGGTGCTTCGCCTGTTTGGATTTTACGGTATATTTTTTCAATTTCTGAAGCTTTTTCCATTCATTTTCAGGTATTTATTCGTTTATTATTATTTTTTAAATATTTTTCAAATAAAAAAATTCATATTTTTATGCCGAAGAGAAATCAAAAATTAGAATTTATTATTTTCGAATTGATTTTTTTTTCTTCAAATTAACATGTGACCACTTAGGATTAAAGAAGTAGAAATAAACCTGCTTTTCTCAATGAATTGAAAGAAAAGGGAGATACTGAATTCATGATAAAAGGAGTTCAGGAAGGGTTCGGGAGAGGGATGAAATTCATGATGTTGAGAGGTTTGAAGAGGAGCGGGAGAAAGGTTAGTGAAACTGAGTAGTGATCCCATGATGAAGGCAAGGTGCTCTACGCCTCTACTAACTCAATTTCTCCCAAGAGACTAATTAAAAATTGTTTTTCGTTGACCAATAAACGTACTCAAAATTCTATGGAAATAATAATGAAATTTAACTGAAGCAATTTATGCTCAAAATTAAACATAGAAAGCATACGCGAAAAAATTGCAAATTTTTATTTTTTTTAATTGACTGAATAAAATCTTCAAAAAATTCGAGTATGTTGCTTTCTTACATTTTATTATAGTTTTTGAACAGATTGAAGTAAAGTAATTTTTTTCAAATTTTGACCCTCAGTAGACTTCGAATTTTAAATTTTTGGGCACCTATTGATGGAGAAAACTTTCGAAATTTTTTGTAAAAAAATTGCATACATTTTGGGCGCATAAAATACACTTTCAAATCACCACCAATCTTAAACAAGCATAATAATTTTCGTTTCGTCCCACTCCATAAAGGACTCGTCGAACGAATCTAATTTCATTCATAACGGGCACTGTATACACAATACAACCCTAACGGTCGATTTGACGAAACAATAACGCTCTTAAAAATTAACGCAAATGGTAACAAAAATAACGCATTTTAAAATCGGCGAAAAAAATTACCATGAATGAAAACAACAACAACAACGCAAAATAAACGAAACCATCGTTCGAATATACAAACACATAGAAATTACATCGTACGTACGCACGCACCTATACCACGATCGGCGATTCGTGGTAATGATGATAATGATGATGCACGTGCTCGTGAATATGATGATGTTCGTGTTTTTCGTTCGAACAAGAACGACTTTTTGATTTCACCTCTTCCTTGGCCGGCGTTTTGCCGTTGTTTAGGTTGTTATTATTTTTACGATTATGATTCGAATACTTTGTCGGACTGGAGAATTCCTGTTCCAGCCATCGGACAACCTGCTCATTAGCCCTGGCCTGTTCCAATTCCCTGTAACGATGTTTTAATTCGTGCGACGTAGGCTGTTTCTTCTTCTCGTCCACGGTCGGTGGCACCGCCTGGTATCGATTATTTGGTAAATCGTACGAATGCGATCTTTGGTGTAGGCGTCTCGGATCCGTGTTTTTCAACTCGGTAGAATTTAGGAACATTTTACCGCATTTATCCGCTGACTGTGTCGGACTTTCCCAGCTATTTAAAAAATGACGAGTTACCACCGGCTGCGGCTTACTGATACGGTGACGGTAGTGCGAATTACTGTAGTATGTATTGTTGGCGGCTACCGGTTTTCTGTAATCGACACAAACCGAAAATAGTTTAATTTTCGTTCGATACGATGAACCATCGAGATGGATTATTTCGAACTATCGACGAATGCGCACACCTTACCTAGTGGTTTGAAAACACAAGTTATTCTTCTCCATATTCGCCTGAATGATCTGCAGTAATTCTTGCCGCTGTAACGAGCTACTCCGTTTCTTGTATCTCGAGTAAATAGTGGTAGGACTCGTGGTGAGCATAGCCGGGTTGTTTAATCTGTGAAAATAGAATCATATTTTTAATAAACCATCTTCTACCATTGTACGTGTGTATGTGTACTACACTGAAAGAAATATTCTAGCAATCGTTACTAAATTTATAGGAAAAGTGGGATGCGTAATCATTTTGGGGATGATTATAACTTTTATAGAAATAATTATAAAAATTCATTCATTTTGTTCGACTTCATTATGGCATAATGAATAATTTTAGACTTTAGTAACTCAAATTCTACGATTTAAATAATTATCTGAGTTTTTAACTAAAAAACGACAGCTATTACGGTCTTCCTGATTTGGGAATGGGAGGTCGGAGAGGGGAAGGTTTTCAAATCTTTGCGTTTCAGAGCATTTGTAATCATCAGGCAAATGTCCAACTTTTTGGTATACCGTGCGTCCAAGTGATTAGGGTACAATAAGCGCAGAAATCTCAGTTTGTTGATAACATTATAAGAGTTAAACAACAATTTCTAAATAAGAAATTATTTTTAAAATAATTTTAATGAATTCCAAGACTGATAAACTCATTTCAACTGCATTACAATTACTTTGCATTTGAAAAAAACAATTTTAAATAATTGCAATAGAGATTTTTTCGCTGACTGTATCCGAATCACTTGGACGCACGGTATATATATATTTTTCCCCCACCCGTAGCGCCGTCGGGTATTTATGAAATTCGCTCAAAACTTGGTGAGAAACTCTTCTTGGAAATATAACCAAACGACTTTTTTATTTTTTCGAAAAAATTCAAAATGGCGGATCACTTAAATTTTAAGGGAGGCTGGAGAAGGGGCAAATAACTCAAAATTTTTGGTTTTAACTCATATAAAAAAGTGAGTCACAGACACCAACATATCCAAATTTCAGCTTCCTAAGTGTATTTTGAGGGGAGTTGGAGCAAAAAAACAGCTTTTTGAGGAAGTTTTCAGTCATGAAATTTCTTGAATCTTCCATATCTCCTTACTAAATCAAGTTGGAAAGGTCAAACTTTGTGTGTGGGGTTAGTTGGTGACCAGAATATGATCACTTTAATTTGGATCAAAATGAATCCAAAATGGCGGATTATCACAATTTAAGTAAAGCTTGAGGAGCCTCAAGTTGGTAAAAATGTAACTAATATGAACTCATATAATTATTGGGGATAAGATGTATACTATATCTCCAATTCACCACCATACATGATGTTGGAAGGGGAGAGGGAGGGGTTATCGAACTTAAAATGTGGTGGGGGTAGACAAGACTTCGAAAATTTTTTATTGCTATGTCAAATAATAAAATGAGCCCAAGTGACTAACTTATTCTGATTTTAGCTCCTCAAGTGAATTTGGAGAGAAGTTAGAGCAAAAAATGGCTTTTAAGGGGAAATTGCTGCAGGAAATTTCATGAATCATTCATATCTCATTACCAAATCCGCCTAGAAAGGTCAACCTTCGTGTGTAGGACTAGTTAATGAGCAGAATATAACCTTTTCAATTTGAGTCAAGATGGATCCAAAATGGCGGATCATCAAGATTTGAAGATAACTTGAGGATCCTCAAATAGTTATAATTTGAAAAGTATGTGTTCATATGATTATTTCATGGCAAGAAATATTACGTTTTTTCCAAATGTGGCCTGTAGTCAGATGGGTTTAGCAACGTTATTACCAAACTAGAACAAGCCCCAATTAAAAACTCAGCTCCAGTAATGCGGCATGGCTGCTTACGTTTTTCATTTTTTACAAGTTATTTCATTGATTTAAATTCATTTCTTCCAAAATCAGTGTTGCAAAATTAACTAAATCATAATCTCATATACATTTAGCATTAAAACCCCTTCAGTTTTCAGATTAGACTATATATGTACATGAAATTACATTATGTTGTTTTCAGTAAGAACTTGACCATTTTTTGGTCGAAATTAGGGCACTCTGTAACGTAAGTAGCATCAAATACACACCTTACACTAATGAGCATAAATTAATGCCATAAAAAAATGAATAGTTTGCGGAAAAAGTATTAAAATTTATTATTTTTTTGTTTGATGGTGTCAAAATCCACTACCTGATTTTTTCGTTTTCTGGCCAAAAAAACTCAAGGCCAGATTGTGTCGTGCAAAGTAACCATTCACTGGTCGAACTTACTTGTTATTAAGAGGAACTTCGTCGTCGTCGTCGTCGCTAACGTCCGCTTCGCGATCCTCGCTTAGTCCGGAACTACTGATGCTATGCCTTCGTCTCAGTTTCTGTTCCTGTCTATACCTTCTTTCGCGGGTCTTGGAAGAATTCAGCTCGTTTCTCCATTTGTTGCAATTTGGACCGAAGCCAGATACGTCCGCCGGTTTGGTTGGCGTCGGCGATGAAGTATCTTCGCTACTTTTACACGCTTTCTTCTCCGGAGACACTGTTAATTTAACTTTGATAGTTTTACTACCATAATGAGGAACTTTTATTGACTGGCCTAACGTCTCGTAAATGGTTTTCACCAAGCCGGCGATATCCTGCGAAATAATTAAAAAATAACAATCGTAAATACTTCGGAACTGAATTCATCGACGTTAATTGCGAATTACTGGTGAAAAATGCGCCCGAGATAAATCACGTTCGCATTCTCGATCTATTTCCGAGCTCGTCTAATCAGAGGCTCAATCATTCAACACTACTGCCTTCGTCGTACAAATCGTAATCATCGAAACGTAAACCCTCGAGTTCCATTCACCGCATACCAAACGCCTAACACATTTTATATCCTCATTTTCGTCAGCTCTCTCGACATCTCTCTAGATTTTTATTAAAAACAACATACTCTCGAAGCATCTCCGCGGTATACGCATCCGGCGCGCGCGAAGCGCCATCTTTTTGGAACCGACGTTCTAAATTTAAAACTCTTCGCTTAATGCGCCTCGTCGTGTATTTCATCGAGCATATTATGTTTTCACATTTTGCGTTTAAAATTTTATTGCCGATATTACCCCGCTTCGAAATGAAAAACCTCCAGATTTTTATGTTTCAATTTTATTCGCCGTAGCCATCACCAAAAATAAGCTATAATACGAAACGTTTCTTTCATTTTATAAAGGCCAAGTTATGCCGAAATTACGGTATATGGGTTATTTTTAGTCTCACTGGGCTTTTATTAAAATTCTATACCTATGGAAGCGAGGAAAGCTGCCGAGAGGCTATATAAGATGAACACCAATCTACTTAATTACATCTATCTCTTTTTTTGACTTTTTCGGGTATTATAGTTCGGTCTTTTTCCCTTTTTTTTTTTTTTGATTTCGCGAATTCAGGAAGAGAGGAACCTGTTAATTAGATCGATGAATTTGAGCCTTATTAATTATGCTTATTATTAAGTTTCGACAACTGCTGATGCTATATCTGTTTCAAACCGATTAACATATAAACTGTATTTCGACTATTGATAAACATTTCTTCTTCGATTACCGACACTTTGGTTCAAAACATCAATATTTATATTCTGATTATTCTACATCATTAATATCACTATTCAGGCATAATCAACTAGAATTATAGGTCGAAAAACACAACTTGGCAATCCTATTCTGTTAATTTCGATTGCATGTGTGGGCCCACTACATATTCAACTAAGTATTAAGAGATTGCCAATCGCTTAGTGATCCGGCGTTTTATTCGAGTCGGCCCTAATTCAGAATATCAATACAGTGTATGGATTTACCGATATTTGGGTTCAGTCGTCGCGTCGCGTTCATATTATATAGTATGTATAACGAATAAATAATATATTTTAATTTTCCTATACTAACATTTCGATAATCAATACCTATGGTGAATTATGAATCGTCAAGTTGATATTTTACTTCCCTGTACGGGCTGTACAATACTTTACACTCTGTAAAGTTGCTAAACAGTTAAATACCTTATAGCTTACATGCAATTTCTGAGTCGACTTCGATTATCGATATTTGCATTCTGATTTCTGAACATAGATATCTTCTTAGTTTAGGTAATTTGTCACGTAAAAAGACTCAAATTCATTTCAAAAGATAAAATATGAAGAAAAAAACTTCCTCACGACACGAAATTCATCTCGTATTATAGTTGGTAACATAACCAACCATTTTGAATTTTCATTCATCTCCAATATTTATATGTCAATACTTCACAGTATTGACCTTTTGACTAACCTACCTATATTAACATTGTTACAATCGATATTTTGTAATGATTATCAATATTTGTGTTCAATTATCGACACTATTTATATATATTATACATTGATTATCGATATGGGTGAATCAATTATCGATATTATGATTTGATTATAGATACGAGTATTATGAATCATTATCGATATTATGCAACAATTAGATATCAATATCATAATTTGTAAATTAATTATCCATATTATGATTCGATAATCGATGTCATGAATTAATCATCGATATTATGCAACGATTATCAATATCACGATTTGTATATTGATTATCGATATTATGAATCTATACTCTATTTTCAATGTTATGAATTGATTATTTATTTTATAAATCAACAATCGATTTTATAAATCGACAATCGATATTAAAAATCGATTATCGATTATCAATATTATGATTCGATATCGATCATCAATATTATGATTCGATTATCGATATTATAAATCTATTACAAATTTTATGAATTAATTATTAATATTAAGAATCCGTTATTAATATTACGAATAGATTATTGATATTCGAAATCGACAATCAGTATTATGAATCAATTATCGATATTATGAATCTATTATCAATTTTTTGTGAAATGATTATCAATATTATGAATCTATCATCAGTGTTTGTAGATTTTATGCAAAATAACCTCTGATTTTATTGACACCATACTACGAACTTGAGTAGTTATTGTTAATATAACAATACAAAAATGAGATAAAATCAACAAATTACTAATTTAAAGGCATTTACGTAGGCTACCAGTTTATGCGAAAGCCCTATTAATTATCAAAATTATAAATCGATAATCGATATTAAGAATCGACAATCGATATTAAGAATCGATAATCGATATTAAGAATCGATAATCGATATTAAGAGTCGATAATCGATATTATGAATCGATTATCGATGTCGTGATTTCTAAGTTGATTTTCAAAGCGTATATCTTTTTTCTCCACTGAAAATATGGCGTCGCCCAACAATAGGTAAGTGGCCAACCACCACAATGAAACAATTATGACATTGTAATGAAACAGATCTAAAAGGTGCATATCGATGTTTAGGTTCCAAAGATTGATATTTATGATTTCATTATCCTAAATCAGCATACGAATCAACAACACGCGTCGATCAACAATATTAATTGTGTTTCGAATATGGAAATCACACACTTGTGAGAATAATCTATGCTTCGGCGATTAAATCTATTCGTTTTTATAATTGATATCTCCGATTCGGCGTTTCTCGATATTTTTTTACTTCACTAAATAAACAAAATTTACATCGTGTTTCCAGCCAAAAAAAAAATATACACTTCAATATCGATATTTCAGACATTAGAGTCATCATAATGATAAAACTCAGTAACTAGGTACCTCGAATCAACTGCCAATAAAACGAATGCGAGAAGCTCACCTATTCACTTGGTAAACCAACACTCGAACGAAAGTTTTCCCATTAAACTCGACAATAGGAAATACAACTTCGCACATTCGGATAAACGTTCGAACATCGTTATCATCGCACAGAATTTCACCTACGATGTAAATTACCAACTCGAGTGTCTAGTAATAACTTCAATATTTCCATTTCTTCGATTTTCACTCCACGCTATACACGAAGACCTCTTTTTTTGTCGTCAACTTGAAAACCCCATACATATAGAACTCGATTCGACGAAACCGCATCAAGGTTCATCGGCGATTGCCCGGTAACACTGACCTAGAAACCCGTATTAAAAACAAACCGTACAAAAACCTTACGTACGACGGTAAAGATGACGGTGACGACGTCGGCTAAATATTCAATGTCAGAATGAAAGACAGACGCGAATTCCGCGAATAACGTATTTCCATTCATGTCTCAGATATGACAAGAAATCGGACATATTTGGCGTTGTCAATCAAACATGCGCACCGATAACAAAACCTATTAAGCGCACAGACATCTGTACCCACAATCGAAGCCGTATACGGTGTAACAGTAAAATCCAAATGGTACTGGAGTACATAAAAGGCGGACACGCGAGTTGTTTATACATACATTGTCTATATAGTCGAGACAATTGGGTGCCAAGTTCGTTAGTAGGGAAAAAAATGTAACTATAATATACGAAATTAAGTTTTTCTGCTTTTTCGTAAACACCGTTTGAAGTACTGCCAGCTAAAGTAACGCAAATCGCGTCTTAAAAAAAATAAAGGAAATTCGGCGCGAGTTAATATCATAAGTAAGTTATATCCTGCGATACGAGAAACTCTTTTGTAGTTGAAAACATCAAAAGAAATGTCACTGAGACTTTTAACCTAAATCTTTCGTAAATTCTCACTCAAATGAAAACAACTACTAACGCCGCGAATCTTTGAACACGCTTTCCAAACGCTTACCAACGTATACAACCCCGGTAAACGCCTTTTACACGAATCCACCGGCCACCGCCTCGTCCATTCGTTATTCGAACGGGCGCGCGAACAAATTATCATTTCGTCTACTGCATTCCGCAAATATACGCGTTTTAAATTAAACGCACGTATCGCAATCACGAAACGGCGCGGTGTTAATAAACGGACGACCGCGAAACTCATTAAGCATCCGACGCACGAGCCCGTAGGCCTACATCCGTGTAAAACTGCCTTCTACAATTGATTTCGACTGGTGTGGCTTCTTGTAACAAACCTTTGATGTGTTTATACCGACCGAAAATAAATTCGAATCGAGTTTTTAAAAGCATTATAAATTTTAACGTTTGTGTAAAAAGATTTAAAACGTTGTTTCGGACGATTAAGATAATGCTCGGTTCGTGATTCTTTTGTTAAACTTCTTTAAAAACGTTTAAAACGAAATTTATAAATAAAACGCGCGCGCCCGTCGCCATACGCGAACGCCTTTAACATTTCCCCCAACGACGCAGGAGGATATTCGCGGAAGAAGGCGAAGGCAGGCACGTAGAGGTGACGAAATTTGCAACCGCGGTAAAAAAATCATGGTATACTTACATCTTTGGTAATTTTTCCATGCCCGTCTAAATCGTACAATGTAAACGAGAACTCCTGCCTTTGACCAGATCTTTGATCGGCGTTACATCCTTCCACCGAAACGTCGCATTCCAGCTCCTGCGAACCGACATCATAGTCGTTAATTAATTAGCCACATATGGGATACAGCAAAAAACTTTTATTACTTCGTCAACACGATTCTACTTTTAGCTACGTATTTACTACTACAGCTCTTCTCCCTTGCTGTTGTGGAGGGGGGAGGGGTAGTATGCTAGTGTTGGATTTTCAATGAAAAATCAACCTATTAAAACCTTTCTGAATTGAGCAGAAGATGAGATGGCCTCAATAATAAGCGATATTCTTATCACAAATTTACAAGGAAATAAGTTACGCGCAAAACTAGTTTTTTTCGCGCATGACATTTAGCATGCAATCAGCGATATCGCGATACGATTACCCTAAATCTAAAGAACAATTCTTCACAGGTTCGGCGAAAGCTACGATTGAGTTCAGGATAACCATTTATGATATTTTTTAGCCTTTTGTGAAGTATTATCGAGAGTGTCCGACAGAATACTTGAAAAAATCTGCATTTTTCGAGTGTTTTTGAGGAGGGGGGATTTTTTCTCCAATGTAAAGGCAGTTTGGGATAACAGTATGAGCTCTTGAATTTTGATCAAAATTCATCCAAAATGGAGGATGGCCAAAATTTGAGAAAATTTTGAAGAAGCTCGAATACTTCAAATTTGAAAAATATCGACTCAAATGTTTACTTAGTCGTAATACATTTTAATATTAAACATTTAAATGGGTTTGTATGTGATAAGGAAGCTTACCAATGTTAAAATGACGTTGCGGATGAGCATAAGCATCAAAAGAATTAGCTCAAGATACTATTACATCAAATAATCTTTCACCCTTCAAGTGGATTTGAAAAAGATTCTAAGTCGAAAATGACATTTAAAGAAAATTTTGACAGAAAATTCATCGAATTATTTATTTTTCAATAAATGCATTAGGAACCTTAAATTTTGCATTTATAATTATTTTGACGATAATGTAGATCAAAATGTATTCAAAAGTAAGCTTCATTTAATTTCAAGAGGGATGAGGGATTATTTCATTGTGTCTCACAAATAGAACAAATCGGGAAAAATACTATATTAAAATTTCAGCCACTTGAGTAGAGTCGAAAAAGAGTGAAAACATAAAAACACTTTTAACGAACTATCATGAACAAAATTTACACCCAGAATTCTCAAATTTCTTATGCAAAGACAGTTGCGGATCACAGTAAAAATACTTAAGATACATTATAAACTTATAATGCAGGCAAAATGGCAAATACATCAAAATTTCAGGTAAGTTTGATATCACCCATAAATAGCTCAAATTCAATAATCAATATGAACTTGTAAATTAATAAGAGGGCGTCCATTAATTACGTGAGGCGATTTCGAAGATTTTTTGATCACCCTCTTCCCCCCAGTGAGATTTCATGAGATTTGGCACAACTCTCTCCCCATCCCTCAATATAACGCGAGATTTTTCATAATGTGTATTTTTCGCGTAAATGCGTCGGATTTATTCTAAAAAAAAATAAATAATCTCATTAAGTAATACTGAATACGATCTGGCCATATTGTAGTAAGAATTTGCCTAGACCGCCAGACCCCCTCCCTTTTCCCTCCAAAGTAAGATTAGATGAGATTCGACTCAACCCCTCCTCTCTGAACATCTCATGTAATTAATGGACGCCCTTTAAGACATGGTAGGACCAAGAAATACAGAGTGGTCCAGAAGTCAGGTTCCGTTTTTTTTTCAAGGTTTTTTAAGCGACGAACTACTTGAAAAATGGTCCAAAACTCAGGTTCCATCCTTGTTTTCCTTGTTTTTGAAGGCTTTTTAAGCGACAAACTTCTTGAAATATTTAAAAGTTCATCACCTCCAAGCAAAAAGTAGAGCTATAATGAATATGATAGTATAGCATGATGTCTTCTAAATTAGAAAATCGAAATTTCGTAACTTTCTCGTATTTTTTTCGGTCTCTAATTTTTTTTTTTCAGCCCAAAAAATTCCCCCTCCCTCCTTTACCTTCAAAGCAGACAGATAGCGTTTTGTACTACATTACAAATATTAACGTACAAAAATAACGAAAGAAACAAAGTATGCAGTTTTGCACTTTTTCGCCAAATTTCATTCTGTTTTCATACTGTCGTACTCGAAATCTCAATTTCTTGGCTTTTTCGTACTTTTCGTACCCGGTAGACACCACGCATAGTGCCGTCCACGAAACTAGACGCTTATGTTTACATACAAAAAATAAAATTTTACTTTTATAGAGAAAACGTTGCCAAATCTCTTTTAATTAACCGACTATTTTATGAAATCGAATTGTGATTCGTATCAGAGATTCACTCATCATTCATTTTAATCATCATTTATTAGCTAAAAATAGAACGATTTTGCATCGTACTCGGTAGACACCACGCATAGTGCCGTCCACGAAACTACACACTTATGTCTACATACAAAATATGTAGTATATTTCACAACTAGGGGGGTAAAAGTGATTCTTGACGAGTGTGAGGTTTGTTACCCGAGCAAAGCGAGGGTGATAAGTCACACGAGTCTAGAATCAATTTTTCTCCCGAGTAGTGAACGAAATTTTTCCTAAATGCGTGAGAAAAACGCTCGTTTGAGACCCGAGCGATTAACGAGCGGGAGGTAAAGTAGCGCTTTCCTCCCGCAAGTATGAAAAATGAAATTTTTGCCTTTTCAGAGAAAACGTTGCCAAATCTCTTTAAATTAACCAACTATTTTATGAAATCGAATTGTGATTCGCATTAGAGAATCGCTCATCATTCATTTTAAACATCATTTATTAGCTAAAAATAGAACGATTTTGCACTTGCTTAAATAATACTTCTTTTAACCAAAAACCATAAGGTTACCACACTTTTATCTCCATAATCATTACACTGAAAAAAATAGTACATAGCAATCGTTACTAAATTTATAGTAAAAATGCGATATATAATCATTTTTAGGGATGATTCCAACTTACGAAGAAATGATTACTAAAGATTCATGAACTATTTTCAGGATTAGTAATCATTTTTACAAAAGTTGGAATCATTCCCAAAGAATAGTAATCATTCCTAAAAAAGTTGGAATCATCACTAAAAATGATTATTACTTATCCGATAAATTTAGTAACGATTGCTAGAATTTGCGGAATATTTTTTTCAGTGTTAGTAATAAATATGGCAACAAAGCGCTCATCAGGAGGGTCTCGTTTCATCGACGACATTAGAGTGATTTGTCAAACTTTTGGTCATGGGCGTGTTGAATTCGGATAAGAATCCGGAAACTTACAGTATTACTTCGTATTGATGAAAAGTGAGCTTTTTATATTTGTGTAAAACTGGAATCAGATTTTTTGTGGCGTTTTGTACATCATATTCAAAATTCAACCTTTCATATTATTACAAAGAGGATTGCAGGGGTTTCGCATCTTAAATACCAGCACACAAAAATTTCAATTATAAATGTGTGGTGAAGACTTAAATATAACGTACTATTCAATTTATCAGGTATTGGTAATGCAAAAAAAAATATTATGTAGTTAAAAAGAAGAAATATAATTTTTCGAAACAAAAAATTGGATTATAAAACAATACTTATTATTCTATATTTTTTATTGGAAAAAAAAATTTAATTTAAAAATACAAGAAATTTTAAATAAATTTTTTTTCATTCATTTTTATTCCTGTTGCGATTATCTTCATAAAAGCCGAAAAAACTCACTATGATTCATCTGTCAGACGTTAATGAAAAATATCGAAGATTCGAATCCGCAACACGGTACCTCGAGCGAACTACGCAGCCACCCCAAATCTTATTTACGACCTGTACCGAGTACGACCGCGTTGAGACATTTACGACGATACACGTAAATTTACAATAGCCCGTACGCGGGCATAATTCCCCGAAAACCTTCATCCGTCGATGAATTTCTATTGAAACGATGCATATTTATTACCATTGCCGGACTGGCTTCGCGACTGACAATGGATTTCTAAAACCAACCCCCGATCGGGCCCGATCTCTATCTTCCGTTCGAATAGAAAAAACCGCGCCGCGAACACGTGCTCGCGTGAACACAGCGAACGAAAAAAAATACGAAACCGGCCGCAAAAAATACACGACACGAGAAAAAACCGCTAGCCGAACGAAATTTTTCTCTTTTCAAACGTCGGCGTGACGTTTTCGAAATGCCAGCTGGCGATGGAAATCGATGGCAAGACCGCGATGTCACGAGCAAACCCAGCACCGTTCCTCTGCGGTACGCTCGACGTAGAGTGATATGTGTCCCGAATTGACCTTCTATTGTCTACGAGCTCAAAGCGGCCGCAACCAGTTATGTACAGACAAGACACGCGGTACCGAGCGCTTAGTTCAAACGAAAAACACCGCTTCGCGTTAACAAGGCTAACAACTTTCCAGCATCCGATACTAATAATTTTTTCCTTCGGCTCGTCCATTAACGCGGGGTTGAAACCTATCGTCGAAAACCTAAATTGTACGGCTCCCTCTGATACGCATTAACGCCTAATCTACCATATTTAATGAGACCGCATTCGATTACCGGTTGTCGCGCCGTCGGTGGTAACCAAAATACACCGGTGTTCGCGTATTTCGGCGTAATTTCGCTAATGCGCGCGAGTGCTACTTCGATAATGCGACGTTTGTAGAATGAAAAAAAAATCTAAGCAGATACGTTCAATTGCTGAAGCTGAATTTTTAACAAGAGCGCGTGCAGAGTGGCCATGATGCTGATAACCTATCTACATCCACAATCAGCACGGTCTAAAACTCCTACTTATCCGTTGCAAACCCATCTGAGAACTTGAATATGGAATGTATTGTGTATAAGTCAATAATATTTAATCATTTTGAGCTATCTAAGCCTGCTTAAGTATTTCTAATTTTGCTTGATTTTTCGCTCCATTTTACCTGAGCTTGAAAGGACATACGTAGTCTCGAATTGATATCCCAATGAAATTTCTCGAGATACGAATGATTCAAGAAATTTCTTATCATATAACAGTATCACCTTTAAAGGACGTTATCATTTGATTAAGAAATTACTATTGACATTTTGGGAAATCGTCCCTAAAACAACTCCAGATGGAAAATTATTGCAGGAAATGATTTTGGTTCGCGATGTTTACCGAAAAGTGAGTAATCGTCGTATCACCCATACTTTGAGAATCTCTACGTGGCAAAAATGGGACTGGGAGGAGCTAGAATAATGATATTATTAAATTTAACTATTTCTAAAAAAAAAAAATAATTTCAACTTAAATTATAAAATAAAATAAATATAATTGAATTAATAATAAAAATGAATATTATTCCAATTAAGATAAAATGTAAGCTTCTAACTTGAAAATAAATATTAATTTATATTTTATCTTTACATATATATATTTACATAGTTCATTAAAACATTATATTTTCAGAAAAAAAATTTTTCAGCCACGGGCATACCCGAGATAATTTGAAAAAAAAAAAAAATAAATAAAAAATAAAATAATATAATAATAATAATAAGTGGAATCGTGGACATTTCTAAAATTTAAAATTTAGATTTCTGGACTCTCAGAAACCACGGCCCAGCAAAATCTGCCTGTGCTCCTCTTTCTCCACCACTAGGAATAAAATTCGCGCATACCTTCACTTTGTCTCATGAGTATAAATTAAATCCATACCGTGAACACGATGGATAGATTACGCATTAGTAGCCATTTTTCAACAAACCCAAAATACATGATATTTCCAAAAAAAAAAAAAAAATCTAAAGAAACAACTTAAATTAAAACGAAAAAAATTAACATCTAATTTTTTCAGTTTTTGTGGGGGTAGGGGGACGGAAGCTGAGAATATTATTTTCGAGTTTGAAAAATTTAAAATTGGCAGAAAATTAATTTTTATGAAGATTTAAAATTTTTTGAAAACATTGACCAATTTTCTGACATTTTTATAACACTGATTTGAGTCATCTACTACAGCGTATCCAACAAAATTTCACACAGAAAAAGCAGGACATTCAGCAGGACTTTTTCAGCTAATTTGGAAATTTCTATTGAGGTGCGGGGGGATCAAATTTTTGTCCAATATATCTAGAAAAAAATGAATTTCAGCTTGAATGAAAAAACAGAGGAGCACGATTTTTGCTTAATAGCAGGACTTTAGCAAGACAAACAGGACTAGCAGGACCGTTAGACACCCTGTATTATTGTATTATGTCTCGGCTCATCGTACTTTTCGAAATAAAATCGAAATCTGATACCCCCTCCCCTTCAATCCCTAGTAGGTTTTAGTTGGTTTGACTCAAGTTCAAAAACATTACACCTCATGTTCCGTATAATCATATGAGAGCATATTTATCAAATTTGAGCAATTTGCAATTCCTCTATCTCTCCTCAAATTTTGAAGTATCCGCCATTTTGAGCGGAGTATGACACAAAGTTGAAGACTCGCATTGTTTAATGAAAAGGAAGGATTCAATAAATTTTATGACTCAAACCCTCCTCATAACGTCGTATTTTGATACATACTTCTCTCTCTTTAATTCACATACGAAGCTGAAATTTGAATACGTTGATTTCTTCACTTTATTCTATTATATGACATTACCGAAAGCTTTGAGGTTTCATGGGTCCCTCCAGTTCGGCAAAAATTTTAGTGAATTGCCATTTTGAGTCGAATCAAAAATTTGCGAAAATTACTTATAAAGATTTTTATGAACTTGTACTCAATAAATTTTGAGCAATCTCCATGTATGTTTACCATATCATCTAAAATGGCTAATAAATCAAAATAAATATCAATACATATAATTTTGGATGCTGGCCAATCAACTACAAATGTTCTCAAACATGAATACATAACGCTGCCCTCCTCCTCTCCAAATCGGATAACTTATAATAGCTTAATTTTCATTAAAAACTCGGCTAAAAATCTCGAAAAAATCTCTCATCCATATCCCATCATATTCGTGTAAAAAGCCATCTGAAATCCACCCGTTCAGTTTTCGTCCCGTCGGGTAATTAAATTGGCGCACGACGGTACCGACGATTTCATGCGTTGAATTCGATTAGCCGGCAAACTTATTACCTACTGCTGATCTTCGTCCTAAGAAATTTAACCGCGTCGTGATCTGCCTGGTAATAATCTTAAAATACGGTGCCGACGAAATCTCAAAACGCTCGTGAAATAAACCACCGCCCTCCTATACCATTACTTACTTCCAAATTCAGTTGTCGTTTCGTCGAACTGTAATTCGGCCTGGTATTCTCTTTGGTAGGCGACGCCGGACGTTGCTGTTGCGGTTCGGCGCGAAAACTCTCCTGAGATACGAATGCCGACGGTCTCAGCAATAATTCCGTATCCGATAACCGACCGTCTGTTAAGTCATTTGGCATCACTGTAACACATAAACAAACGCTAAAAGTTAGTATACCGTCGATTATACGGCGCTCGTCTGCGAAATACGCATTGCGTCGCGAACTTCGAATCGAACTTGCATTTTTAAATCTTTAGAAAGCGAAAGCATTTGGGTCGAGATGTCGATATTAATTTTCGATTTATGTAAATTGAAGACTATAGTTCGGAAGCATCCGTATTCCACTCATTACTCCTTCGGGTATTTCTTGACCGCTATAAAGGTTTTGTACTGGGAAGGATAATATTTTTACCTACGATATAGTTCAGAAAATGGACGAGGGATAGAATTGGCTTCTGTTTCAATTCTTAATTCTTGCAGAAATATTTCGACTTGAGAATAATTTCGAGGATTTTTTGTTCTTTTATAGTGTCACATTAACAGGCACAGTAGCTAGAGATACTACAGCTGCTCAAGAAGGCCAGAAGGGAAGAGATATGTACTAATACCATTGTACTTATGGAGGAGGAGGTGGGGAGTAGAAGTAGAACAGTTGCAATATTTCTTTTGCGGGTACGTAAGTGCCCGGTAGTGCTTGGGGTGATATGGAGCGATTTTTTAATTAAAATTTGAAATCAATTAAATTATATTAAAAGAATCTCTATTTTGTAAATTTATTATTAATCATAAAATAATTATTAATAAAAAATTCAAAAAATTTTTATAATTGAATTTTAAATTCAAGGCATTAGTTCTACCATATTAATTAATTATTCTTTATATTTAAAATAATGTTGGAATGGAAACATACGCAAAGGGTATTTTTTCTAAAAGATGGGGGGGGGGCGATGGCAATTCCCCATCATTTCAAAATTCTGTGGTCCCCACTGTACACATAGATGAACACGAACTATTCTACAAGTTCCGGTTTAAAATATCCAAAAATAGAAAAATAATTATGGGATATCCAGTTAAAAAACATATCAACATAGATACAAAATGATGTAAAAAAGAAAAGAAAAAAACGCAATGCTAAAAAATTTATAAAATTCATAAATTTTCAAAAATATCACAACTTCCCAAAATCTTGAAAATTTAATATTTTTTTTTTTTTTAAACATAGAATTACTATATTTTTATTTATTATGCGAATTTAATCAAATTTAAATAAATTTAATTTTTTTATTACATTCATCTACATATATTAATTTACTATCTTATTAATTTTTCAGATTTTTTTGTTATATCGTGTCGGTGAAACTGAATCTAGGTCAAATATCCATGAAATACATATAAGTGTTCTCTAGGTAGAGATTTTGGAAAAATCTTAATTCTTCAAATTCTTTAGAAAAATAAAAAAAATCAAAAATTCGATTTTTAATTTGCTTTAGGAAAACTGTTTTTTGCAAAAATCTCAGAAATTCAAAAAATCCAATATTCATTACTGAAAAAAATTCATTATCTTTGAAATTTAAAGAACAAATATTTCTACAAAATCGTTACATAAAAAAATTATAATTTTACAATATTTAGTCATAAGTCAATTTTACAAAATTTGTATAAAATAAAATTTAATTAATTTAATAATAAAAAAAAGAACTAGAATGGATAAAAAAATCAAAAGATTATCAAAATTTGATTCGAAAAAAAAAATTCCCCTTCCCTCCCCTACCCCAATTCAATAACTAGCCATTTTACATTAAAGTCAATTTCATAGGCTCTCTAAAAAATATAATAAAAAAATAGAACAAAATAAAAAAATCTAAAGATCAGTAAAACTTTATGATCCAAAAAATACTGAAAAATTAAAACTTCAAGTATTATCGCATTCCAAAAATCTGATAACTTACGATAAGTCTTTAAAATACGCAAAATTTCCATTTACCAAAAATAAGTGAAAATTTTAAAACTAGAACGAGTATCGATCTGCGAATTAAATTCTAAAATCAATTTAGATATTCCTACGATACAATATTTCATTCATCTCAACATCAAACATCTACTCTCATTCAACCTACGAATGATCAAATTCCGTCAACAAACGACTTCACCTTTCGATTCTACACAAGTTGAAAAATTCCATTTTACAGATTTAATGCAATTCGCGAATAACAATATATCAATTTCCGCCCGACCTATACCGGCTCCAGATAATGAACGGCTTAGCTGAGGCTGGTGTAATTTAGACGCTGCATTTTTCTCCCACTCTCAATTATTCATCGTAGCAGAAAATCTTATCCATTTCGAAGCCCGACTGTAGCGTTGAAAAAGCCAACGCTATAGACATATAACAAAAAGGTAATCTAAACGAAAAACCGTATTCATTTTGAATGAACGAGAGGAAAAAAAATACGCGCCTTGGTAGTTGTTTAAATCAACGAATCGAAAATACTTTTCGTCTTCGCGGCATCGGCACATCCTCACTAGATATTTTCCTTAAAAACGCCGAACATTCACAATAAGGGCTTTTTATTTACCTCTACCTGTCCGATTGTATATCCCTATACACAATTCGTACGTTTATATTGTTTACGAGAAATATTTATGCTTTCTCACACCGTGACAATAAGTAAAATTGAACCATCCAGATGTTATGAGGTAATTTCCACCTTTCGCCGATTGCAACGGAATATCAAGTATTTAGGTTGTTTTCTGGGCGAAAATTGAAATTTCCATCCGCCTAACATATCACGTATCGCGTCACCGGTTCGAGACGCCGCTTAATTAAAAATCTGCTTTCGATTCTTCATAATAAGCCGGACTAGATGGCTACAAATAACAATACCCATCATACAACGCTATTCGCTAATTACCGCGCCGAAAGCAAAAAAAAAAACTCTATACACAATTGATTAATGAACTCGGCCGTAGCGCAGAAAAATTTACTATCGTCTTCGCCGAATACCAGCTATCGCCTTTTGACTGACTATAGCCTTCAAAGAATGACACAGCCGGTCGATTTAAAGCCTATGGAGGAAAAAAAAACGGAAAAGAAAGAAGTAGGAAAAAAAATCCAACGAGAGAGAGTTCAAAATGAACTGAAACCGGTTTCCGAGATCCGACGCGCGGTATTGTTTGAAGTAATCTCCAGTCTCTATACCTTCCAACAACGTACCAACGAAACCATTTATCAATTCCGTCTTCGTCTTTAGAAAGAAAAAAAAAACAACCGCTCTTCTGCAATGTGTTTCCAAAATGACGAAATTTCCTTCGCGAAGAAAGCCTCTCTCGGTTCTATCGGTCACATATGATCGGTGTTGTAGCTCGTGTCCGCTGTTACCATCGTAACGCCATCGTGTGGTGTAAATACGAAAACTTTCGATATAGGGTTTGATGCTTCTCCCTATCATTATGAAATTACTCCCTACTCCGATCAATCTATGGTTAATTAACATTTTATAATAATATCTTAAACCCTCATAGGCCAAGCCATCTAGCATTGAACCTCGATGTATTCTCGAGCAGATTATTTTTTTTTATTCTCCAAGATATTTAGCTTATGGCCAACAAGGAAATTCAAATTTCCATCGATTCTCTCTTCCTATCACTTCAGCAGAAAGAGTCCAAGCCATCAAAATTACTTTTTTCGATTATTCCGAAAACTATGGACTCCAAAGTAAGAATAACTATTCTATAAAAAGTTCATTATTCTTTTCTTGCTAGGAGCGAAAAGAACGAAGCTATCGCTTTCTAGAAAATTATCTGAATTAGCACTTTTCATCGAAATAGTCACCATCAAGGGTTGAGTTCCTGAACCAGCGAAACAGTGATAGGAAAATTATGAAAAATGATGATTTGTGCTTCAATATTTTTTAGATGGAGAGAGGTGGGGGAGAGAGATATGGATCTTGAGATATTCAGAAATTCTAAACATTTTTCTTTAAATTATGTTTTTAATTTCAAGGTTGCCAATTCTCGACAAAAAAAAAATTCTCATCTAAACTTCTCTAAATTTTGAAATCTTAATAGATAGAAAAATTTTCTTCCACAATTTTTACTTTTTTCATTCGTTCCATTGTTCTCGAGTAATTTAAAATGAGATTTGCTATTCTAAATTTTCAAAAAAAAAAAAAAAAAAAGAATCAATCTAGGAGTTCAAAATAGTATATACGATTATCTCATTTTCAAAAGGATACAACAAATTGAGAAGCAAGAACCACTCGTGAAAATTCGAAATCTGATCCAAAAAAAAAAAAAAAAATGGGGATCTCATAAAAGTTACAAAAATCTCAACAGTTTTGGCGAACTAACTAAAATTCAAAACATAGAAGTAGATTTTTTTGAAATATTTTTGTGTATTCTGCTTCATGTTGCCATGTGATGCTGTATCAACACACTCTAGCAAGCGTGAGAATTGTTCATACAGTGTGTTCTATGAATGTTGGGGCAATACGTTGACATCTAATTTAAAAAAATGTGCATCATTAAAGAAGTTTCTCATGTATCAGACAGTATTCAATGAGAAGAATAAAAAACTTTAAATGACATTTCTGTCTAATTGCAAAATTGAAGAACATAACACAGTATTGGAAGTTCCAATTTACTACCGTTCCTTCAAATTTGCAGATAAGCAAAAATTTAATCTCACCTTTTTTATTCCGCTCATCGAGCACTGTTCAACACATGAAAAAAAGAAAATAAAAAGTCAGATAAAATTTTTGCCCACTTAAAAAATTAAAGGAGATATACAATATTAAAAGTTCCATCTACTTTGCAAATAAGCAAAAATTCCCACTTTTTCATTCAACAAATCGAGCACTATTCCAAATTACGAAAAAAAAAAACAAACAACTGAACATGAACTTTTTGCCTAGTCGCAAAAATTGAAGGCGATACACTGAATTACGAGTTCCATTTCATTATTGCTCCTTCAAATGAACAGATAGGCAAAAAATTAATCTCATTTCTTTCGCACGTCGAGCACTATTCAATGCATGAAAAAAAACAAAAAAGTCGAAAAAATTTTTTGCCTACTTACAAAACCGAAGGAGTTACCACTATTGTAAGTTACATCAATTACTATTTCCCCTTCAAATATAAATATAGGCAAAAATTGTATTCCACCTTTTTTTATTCCACACATCGAGCACTATTCAACATATTAAAAAAATGTCCAAAAAATTCACATTTTTCACGCAGTTTTTCCTCCTCTCATCTTAGTTTTTGGCTTCCATGCGCAGGTCATGTGTTGGTATACTAATTGAGCACTATTCATAGGTAAAATGAGAGATAAATCTCTAAAGATGGGGGAGGGATGTAAAGGGTATTTGGGGACATCTTATTTCTCCCTGGTCTGATCACAAGTTTTAAAAAAAATTGTCAGCGTCCAAAGATGTAGTATCAGTTGGTTATTTCTTACTTCCCCCTCCCCCTCGCGATGTATCCTCACGTTCCTGAGCAAAGTATTAACCATCATACCCGCAATACTCTGTACATTCCGATGGCTTTAAATATTAATTATTAAATACTAAAAAAAATATATGGGTAATTTTTTCATTACAAAATTCTATTTCTGTATTAAAGGTTTTTTAGAGGACAGTATGTACTTTGAAAAGCTCTAGCGTCGCGTCGTTTCTAACGCACTAATCGAAAAATTGATAATAACCATTTTAACGTAAAATTTTATGACCACTATTTTATTACTGAACTATGTTTAAGCTAGAGCCCATAGTTTTCGCGATATATCGAAAAAACAAATTTGAAGGAGCCTCAGGAGTCCTATATTTTTCTTTGGGAGGAGTTACTGTAAGGGGTATCGATGGGGATTTTAAATATATTTCGGTGACAACAAAATAAATATCTGTAAGTTGTAAAATTTGCTAGAGACAGCTCGAAGCAAATAATAGGAACAACCACTAAAGACACCACATTTGGCCAAACATCTACTACGATCATCCGAGACCCTCGGTATCGGAGTAAAAAACTTACCAAAAACAATGATCGAATCGAGCCCGCATCGAATAAATTTGAATGCCTGCGAATGCATCAATGACGGAAACCTTCGCAATTCGACGAATCCACTTGAAATCCATAACAGGTCTCTAATTTGGCAACCAAACACTCGAGTACTTTCTCTGCTCCGCGTATTTACCCGCAGTAAACATTCATCAGCCGGTTACCGACGGAAACTCTAAAAACTCATCTTATCAGCTCATGTAAATAGGACCTTAGACGCCTCGCACGATATTATCAGATTTCCTTTTTCTATACTTCCCTATACATGGTGTGGCGCACTCACACATGCACACGCGTTCCACGCCGCCGCAGACTAGACGCGGCGACGAGTAACACTAGAAGCATAAAAGCCTGCCACTCTAATGAACAAATGACCCGACATAAATCTATTCGGAACTAAATCGATATTATCTTACTCGACGATAGATCAGTGAAAAGAGGTATCCGTCGTCGGCTTCTACAATTAATACCCAAATAACTCGATTCGATTTTCGCTTCGTCTTTGGAACCGTTCCAAATCGCAGTCAAACAACATATAGGCGCGTAAGTAAAAGAAGAAAAAAAATACACGCATTCTTTTTAAATACCTGATGTATACTCGCGGTTGGTTTTTTTTCACCCTAAGAGTAAAAATGTTATTTTTTCCAGCGCTTAAAATAGCGTTGAGGGAATAACGTTGTTGTTGTTGCTGTTTTTTTTTCTTCTAAATATCAACCGGGAAAGTTGAACCGTTTCGTATATCACTAAATAAACTGCCAAGAGGTGATTTCTAGCACATTGTGTTCATTTTTCTTCTCTTTTATTCTATTTGCTGTTACAACCGTAATGAATCCGTTTATCCGTAAATTTATCGATTTATCATTCGTCGAATCCACCATTAAAAAAAACCTAATGGAAAATTCTGCCGAAAAAAAAACCCAACTCTACGTCGAAGACCACGTAGATTGAAAAAAACCTCATAAACGCCTCAATACGTGAGCATAAAACGGTTAAATATTTCGCTGATTAGCTCTGAATGAACGTTACCTATATATACTTTACTTGCAATAACCATAATAACGTGTTCCGTAAACGCGAATAAAGGGGGCTCGGGGGGAACCACGCAAACACCAAGGCATCGGCGAACAAACCGCGCCGAGAACCACGATAACAGGCGACGTGGAAAAAGAGCAATGGCCTTGGCGGTCTTTTTCAAAGACCTACGTAACGCCATTGGTCTTCTAAAAAGAAACGCTGGAGAAGTAAAGAGGAGTACTGCGGAATCTTCAAGCGATGACTACGAAATCGAGTGGTGACCAAATTACGTCCCCGATGACCAACCGATTAACCTACTACCATCGTATATTGGTATTTCTCGAAATTCGGATTCTCGGTAAAGCTCGCTTATCGAATGTAAACGCAACAATAAACGAATATAGCGATGGTGGTTTAATTAACAGTGTTACCACCTGTAGACGATTAAATTTAAACGCTCCGCGAAGCGGTCCCCTTCATCGTAGCCGATAAATCGCCGACAATCGGCTTCTAATTAGCGATAATTGTTTGTATCTGTTGACCTCTATGACGACGATGACGGCTCGTATTCACATGGTATCCCCGAATTCAACTCGACCGAGTCGACGTTTTCGTTATAAATTGTTCGAATATTTTTAATGGTCGTATTCATTGATAACTATGCCGCGTCGAGTCGTGTTATTGCTCGCTAGTCGGAAAAATACGCTTTTTTATTCGGGTGATTCATTTTTTATTATTCGCAGCTAACGGCGGAAATTTCCTAGCAGGCGTGATCGTTCCAGATTCCACGTGGAAATTTATATACCGAATACACGACGTAGGAGGTCGCAATTAAAACTATATTTAATTAATTTCAGTACCTGGCGAAAAACAGTCAAGTTACCCATTTAATTGATAACACGATGCATGGGACTTGGAGAATTAAAAACTCGTGAAATTTGAGTTTTTAAACATTTGATGTTTTTTTTTTGGTTTAGAGATCATATTCAGTTCTTCAAAGATGAAAAAAAATCGATTATTAATTTTTCGAAAATTCAGAACTCTAGTAAATTTTCTTAATCAATACGAAATACCTCGATCCATTTCTGAAAAATATGATCATAGCGGAAGACAAAAATATATGATCAGTTTCAACCGGTGGGAGGAGAAGAGAGAGTTGAAAAAATATTTAGACTTGATTTTCATCTCTCAGGGTTTCCTGAAGATCACTCACTCAGCTGTAATTTGATATTATTGACATACTGAAGGAGATGAGAGCCAAGATCTACTGTAATTGCGTTTAAACAGTTGAATGATCACATTATATGGCGACGATTTTCATTCGAAAAAAAGAATCGCCCAAGTCTATGAATTTGGAAGAATAACGATTTTCTTAGGAATCTTTGAGAATTTAAACACGTGCTCAGAAAACAAAAAAAAATATATAAAAAAATAAAAATCACTTGAACCTTGAAATTTTTGGAATTTTTGTGAAAAATTCAAGAATTTTAAAAATCGATTTTTTTTTATACAACATTTACTTACTTGTTTACTTGTTTAATTAACATGCCCTATACTGCTGCTATGGCCAGAGGCACGGTAAGGACTTTACTGGTTAGATTTGAGGAAAGATGCCTGAGAGTCCGAGGAACTTCATGAGATTTGTGATTAATATCACATTATCAGGGTAAAATGTTCAGAGAATTCCTTAAGAGACAAAATAACTTTTTCAGCCGAGTCCCAAAAAAGAGACAATATTATTGTTTTATAGTTGGCACTATACACGATGTTTACTAGACAGTTTTGTTTCTTCTAAAAAATATCAATTGCAATGCCATACAAGGAGACAATAAATTCATGAATTTTCATTCCTGCAGTTTTGAGATAGGAACGAATTTTGTGGATCTTCAACAGTATCATACAGAAAAATTTAATAGTATGTTGGATTGCGGGAGGGGAGGAGAGGGTATAATTGTTTTTCCAGTATTCACTAAATTTTGAAGCGGATAATTTGAATAAATGGATTCATAGCATTCCTGACAAAAATAATTAAAATAATTCGAATTTGAATTTATTTGTCTAATATTAATGATGATAAATCAGCACCAAGTTTTTTTAGGTTGGAAGGTACCATAACTGCTTAAATTATTACGCTCTGCGAGAATTTATATTAATTGTAACAGGCTGGAAGTTGCAAGGAAGGAGATGTTTTGTTATTAATATGAAAAATATATATATATATATATTTTATTAAAAATTTCATAAAATGAAAATAATTATTAATGGATATTTAATATCAGGTTTGCTTACTTTAGAAAAGTTAAGAGAGGAGAGGGGAGAATCACAAGCTGGTTACTAAAAATTTGGAAGGCTTTTGGCAGTTTCAGCATGTGAACGCAGTCAAGGAAAGGGAAGAGCAAAGAGTGCAAATTGCTCTCTGTTTGTATAAGAAAACCTGGAGATTCAAAATTTAAGTTTTAAAACATTTAATTATTGCATACAATTTTTTTTTAATTTTCAATAATTTTTTTTTTCATAGAATTAAAAAAAAATTGAAAAGCAGGGCCGAATGTTGTTTATGCCCCTGGTCGATTCTAACTCTACCAGTTTTGCATTGATGAAGGTTGCCTCTTAAGAAGGTAACTATGAGAGAGCATGGTGTGAGCTAAACGGAGAGATGAAACATTACATTTCCTCTTCCAGATGTTGATTGGGGACTCACCTTGTGTACTTGAAATATTTCACATATGTGAAATTTTTTCACTATTTGACAATTTCGACCGGTTTTACAATTTTTATGATTCTTTCAGATTTGCTGAATTTTGGAATACCATCGATTTCTTTAATTTCTTAAAATATTGGCATTTTTTACATTTCTGTAATATTTTTATTTTACGGATTTTTCGAATTTCATTTTTTAATTTGTTTTTTAACGTACCTTTCTCACATAATTTCAAGTATTACACAACAAATTTTCCCACATTCACCAAACGCTATAACTAATACGTATGATTGCACTAATTTTCGAAACTTAATAATTTTACAAATATTTTCTGCGTCTAATAGGTACTTGGGTTCTTACCTATTGATTTCACAGCTTTTTCATAATTTTATATATTTTTCACATTCTATACGATACAGATACATTATTTCTGTTTCGCAGCATACTTTAGTGTATGGGATTTAAAATTGCTTTGAGGAGGTCTGTCAGTTTCGTATCACCAATTCGAATTCTAGTCGAAATTATTTTTTTCTCGATGATATAATTATTACGATACGTTTGGTATTCACAGAATTGAAATATGATTTTTAATTATTTCATTCTGCCATTTTCCTATTATTTTATTTTATTTATATTTTCTCTCGTGTCATATACTGGTGCCTAGAATTTAAATTGATTTATTCTATAATTTCGTTTTTAATTGAATATACATATATAATTTATGTAATTTCTGTACTTCATTTTTTGGTGTGTGGGGGGAGTGGCATTTTTCAATTGAATTTTTTTTTAGAATTCTCGGCTAATTTGGTTAAAAGAAAATATATATTTTCCATATTCGCAATTCAAAAAAAATGCCAAATTTTTTTTTTATTTACGAGCCTTACCTTCAACTTAAACCTCAATAACTTAGTAAATAGTTCAACACGAACCAACACACCAAAACAGTAACCTTCGTCTCACCCATCTCGAAATCTAATAAATTCGACTCTCTGAACTAGCGTAAATTCCACACAGCTCCCAGCTCACAACCTACAAATTACACAGCTCGTGGTACCAGCATAGATTTCCATGGCGGTCGAAACAGCACGAACTGGATTTACAATCGAACTCCAATGACGAATGGAATTCTCGTACAATCTTCCGCAATATCACCTACACGAAGTCATCGGTTTTCGAACTTCATTACATCACGGTTTTCATTATAATTGGCGAATTTACACGTTCGCCGTAACCATTATTAAATATCTATCGACTCGGATCATCGTATAAGTACCTAAGTGGAAATTCCAATACGCTACTTGGCGGTACTGTGTTTAATACCTAAATACTAATTACCGTCGCATATTAGCCGAAGACTCGATGAACACGCTCGTGTTTATACAACTGGCGCCAAATACGTAATGGCCTAGTAACACGGTCACCGCGCGTCGAAGGTTAACCATTTCTTCCTCCGTTCCTCCGACACGATAGCGGTTTCAAATTATTCGGCGACGAGTTACTAAGTGTACGCGACTTTTATGGCCGCGCCATCGTGAAAAAAAGCCCCTTCGACAGAATGTTTGATGAACGCCGACATTTTTATAATACTCGAAATCAATTCCGTTCGTATCGATACACCGTCGATTCTGGTTCTCGATTGGTGCCGTCGCACAACCATCGGTCTTCCGTCGTTAGGTATTCTAATCAATTCCGAAAAAAACCAATAACATATTTCCACACAGGTTCGCGACCACATTCCGCCGCCTCGTTGAAAAATCACGCGCGTATTATTCAGATTTTAGATAAGTACGCGAATACCATAAATAAACGAAATTCGTTCCCTAAACTCGCTTCCAATAACGCCATTAATTAGCTGACGTCGACGCGATTAATTAACGCCGCCGAATTACCTGCATTAGCGATCGTTCGAAATACGAACCATATTTAATACCGTTGGTGTTATAAATAAATCCATCCTATTGACTCGTTCGTACGCACTATAAAGATACCGCGTAATTACCGTAATAATGCTCCATTTACGTTGCATACAGAGGTTCGGTTAACTCGCTAAAATTAAGAATTAAATGCACCGCCTTCGCGTAATTAACGCAACGCCAGCTGTCACGCGCGTAAATACGTCGTCGCCGAACAATGTATTTCGGCAGTCCGGCCGCGTATAACGAAATTATCGCCCGTATTATAACGAAAACGCCAAATATTAATAATTGCGCTTCGTCGAATTACACACGCATATCCAGTCTTGAAACGCGCCGACGACGACGTATTTATTACGACGATAATTGCAACGCCGACGTAATGTCAAGTCATTATGCGCGCCTACCTCCGACCCTCTTCTTCGCCTCGCGCCCGATCAACTTCTTTCCGAATACTACTGCCAATGATTTACGAACGCTAATTCCTAACTCCATAATATATTCCGTACTAATGGCCGTAATGATACGCAAGCCTGTACACCTCTGGCGCTAGCAAAGGAGAAAGTCTGCATCTTACATGGCGCGCCATCTTACCGACGTTCGTTTTGAGTTTGAGACGTGAAAAAAAATTCTTCCAGTATACGAGCATCTCAACGGAGAAAGCAAAAGCTTTGATTTGTTCGTCCACGAATATTTGTTCGAAATTTTTTTTTTCAGAGAAGTAATAATTTTTTTTTGAATTTTTCAAAATGAAATACATAATCGAAGGAAGCGTGTGAATGAAGCCATTACTTCCAAACTTTATTGCCCAAAAGTTGTTCCATATGGTGCCTTCGATAAGCTTTTAGCACTAGTTTTCGATATTAAACCTAAATAGAGGTGGGGGGAGGGGTGAGGAAGGTAGCTCAACACAGAAAGTTGAAAAAAATTTTGGAAGCACTGATAGAAACTAATTTTCATTTTCAATGGCATAAAATGATTATTTATGATCTGAAACATCAAACATCGTAGAAAGGACTTTATTTGAATAAATTACCTTTTGGTGGAGAGCTTCAGCGAATGACTCTTTTTTCGAACCTTTTTTTGTACGTTTCTACTCGATCATCGCTAATTTAATCTCACGAAGAATATTCAATTCATGAAACTTTCAGCATGGTAAACACTCGGGCTAGCATCGAAAGATTACACGATCAATTTTTTCAACTTTCTGCTAATATGGAAAATTAATAAATATTTTTTTCAATTACTGAATAATAAATATAATAATAAAACTGCATCAGGGATGTAACACACCCTCCTACGCACTGCGAAAGGTAATAAGGATAAAAAATCACCCAAAAGCATTGCTTTCAATAAAATACCTGTCACTAGAGCCAAAAACTATTTGGAACTTCTTTCTGAACTGTTCTGACAAAGTTCATGGCTACAGTTGGGCCTGAATCGATCATGCCCCACTCAAACATTTTTTTCCACCTTCTAACCCACCTCATTAGCTAGAAGTCAGAATAAAAAATACACGAAAGTACTCATTCTGAAATTTGGGTACTTTATTTTCATTCATATTTTTATATAAAAATGCTAGTGCCCAACCAACTCATACGCCCCCAAAAGAGTTCACTCAACAAACGTACGTATTCGATGGACTAAGTCTAAACTGAAAAAAAAAACCTTGGCTACACTATCTCACTGATGCTGATCCAACTCCCACCTGAGGACCTCTGCAAATCGGGTTGAAATGGTGTAAAAAATTCTGTAGAGGTAAAATTTTCCTTAAAATTGCTCTCGTTTCTAATTTTAATCACAAAATGAATATAATCGCTTATTTCACAATTTTTGATGATTTTTCCAGAAAATAAACACTGAAAAACGGAATTAACAACTGGCATAGCCATTTAAAACCAAAAGTGTTGATTAATTATGAGTGAAAATAAGTAGACAATATATACATGCACATTAGTGACATATTGGTAAAAGTGTTACGTGAACTATGAGCTAATTATGGTAGAAACATGGAAGAATTTTCGACGCAGATGGACGAGAGACCATTCTCCTAATGCAGTGGAAAATATCATATTTCGCATTATGCTGTAAATGATTAATGAATGGATAACTCAAAGACAGAATACATTATATGGACTTAATTTTAGTTCTTTGGAGCTCAAGTATATGTATACTGAAGTTATGCTATTTATAAGCAGTAAATCCACAGAATTAATTATTAATTTATCATCTATTTGGGGCTAAAATCGAATTCAATGTTATGCCACAAAATAGATTTTTGAATCCCCCCCAAAAAAAATTCTTCAAAAAAAATTCCTGTTTTATTTTCACTTTCATAATTTCGCCTACAAACAAATTATTAAAATTAAGTTAAATGACTGGAATTTTTTACGAGGTGCAATTGAGGTTATTTCGAAATTTTATTCACTCTTGTATTTGACTTCTTGAGGAAAACCATGAATTTGTCTACTCTATATATTCAAAATAAGGTGAGTAAAAGCATAAAAATTTTTCAATGTGTATTTTTGACCCACTCATATGTACATAGCCAGAGGGGATAGATGGAAAATGATGTTCTTAAATGGACTGCATTAAGCCTGAAGAAAAGAGGAAATAAAAAATTTTGTCAATCTGCCACAGCAGTCATGGAATTCATAGATGAGGGTATAATAAACTTGTAGCTAACATAGATGTAAAACAGACACATCCCCTCAAAGCCCAACTTTTTCGCATAGATAACGCTGTTTGCGTGATGACGTCATTGAAGGGCTGTGAAAATTTAAATTCCATCGAAACTGAGATTTTTTCAATGAAATTAAAAGTATTTTTTGAACGCAACCATAAAATAATGTAAAAAAAAATTGATATCTCTTCGAGGGAACGAGTTAAGGGGTTCCAAAAATTTCAAGGTCTTCGAAATTTCACAAAATGAGCATTTTCGCACATGACTTTTTTTGTTGCATTTCATATGTACTATTCATTTTATACATTATTTGCCAAAAAAAAAGTATTTTTGGAAAATCTGATGAATGAAGAATGAGGTGATGACGTCACAGCAGAAAAAAATTGCCTTTATTGAAATTTGTTTTTTGAAATCGACAGTACGTAGAAAAGTCAACAAAAAATGTCGTATACAATTTTTGCCTACTCCAAAATTGAAGGGGCTGCAATGCATCAAACCATTAAATTCATCATAACTCCTTTAATTTCTGAAGTAGGCAAAAATCGTAAATGAACTTTTTTTATTGTCTTCTTTATATGCTACCAATTTCATGAAAAAAATCTCAACAAAGAGATATTCTTTCTCATGTGACGTCATAGCCTTACATTTTTCAAATAGGTGTTTTCAAAAATACTTTTCCATCGATAGTGAATTTAGTAGGCACTTGCATAAAACGTATTTTGCCCGATTTACTTCGACTTTGAGAGCATAAAAACGTTTCGCCCCATATCTGACACCTACATATGCCCGGAATGAAACAGTGCAGCTACAACACGATGAACGAGATCACATCATTCGTCTCTGATTCGTTCAAACACACCCTTCCATACTCGAACTACGACATACAGAAGTAAATTAGATTCTCGAATCCACACCAAATTTCCAATCAGACGTAAAAATATTCCGTAAAATTCCCACACCCATATCTAATGCCAGTCCTTACACATCCTTTAAATTGCATACATCATCGAGCATCGACAAATAGCCACAAACGCAGCATGAGGCTGGATGAAAAATACTCAACGGCCGAATATCTCGAAACTTCGGAATACTCGGAAACGGAATTTAATTTCACGCATTCGGTACGTACGGTAGTGCTGCTTTGTGAAAAGAAAACCGGCTAATTTCAATCCAAGTACGCATTCCCGCCGCTACGAAATTACCGACGACCAGTTCGGTGCGAGCTAAACAAGGTGGATTTCTCGGAAGGCCTTTGAACGGCGCGGCGATGGTTTCCACAATACCAGACGACGAACCCTTCGCCTGTTCAAATTACTCGGAATTAGCCGCTCTAAAGATGGGCGAATTCGGCGAACAGGGTGAAGACACCGGCGTATAGTATACCAATGGTATTGTGTAAGATACACCGGGTACCGTTCCTCGTGCAAGCACAAAAGACTTTATTTCGTTCGCTCTTGTGCAGAAGGAAAAAACCATTTGGGGTGTACTCCGCTGTATCATCGTACGTCGCCTATTCCGAAATATCTAAAGGTCTGAATTTTCATCGGCATCGAACAATTCTATTTCCACGTCTAATTAACTTCGCATCATTCGCCCACCGCCGCGAATACGTCGGAAAAATATTTCGCCACTCGATCACATACGAAAGTAAATCTCATCGTCGAACCGTAACGAATTTTACATCTCCGCTACACGAGTCGTGGCCAAATTCTTCTCTAGAAAAGTGTAAATAATCGCCATCCTCATTCCGAGCGTATACAGTTATAAACCGTCGAACCCGGCCGATACGATGGCAGTGTTACACGACGAACGGGCGACACGAACTCGTAAAAATATCGCGCCCAAGTCGTAATAACCGATGGTCACGTACCGCAAATCGCAATTACCTCGTAGGCAACAATTATGCTTACCGAGTAAAAATATCTTCTGGTCAAACGAGACCGCCGCAATCTACGTTATAACGCGATAACGTTCGTACGTCCTAAGCATATTCCATACGAATTCCAGCACCGATCTCGTTCGATAACAATTTATCTATATAGTATTCGCAGATAACGAAATTTTTTCCCTACAGGACGAGGAATTTACCGAGCCTCTAGAATACGATTTACGTCCAGCGAGCAGATTACTATAAAACCGAGTAACCCTACGGAGAAAGTTCTCGGAATAGGGTTAAAAAAGATCTCTCGCTGTGGGATGTTGGATCGAATTAACGCGTTCCCTTATAAATCGTATTACAAAAGAAGTCATCGATTTACAAGCCATACACGATGGAAAACATTTATCCACAATTCTATACCGAGCGGCATCCACACAAGACTCCTTCGTCGCTCGGTGTGCGCCTCAACGACAAAACAAATTAAAAGAATACGCCGAAATTTCAAACCTACACGTAGACTCGTGCGTTGTAAACAAGTCGATAATGAAAACGTAAAAAATAACCCCCATACGAGGTCGCATCCTACCCTAAGCGAGCTCGTTTAGTTGTTTCTTTCCATTATTTATTTATCGTCGGTCGAATGCGTGTATTTCAACATTAAAATATTTATCCGATGAAATTACCTACCTCGAAGTCCCGCATTCTATAGAGGGTTCGAGACGTCGAAGATTTCGACCATAGTCCCTATTATACGCAGCGTAGAATACGTAATTTCGCGTAATTTTTATGCCAACATGTACTCTTCTCTTTTCACCTTCTCACGTCCAACGAAGAATTGAAAATATTTTCAAAAGGTCTCAAAATCGTTTAAATTGAAAATTTACAAAAATCCACCTCGTACAAAAAGGACTCACAAATGGAATTTTTTTTATTATTCGGAACTCTTCAGAATAATTATTTTTTAATTCTTCAATTTTTTCAAACTTATTTCAACATGGACAGATATTGAAATCGATTTCTTTCCCGCCATTTTGACGACTGAAATACAAAATCAAAGATTTACAGAATTTAAATTGAGAAAACAGAAAAACGTAAGCAGCATGCCCGCATCACTACAGCGTATAGCTGACTTTTAATTTGAGCAATTTCAGGCTTACAAATAATAATATTAATCTCTTTACCCTTCCCCTTCCTCCACCCCATCTCACATCGTATTTCCCAGTACTAAAAATTACACGAGTCTGTACTCAACACATTTTGAACGAGTTGAGACTGCTCAAGCTCTTCTCAAATTTCAACTATTTGCCACTTTCGATTCATTTTGGGCTAAATTTAAGAGGTCATATCGCGTTGTAAAAACAACTCTAAATACAGAATTATTATTTGCACTCCTTATAGGTACATTTAATAAAGAAATAAAGACCATTAAAAAAATTTAACAATTTAATTTCACTACTGAAAATCTTTTTGATTCTAGTTGCACTTGGGAGATTGAAATATTTATATGTATTATATAGTGGTATTTCGATCTCATTATCATCTTATGAAAATAACATCAACATTTTTATAATACTCATTTATTTTATTACATTACGAGACCGGAAACACCCCCTACCTCTCCCACACTCAACACTGCGATGGATGAATTTGAAATAATTATGTCAAGATAATTGACCCAAGTAATCATTCGAGTGTATTTTTTTTTTAATTACGAATATTCGAGGCTCCTCAAACTTTCTTTAAATTTCAAGGCATCCGCCATTTTGGGTCAATTTGATTCGAACTTGAGTTCAAAATGCTTTAACGCACCAAGTTTGAGCTTCGTAAGTGCCGTAGATGACAAGAAATAACTGTTCCTCAAAAAGCAGAGTATAGCTTTAACTTTTCACGAGCTCCCACTAAGAGACTGAAATTTTTACAAGGTGGAGCGTCAATCTGACTCCACCATATGAAACTATAGTAAAACATTTTTCTATCTTTCATTTATCTCTCACACATTTTGAAATCTGCTCGATAAAAAATGCTCGATATCAATGAATAAAAATTCTAATCAGATCTAATTTTATTAAATTTGATCAGAATAAATGTAATTCAATGTTGTCAAACTGTATCCAATTTCTAATCATTGGATTCAATATTAAATTCCAATTGACATCATGATTTAAATTTTCACATGAAAAATATGATCAAAAAGTCTTGAGCTGTACGTGGCATCAATTTATATCGAGAAAACAAAAATTTGATTCCATTTTGACCAGACTGATGAGATTAGAATATAGAATTTTTCATCGTGGAAAATTTTCTTCGTCATTTCCAAATTCAGTTAAGAGGTTGGATTTGAGATAATTACGTCTGATCACATTTTGGTCTAGTGAGATAAGATTAGATCTAAAATTTGCCATCAGAGAAAACCTTTTTTTATCATCTCCAAACTGAATGAGCAGGTTTGATTCGGGATAGTTATGTTACATAAGTTTACCTACGTAGTCATATGAGTCACTGGCATAGTCAGGAATTTTGCCAAAGAGTAAGAGGGTGGAGGTGGCACTTGAATTTTCATGCGGAGCATATTACGAGAGAAAAATAAGCAAATTTTCTATCACTGATTATGACACCATATCTTTCTTCTCTTCTTGTTTTCCTTGATATTTCTTTTTATATAAAGACATGATATAATTTTATATTTAAAAAAATATTTTATAATTCGGTAAACAAATCGAGTGAAAATTTATATAGGTTCTGGTATCTCGCGTATTACAAATTTTTGGAATTCATACTAAAGTGATTCAACAACCTACTTGGAATCTATTTCAAAATTTCATGATACACGATAACATGTATAAATTTTTAATTATTCATTATTTCCTAGGGTAAAAAAAAATATACCATATTTCATCAATTTCAGTCTACTTACGTATACTAGGTACTTATTTTAAAACTTTCGTTAGTTAACAGAAAAAAAATCACAAATCGATCTTATCTATTCAAATAGGTAGAATTAAGTAGGTAAAGTAATTATATTTTATTTTTTTAATGTAATAATTTATAACAGTTGTTAGATGTTATAAAATTTTCAAACAGATACCAGTTGGTGGAGATAAGTAGGTAAGGTTGAGGTGTGATTGATTTTTTTCAAATCTAAATTGATAAAAGTTTTGAAATAAGATACCAATGTGATAAAATCAAGTAAGTAAAGTAACAGATATGATTTAATTTTTATTTTATTTTTTTCAACTTGGTAAACTAATGAATTGAAAATTTATATTGGTTGACCTGTATTATAAAATTTTGAAATCACCAAATAGGTAAGAGTTGAGGTAAGGTATGATTTGATTTTTTTTTCAAATAGTAAAATAACGTTTCATTTTATTTTTTTTTACCTCAAGCGAATACAACCGAATTATGCAAATTTATAAAATAGGTAGATGTTGGAAGTAGATGAAAAATGAGCTTCTCGAGTTGATAGGAGCGTGATTATAATGATTTCAATTTCTTCAGTTTATTTCAATATTATTAATGATTTGAAATTTTTCCATATACAATTTGCTGGAGCATATAAAAAATAAAAAATAAACTAATAAATCAAAGAATTTCATTCAGATTAATTTACTAATTCGAAATCGATATAAAAAAATTAAAAAAAAAAAAAAAAAAAAACTCATCAAGAATCAAAACAACCACTAACACAAACCAAGTGACATCGTAACCACTGACGAAAAATTTACTCACTATCGTCTCATAATAAGCTCCTCTAAAAATGATAAATTTCATCACTCAGGTTTATCATATTCTATCTTCAAATTAGTACCAAACCACACTCGTAATTCATTTTCCACAACTTGCTGCCACTATACACAAAAAAATTATTTAATTCCATCTAAAAAAAAGGCACGTGAACTGAACCCCATACTTCGTAACTTCAAAGTTTTCCAAATTAAACGACGCATTTCGTCATGAAAACCAACCCCCTGCATCAAACCCGACTGAAACTCGTAATAAAGAACAAAATTCGTGGAAACTTCCCAAACTAACCGATCGTTTGGTTCGTCCAAATGAAATGAAACCCACCATATGGCGACCTCGGACCAAGAAATGGGTTACCGAGTAAACCATCACCCTATTTATCGCGTCTATAAGAGCGCTAAAATGCTCGTAACATGTGCTAAATGCAGTTCGCCTGATTGAGGAAATGGTAAACGCATACGTGAGCGATATGTCGTATGTACGTAATATAATGGATTATGGCTTCCATATCGTATAAACTCGGATGAAAATTTACTATCGAAGTCTTCGATTAATGAAAGGTTATTTCGATGAAACCAGCTATTCCTTATTCCTGAGCTCGATTAAACTGACTATAACATTGTAGCGAAACTTTAACGACTCGAATTAAAAACCTTATCGTTTTGAAGGCGTATAGGGCCGAGGAATACCACTTCTTATGGCATTTTTAATTTCCAGCCGCCACTTGGAATTCATACGTATAAAAATTCCTACCGCGAAGCGGTGCTTCTTTTTCACACACGATATCCGATTTATATTTACATTACCTACGCGGACGTATCGAATATACGAAATACGACGATAAAACCCATACAGTATACCAACAAAAGCAACACGAAATTACGCCGGTCGTTTTACGATTATACGCATACAAAGTACGCATTAAAAACGGACCACCAAGGGCGTACACGCATGCGTACCGGCTGTAACATTCTTGGACGCATTTGAAGTGACCGAAACCTTTTCGGAAAAATCGCTCACAATGGCCTTTTGTCCGTTTCACATGGACCCAACCGGTATGGTTTTCGCAAATGCGATCATTTGGTCGATCTGTATTTCCAATCGAGAGATGATTTTTTTAAGGCGTCGTCTCCGGTATACCGGTACGTGGTATAAATTCCAAGACGACGGACCATTTCCGGTATGAAGGTAAACACGAAGCGGATTTTATTATCAAGATGCGGTTAAACCGAGTAACCGACTACCTAACCATTAAACAAAAGAATTTGACGAGCGGCGTTCCCTACTCTCCGGCAGCCTTAATGAAGTTAACAAATTACTCGTTCGCGCGGCTTCGTTAACTCACTTTCGAAGTCTAAAATCGAGAAACGAGCTCGCATTGACCCTCGTGTACGAATATTTCACGCACGTTATTATAAAACGATTACGTAACCGCGTCCGCGTATTAGAACAGAATGTGCTTATTATCCGAGCCGCGAGCTCGTTTAGCCTTCGTACATTATTCGCGAAATACCGCCCGAGTGTGTTAAACCGCGTACCGTATCCGTAATTATAATGTAAGCGAAAAAAAATCACCGATAAGGAAATTTCCTTAACTTATCGAGCTCGTTGGTTATTCTCGATGTAGGCTTTTCACCAGCATTCCAATCACGAGGCGATTCCAAATACCACCTCGTAACAGCACAAATTCCCCATTCGGTTCGCGCGGAGGCTTCCAAATCACCCACAGTATACCCAGCGTTCTACAATGGTGGTGCTACTGCAACCAACCGTCCGTTCCTAGAATCTAACCTTCTTTCGATTCGCTTTGTTTTTCATTCGCAGCTTCGATAGGTATTCAATGTTGACCCGGCGTTTTCCCAGAATCCTAGCAGACTTGTCGGCGAGATAACAGCCGCCAATTTCTCAATCGACGTTTAGGTAATTACATCTTATCGATATGATAGGCCGCCGCGTATAATCAACTCGTAATCGCGTACACAAGTACTCTTCGATTATACTCACTAAAAAGTAATTATCTATTTTACGTATTTCGGTATTTAAATTGAAAAAACATTATCTCGTAGCTTCTCTCGTACCGTTCATTTTTATACGATGCAGAGATAGAAATTCCATATAGACAATTTGGAAAATAATAATCAAGGTCGTCGTCAAACAGTCGTTACTCAACACTTCAGAATTTCGCATAGAAAGGGAAAAAGTCGAAAATACTCGACAGCGAGAGTAAACAAAACCACACGTTGCTGTCAGGAAGCCGGCCTTTAGTCAAAGTAAACCGTTTAAATACGATAATTCGTACAAATTAATAATTAAAATCTGATAAAAAAAAACATCGCGCAGAAAGCAAATATTGACGCGTTAGTCGAGTCGAGCAAATATTTAGCGTGGGCTATTGAAGGAAGCATACTCGATAATTGTATTCATTGACGAAAAGACAATAAAAAATTTGATATACTTTTTTTCAATACTGAAGAGTGAGATTTGAATTTTAATCCTTTTCATATACTTACTAATATTTTCTTTTACAATAAATTTATTTGCGTCTTAACCCTTATAATGACTAGCAATTTAATTTAATTTTTTTAAATTGAATTTTGCACTTGTAGTCGGAGGAACGAGTATAATTATGACTAATAATTTACTCGAAAATAATCGTATCTGCGTTTCTAACGTTAAAAATTACTTGACACATTTTTCTAATTTTTTTAATACCCTAAGAATCTTGTACTTGTGGTCGACTAAAAATTTAATAATATTTTATGGAATAGAGCCCAATATTGCATTGATTTTTATAAGACTTCAATGAAATAATTTTTGTTAATATTAAATGGAAAACTTTAAAACCATTTTTCAAGCATTTGAACATTTTTCACTTTGAAATAATTTCTCATTTTTAGAGAATTTCAAGTTTTGAACTTTTTCCAATTTTTGATCATTATTTCAATTTTAAGGAATTTGTTATCAAAGATTTTTTCATTTTTAGGTAATTTTTTCTAATTTTGGGTCATTTTTTAAAATATCATTTTTTTTTCCAAATCTGTCTTTTTTTTTTAATACAATTTTTTTTTCTTTCTGCGCCATGTACAGCTCAGGACTATTTTATTCGCGAACATTCAGTTATTTCTCAACTTCTTAGTTCTGAAGGCTCGAGAATCTAAATTTGAGATTTAAAAAATGTTCACAATTTTTATTTATTTTTTTTTTCATTAAATCTTCACAACATTTTTGTACAGTATTTAAGAAAAAACTGAATAGGGGGTCTGAAAATTATTTTTACCTCAGGACTAATTCTGACTCTTCCTGGACCCCTTGATGGATAGATAAAGTGATGTTGCAAGTGTGGCTGATGGGGGGGGAGAAGGGATGGATATTTATTCGAGATGAATGCGTATCAGAGGTACACGTGGCACATTGATTATGACGTCTACTTTTTTCTATTATTGAAGATTTTCTTGTTTTTACGCGTTTTTCAAATTTTGAATTTCTTTATTAATTTCGAAGAATTTTCAATTTTGACCATTGTTGTATTTTTAGAAGTTTTGTGACAGGTTTATAATGGCAACAAATTATTTTTTGAAATCCCTTTCATTTTTGAATAATTTTTCCTTTTTTTCTGACTTTTCGTTTTGAGGTTTTTTTGACGCTTTGGATTTTTGTTTTCCAATTATTCGAGAATTTTTCAACTTTTATTTCTACATTTTTATAGACTTTTTTTTTCATTTCTGAAGCATGCTTTTCTTTTAAACATTGTTTCATTTTTCAGCGTTTTTGAAATTTTCAAACAATTATTAATTCTTAAGCATTATTCAATTTAATGAAGTTTTCTTCGAATCAATGTTTTTTTTCATCACTTAAAATTTTCTACCAAAAGTTCCTTTATTTCAAGTCATTAGGCATTTTTTTTTGTATTTTTGAAGAATTTCTTAAATAATTTCCATTTCTTGAGCAATTTAATTTTCAATTTTTTCATCATTTTTAGGTTTTTTTTTTTTAAATTAACGCAGTGCGCAGGAACTAGAACTAAAAATTTTTGAACAGTTTTTATTTTAACATTTTTCATTCAAGTTTTATTTTTGGGGAATTCCTTATTTTAGAATTTTTTTTTTTTTTTTTAAGCAAAGATTCAGGATATAGATGTCTTTTTATAATGGGTGGATCTGGAAAAACATGGACGTTGGAGAAGGTGTAAATAGTATGAAAATATTATCTCATATAAATGAGTTTATTTTTTTTCATTCAAAAAAATACTTATAGATGAGCAGCTTTGTCCCTGTAAAAATTCTCATTTTATTCTCTGAATTTTACCAAATGCATCATTCTTTCAAACATCTTATCACTATTGTGGGAAAAAAAATTCAATATTTATCTTAAACTCTCGCACCGGGCAGAATATTTTCGGTCAGCATATCGTCACACCACGTTACCCTCATACGACCATGAACACTCGAACACGTAACCGATACCAGTATCCGTTACTGGCTACTTCAAAGCGGTCCGATAAGACCTCAGAACACGTTCTGAGTCATGCACATATCGCAAAATAAATCGCCATAATAACCCCCATTGCTGGCGACTCTATCCCTGAAATCTTTCCATTAGTACTAGCGCTTTTTCGAGCGTCGATCCACGACTGCGGCAAACGGCGAACTTTCATCGAAGCTGCGGCGCTTCTCGATGCAATAAAATTCCATGTTTACCTATATAATTCGCCGGGCAAACATTTACGCTATTCCCACGCCGCGTTTCTAAAAATAATGCCCCGTTAACGAGATAAAATAATCGTTAGCTGTTTTACGTCAAAACACTTCATTCTTTATGGTTTTTTTATTAGTTTTAGATTAAGCATCAAACGGCCAAATCGGCACAATGCAACGAGTTGGATAAGATTCAATGAACAGAGCGCAGAAAACCGCTTTGAACTGTTTTCGTGAAGATTATTTGGCGCCTTAGGCGTTGTCAACTCGATAACGGCGCCGCCGACACTTACTTCGGCGTATCTACCTTACGAAATAGTCGACTAGTTTAATTCCTCCGCGGCTGATAACACCATCAGAGGCGTTGATTAGCTGTTAGGAGAATGCCTGTAGATATAGTCTAGATTCCGTGCTCGAACATTATTTAACTGCGCATCACTTTAAAATTCAAAATTCGTAATCCACTCGCGCAAGTGTATTTCAAATGGCCCAAGTTTACCAAGATTTTGCACCAAATTTTAAGAGTTGTGGAGGGGTAGGGGATGTTCAAAGAGCTAGTAAATTATTCGAGATGAATGCAAGCAATTGACGTAATAACCAAGGCAGTTGCAAATGCCCTATTAAACAAAAATTTGAAGTTTTTCGAAGGAGCTGGCATTGCATACAAAAATATCAAGCATGATTCTCAAGGAATAGCAAAACTCCACCCAAAGTGAGTTTTGGATATTTATCTCAATTAACTACACACTTATAGGAAAAAAGAACAGAAATAAACTTAATCTATTTTTAATTTCAAACAAAAAATGTTCTATGCATTTTTCTAATAAAACGCTTCCCAAAGCCAAAAAAGTCACTATCAACTTATTTTTGCAAGACATCGTTTCAACATGTTCATTTTAGTAAGTTTTTTCCATTTGTCTCGATATATACAACGATACATCGGAAGCCAAAAAATCTTTCTGATTGTTCTCTAATATCGTATCAACACAAGAATGGTATTATTGGTATTTACGAGAAAAATCATCGCTATACAAAATTCATTAGTTTTCAATTTCCAATTAAAAAAAGGCATATTCGTTTTTCTCATCACCTGCTCCTTAAAATCGAAAACCTCCTTGTTTCCACGAGTCCATCTAAGAAATGAAATTTCCTATTCTCCTTTTGATTTCAAAAATTATAAAATTTCTAGAGCATTTTTTCAACTACAAAATCTAGACTAATACGCCCGCTACGATGTGCTGGAATTATTGGCGATATGCGCGCACGCCAATTTATCAACCGTCGAGATGTTTTAATTTTACATAATACGCGGCTATATTCGTACATTCGGTCGAACGTAGAATGCTGCCAAAATTTTCAGCAACAATCGTTCCTAATTCTAGAAGCAATATTTTTGTTACAGAATTTCGTTCTTCGTCTTATCGTTCTAATTATTATGCTGGTCAACTAAACATCCCATAATTTTGGCGTTTTCACACAGCTAATAACAACAATCAACTTATTCCCAACATCCGTCATCTTCAAGCTCAGAGAGAGAGAAAGGGGGAGATTTTCCCAGGCTCGAACTCTTGCATCATTATGAGATAATATGTAATAAGTTGAATGAATTTTGTTCATTTTCATGCCCCTCTTTGTGGGCTCAGATTTTCTCTGTAAATCCATAATTTAGGAGGATTCAACTACACCCTTCAAAACAAATTTATAATGAATCGCCCAAGATAGAAACTACTCTCGAAGATTACTCGTTTGTTTTTCACACGTCATTGGTACGCGAGAACTTTTTCTGGTTCGTTTAAATTTAACAACAGATGATTCAAACGAAATATCGTTGAAGGAATTTTCGCGGAATTAACAACATTTTTTTCGAATACACAAATGTTTCACTGCCATACTATCGTCCATTAACAAATGCGAATGACATTGGTAAAAATACGAGTCGCAGTACAACGCGAAAAGAAATGATTTATTATCATTCCTGACCGTATTATCAATTAAAGTTCCATTGAACTTGAAAGGGCAGTCATCGAAGTAGGTCACTGATTGTCCGAAAAATTATTAAATTAGCGAAAGCATTAATTATTCTTAGAATTTCTTCGTTGTTTTATTATATGGTAAGAATTACCGGTGACTGGACTTAGAATCGAACAGATATCAACATCTATGAAAAACTTCATACGATGAAAAAAATCTCGAATAAATTTTTTCCCGCTAAAAAATCACTTCGAGCAGTCCAGTATACAATAAAATTGAAAGGAAAAAAATGCCACCATGAAAAGTTCACATCTCGCCACCAACATTCTGTGAATAACGAGGGTACTAGAGGGTGAATATAATTTGTCCATTCCCAACAGTTTGGTATTTCTGGCCGGGTAATTGGCAATTATAGGAAATCGCTATTTTCAAACAACGAGCCTTAATAAACTGTGGCTTGATGTTGGGTAAACAGCGAACGCAACACTACACTTGGTAAATTTGGTGGGTGCTAGGAAAACTGAACCGCTTTCAACCCTCGCGAATATAAACAAAAACATATTATTGTCGCGCCTGTGTTGGCCCAACCAACAACGGTTTCGCGCTTTTGTCAGATTGTCACCCAGCCATATTAACAGTCGATTTCACTCTTTCAACAGATTACCTACTTATCTTTTCTCGCGGCATTGGCGGCTTTTTCAGTTAACCTAATCAATCTATTTATTATGCTGGTTTTAACACCATACTAATTATAAATCGGATTATTTTATTCCATTTACAGTTGGTTAGCCAGATCAGGTTTGTATGACAGAAGAAATAAGTCATCTGGGAACGTATAGATTAATAATAAATAAATAGATAGATAGATACGCGATTAATCCTACAGTCATCGACTACTCGACCAGAAGGAATAATCCTACTAAAGGAAGGAAGTAGGTTCTCTAATCAACCAATAGTATCACCGAACATTACACCATTTATATTAATTAAAAATTCAATACCTGTGAATGGTTTATATCCATGGAGTTTGGTTTTCACCCATCTCACGATATTAGTCGCCATTTCGTGATCGGGAAACATTTGTAAATCAATATTACCAACGAATCGTTCAAAACCCCATCACAACCGCGTAATAAAATCAAACAGTGACATAACTAAAACTTCATCAACACCAACACGACACTATGGTTAAAAAATCGTAAAAATACTCCGAAAAACTAGACGATAAATTAAATAAAATTCAATCGGTAAAATTCTTTCGTAAAATAAAATTCGTACAGGATAAAATTCACATCAACAAAAACGCATCGCACACGACACAGCACAACATTACGATACGATCATCAATTGTATACTACTCTACATGTGCTAATGCAGCGAACGAGAAACACAGGCACAGCCAACAAGTAACATGGACTCAGTCGGTTGTTCTTACACGAAAGGCGGCTCGCTCTACGGTATCACTTGGCCTACAAGTTAGTTTGGGTTCGGTTCAGTGATACAACGGATAAGTGGTTCCCAAAATGCAGGCTGGAAATTTTGTCGGCTTCTTTACTCTATGAAAATGAGCGAGCAACATTTTTTCATTAATCGTCGCCATACGATAACGGCTCGTCGAGCTCGTTCGATGTATCCGACTATTTATTTTTTTTTTCGTGTTACATTCGCAGATCGATAGTAAAAAATAACGATCGTAATTCTGCTTCGTATTTTGATGACTCTACCGGCTCCATTGGTTCCTTATTGTGAGCGAACAGGCGTACGAAACGTTCGCAGGTGAATTTATAGCCGTTCAGATCGAGTTGTGTAATTGGAACCAACATCGTAATTCTTCAAAGTAACTTCGCTCGTCGCCAAGTTGGAAAAAAATTTTCAACCAAGATGTTGCTCTATTCCCATATTTATGAAATACTTGGATTCTCTGAAAGCACGGAGGGAAAAGTATTCGATAAAATGGATGAATGAAATCACTTCTTCTTGCTCATCCAAAAACTTGCAAAATTTGAAGACTCCCACACATGGATGCTATCCTTTTGATATGACAATATAGCGGGCAAAAAATATGAAAAATTTCACACTCGCTTTGGAAGCATACGCCCTTGCCTTAGAAGTATGCAAAAATGATCCAGCTCCAAAAAAATAACTGACTGTTTTTCTTTTTGTAAACATAATTGAAATAGAAGTATACTTAATTGAACTTTTATTATTTTGTTACTTTTGATTAAAAATGTTTATGTCCTGAACACTGAAGTACATTCACATATTTCTTATGCATTAAAAAAATTAGGTGGCAAAACTGAGACCGAAACCGGAATCAGAACTCGGAAACCCGAAACGATTAAAAACTGGAACCAGAACCAAAAGTAGAACCGACTAAATCAAAAATGAACCCGAAACCGGAAGCATGAAAAAATTTGAAAAATGAACCAAACCATGATCAAAATGATACGTTCCGCGTTCTCATTTTTTTCTTTTTTGGCTTCGCAGTTTTCGTATTTCATAATAAAATGGATTCTCCAGATTATTTATTGCTACATAACTTAGCACCGAAGCCGAACCAAAACCTGTAAAAATCCAAAGTGATTCAAAAAACAGAACCACAACGAAAACAAAAATGAATCGATAATATAACCGAAACCGTAAACACAAACTTGGAACCAGAACTGAAACCAAAACTGTTTTGGTTTAGTAGCACTACAATGAATAATAGTTTTAATCATACGTACACTCAAGGTTTAATATGAAAGTTTGTTAAAACTGATTCCATTGCGAATTCAAAATTCAGTGAAATAATCACTTTCAACTTTTTATTATAATTTTTCATGGCTTAATGATAACACGCAATCTAATGTCATTTTTCATAATAGTGATAAGAGCTGCGAAACTGGCGCTCAAGCGGTCGGCCAGTTTTTAATTTCACTTCATCTGCAAGAATGAATTGTGTTCTCGAAAATTGTGAGGAATTTTGATACACAAAATACTATATGAAATGAATTAGCAAACACGACCAAGGAAAGACAAAATTGGCCCCATTCAACATTTTTCGTAAATTTTTGGTCTAAGTTCGCTGACGTGCTAGTGTTTTACTTCTCACAATCAGTGTGCAAACATGCTAGTCGATTGAGCAAATACTGCCTCATCGTAACACGACGAAAATTTTGAAAAACATTATAAAACTAAAACTTTTCGGTCTCTGGCCTCTTTAAAGGAAGCCAATACCTACCATTGTGGTTGAGATAAATGGCGATGTTATACTAGAATTTGAAGAGAAAATATCGGAAAAGAAAAACTGAGAGGAGATCAGCCATAAAAGAAATCCTAGCGAGATTTTTTGGGCAGTCGATTTGATAAATGGCATTACTGAAAGCCTGATTCTTGGACAAGAAGCAACTAATATAGGTACAAGTTCATATGGTAAGTGTATTACTGTCTGTCTAAACACGATTCAACCAATGATAAGGCAAGGTGATTAGGACATTGGTGCATCATGCATTGTGATACTGTCCCTTCCTTAGAAGAAGAAAGGAAGTATTTGTCACAGAAGCTAAAACTCTGATACTAACATCTTTCCAGAAGTTCAGAAACGATGTAAACGGAGTGATAAACAGTCAAGCTAATATTGTATCAGCAATATACTGCAAGGATGGACCTCCATAGGCATCAATCCACTCAGAAAACTATACAGCAGTTACTTTATTAGATGCGCTCCCATAGAGCCTGTGATACCAAAGTAATGGAGAGTTCTGAAATATTATGAATTTATGATATATCAATAGCCAAACATTATGGTGCTAAGCTTAACCATGCAATGAAAACTGAATGTTCAGCTATTGCTAAGGTAAGGGAAACTTGCCTCTCCATCTACCTCTCTCGGATCTGTCTGCAAGTCCCTATCAGTTCTAAATGAAAAATGAAAACTCGATGAATCTATCCTTAAATTCCCTAATGCTAATCCAGAGTGCCTCAGACATAACATACTCGTATTACAACTCAGAAAAATCAGATAAATCAACCGACGCGGTCTCTTTATGTAACCCAACTCTGGGAGGCAAACAGAAGCGCGAATTATGAGCGAACACGACGCTGATCGGCATACGCAATTGATTTCGCCTTTCAACCGAATCAGCAACTCATTGCGTTAATTCAAAAGCAAATACCGCATAATTGACGTACCAGGGAAAAAAATTTTTTCGCGTTCGGTTTCTTTACCAAGTCGTTCGTCGATTTGCATACGAAGCGTGACTACAAACATCGAAATTCTCTGCCGAAGATTATGATCAGCGTTAAATCTTCATTACATACCTATTTAATTGCATACACGATGGGAAACCCTGAAACCGTTCTTAGGATACCAAGACCAAGAGCGAATGAATGAAGGGGCAGCAGGTATTAAATGAAGGGGCATTTCCCCTCCTGTTATTATCTGTTGTCGGCTTCTTCACAGGCTCAGCGAGAGGTCTACACTACGGAGCCAAACCGTACCCCCGCGGCCCTCGGCAATGATGAACAATAACAACAAGTCTCTATATCCAGTTTACCGACCGACGCTAGCGCGGTGTTGCTTTTCTTTTCTCTCTCGGAATCTTTTTTTCCTCTTCTCTACATTTTATTATCATCGTCGTGTTCTTTCTCTCTCTTCCACGAATTCTCCTCTCTTTCTTCAACTAGTTCTGCTCCATCGCGTTTCCCTCCTCCGTACTCGCTCTTCTTTACGCTGTTGTCGGTAACATGACAGACAATCCTGTTTTTCAAGGAAGAACCGAATACCCAAAGATGTAAGGTATCGTCGATATACTATTTCCATTATTTTGTGCGTAGCCGTGCGTGGCCTGTTCTCGGCCACGGATAGCGTCGATGGACCTTTTTCCTACTCAATGTGCGATGTCCTTACGAAATTTATCCTCTTTAAAACGTCGTTCGACGTTCCCGATGTATTAATGAGAGTTTTATACAGAGTAATGATTACTATTTAGTTGCTGAGCCAGCGCTTGTTTGATTTTCCATCACGATAAACGATAAATTTACTGCCTGAAACTTCAAACGTACGCTCTCCTTATAGCACCAATTCACTACCAAGCAGCCGGCCGGATTAGTCAACTTTTAAAAAAAATATAACGATAAAAATTTAACCAGACCCAAAGACGTAATTTATTTGACCATTATACCTTAATTGAATTATTCTTCAAACATCAAAATTCCGCTTATAAGAATCGACAATATAATCGCCATTCATTAAAAAAAAAAAATCATTCCATATTCAACGAACTCCTCGAAAAATAAGCCATAAATTCAACTTACGATAATCGTTTTCAGTAAATTATAATCGATTTGATTAGCTATTTTATATGTATCGTTATACGTGATCGTCGATATTTTATTGCCTTTGCCACAATTATCATCGGTTATCATTCGACTAATTTATTGTGTTTCTTCCGAATGATAATTCATCCAATTTACGATGATAGGTCTATTAAGCTTGTTTTGAAACGAGTAAAATATCTAAATTATTACCACATCGATATATTTTTGAATGAAACGATTACGTTGCTCGTACAAATGTCTGAAATTCAACTGAAATTATTTGCTCACTTTCAAGATCACCTTATGAAAAAAATTATTGTTATTCGAACTTTAATTTATTCAACACTTTAATGAATAGAATTTCATCATGAAAAAAATAATAACGTGAATTAGGTACCTAATTTATGTTCTATTAATCGAAAAATAATCGTCATTATTTTGTTTCAAGGGTTTTCAATTAAAGTCAGTAGGTACGTAACTGTTATAGAGGTTTTTTTGTTACTTGAAAATTTGTAGATGTTATGACCTCAGGGCTACATTCGTGACGTATCAAACAATTAGTCATCGGAAGGGTTTTTGAAAACTATTTTCAGAATATACCTACATCATGCTGGTCTACAACCAATATTAGAGGTGGGGGAAAGGAGGGGAGAGAATTTCTCTAATGATTTCAAATGGACCTCGTAATAATTTTGACATCTAACTTAATTTTAATCTTCGTTAAAATGGGTAGATTTTTCAGCAAAAAAATTGATTTTTGAGCAATTTCAATTTGTTTACATCTAGAAACAATATTTTTGAATAACGTCACAATCAAAAAATAGCTGTCATTTATTACACCTTTTAGGCTACTACAAATGTTTTCTAATTTTGCTTAAAAACATAATACTTCATCAAATGTCAAAAATACTAAATGAATAAATAATTTAAAAGATGGATGCATAATATGGTTCGATTTTCGCCTATCAGCATTTAAAATATAGTTTACATCCTAGTTCTCTTTTTGGACGTACAAAACAACGCACATTCAAATTCTAAATGACATAAATTAGGTACTTTATCAGTTTTTCTCGCTTTTGACCCCAAAACTGTGATACTTTGAGAGGTCATGCTGAAAGCTAAGCATATTTCTTGGTACCTAAAAAGTTGAAATTAAGGTCATACACGACTTTTCCCTAAGAAAGTGGGAGAGGGGAGTTGGATGCCAGAACCTCTCCTACGAGTTCAATTTCTTAAATATTTAAATGACAATCGTGTAATTCTTTTGCATTTCTAATAAGCTTCACGTAAATTTGAATTGGAAAAGATTTATCAAAATTATAAAAAATTAAATTTTTATTCATAATGAATTGAATATGAGTATACTTATTTCTATACGAATTAATAAAATTCTTGGCGTCTCAAATTATACACTGAAGTACATTCATAAATTTGTCATTCACTGGAAAAATGTATGCCGTTTAAAAATCTTTCCGCCCCAACCCCCTATCCTTACAAACATTGATTATAGACCAGCAAAGTATTCAGAAAACAGAAAATAATTTTTATATCCCCTCCCACTGATACATTCTGGATGTGACCCAGAAGTCGTATTATGCATTTGAATTTGAATTATCCATTTACAAATGATTTTCAAAAAATGTGAAATACGATTTTTCCAATAAAATCAAAAAAATAAATAAGCAAACATAAATATTTATGCATAAAAAAGGAATCTAATTTTTTTTCGTTTTTACACAACTAAATATAGCCATTGAGCTCAAAAATCCTTTCTTCGAGTTTTTATTTTGAAGATGGAAAAGATGGGAAAAAAGGGTTGAAAACTTTTTAATGAATATGTTCATGAATTGATGGAAAATAATGTATTTTTGTTAGATATACTAATTTATTCAATTTTTCTTTTTTGAATTACTTTTGAGGTAAAATTTGCTCTGGGAGAGGAGAAGGAAAGAATTTAAAAAGAACAAAATTTTTATATCAGTGAGAAAAAAACTATTTTGGTACGTCGCGTCGCAAGAAATCAAGAATACTCTTTATTTTTCGAATAACGTTGCTGGTGGAGAAAGGGGATTAAACGAAGCCACTACTTCTCGCGATTGCAGTAAGAGAAAGAGAGCTATTTCAATTTCAAAAATGACTAAAAATGCATAAAATGACATTCTCATATTTTGAGTAAATGTACAAAAAAATTCGTTTATGCTGAGTCCCACCAGGAATAATCACAAATTTGATATCAAGAGATGCTTTCCCTTCATAGCTTTGAATTCAATTAATTCAGACATAGTCTCCAAAATGAAAGTTGAAGCTCATATGTATTTCATTAATGCTTCTACATAAGCATCTAAGTTTTAAAACTCATAATTCTTTTAAATTGTTCTAAATCATCGAAATTTTGTATCTTTTTTTGAAAATATTCGTTGATAAAAATATTTTAATGTCATTCATTCAGTTCAAATCGACTAGTCCCTTCTAAGTCTCATGGCTGCATTCCCATCGAAATGTAAAGCACCGCCAATACATTCGCATCCACTTTCTTCTTGGGTGTATTTTTCGGGAAATTTTTTTACTTGGAAATAAATAACGAAATAAAATAGACAATAAAATCGATCCGGGACAGTACGAGACGTTTCATAAGAGAGCAATTAAATGAAAAATTTCGACGGCCGGAAACATTAAACTGAAAGTGATTTAACGATTTCGCGAAATCAAAGAACTCTGCACCTAGAGCGTAATTGTGTATTCCCGTTATAAAAGCTAGATTTAATACGTATATAGTTATTGGACCGATCTACATTCCTTTCGAATCAAATCACTGGTCAACTTCAACGATAAAAAATTATCAATCACGTCGAAGCCAATACCAGCACCGGCATCAAATCAAATTTCAAACATCGTCCAAATTTGCTGGCTGACTGGACGAAAAAATAATCGTTACCGCGAATTATGCAAATTACATACAAGGTATTCCTTTAGAAAATATTTTTTCTACATATCGCGATTGTTTACGATCGAACGTTATGTAAATGAAGATATTATTACCGCTTTATTGCGTTTAAACCGCGAAAAAGTTGTAAACGCACGATATGCTCGTAATTTGGTAATCACTATGCTAAGGTGAAGCCCAAGTTAAACCACGTTATGTTTTTAGTGTAATGGTTTGGCGGTTAACTTTCGCCGGAACTGATTACGTTTGATACGGAAGGTTGATCAAAGAGTACCGCGCGGTCGCTTTAAAAATTAAAATAAAAAAAAAACACCTCGCTCCGTCCTGTCCTCTGTCGTCGTCATTTTCCTACCCTGCTCGCCGGGTTTCGTCGTCTGTTGTATCGTCGAATCGACTACACCGTCATCGTTCTCATTGACAACAATGTTGCCGCCAACCGGCTCAATTGTCCGAAGTTAATTTCTTTATGCATGCGAACACGCTTTCAATCTACCCGATGGTGCTCGTTTGTTAATAATGCGAATTTTAAAATGCGCTTTCGACGATGAGTTATTTTTCTTCTCTTTCCTTTCAGGTAGGTAGTCACTGTGGCTAGATACTATTGGCGAATAAAAGCGTGGAATTAGTATACATACTTTATATTACTACTTTTCCTTTTTTTTTTTTTAAATCATTGACCACCTTTGGGCTTAAATCTGGAAAAATAAATGGTCAATATATTCAAAAACATATTCAACCATTTTATACACTTGAGATAAAAATTAAACCCATAACCGACGATGTATTAGTGCATTTGTTGTTGTCTGAAGAAGTGCTCTAGAAAATGAAATTTTTCAATTCAAATAATGGCTGAAAAGTAACGGGTGAAAATCAACTCACTAAAGCTTCAAGTTGAAATATTCTGTGTCGCTCACTCCAAGTGGTTTCTGTAAAGAGTGGGTTTTTTTACACTATGAATATTTGCTCACGTAAGAATTTTTGATTCAAGTGGGGAGCATTGGTTTCATTGACAGAAGTTCTCAGAGAAGAAAATCACCTATGCAATGTCCTCAAACCCACTCCTAGTCAATAAGATACTAGTCCTCATGAAAGAATTAAAATGATGATTATTAGTTGTCAAGAAAAAATAATATTAAATTAAACGTAAGCAGCCATGCAGCATTACTGAAACTGTGTTTTTAATTGGAGCTTGTTCAGATTGCAAATAACGTTGCCAACCCTTTCATGTTTACAGGCCACACCCAATAACAAGTCTGAAACCCCTATCCTATCCCTTCCAAAACCACTTGAGAAGTTGAACTGAGAACAAAAATGTATTATTTCTCGCCAAGCAGTAATCATTTATATGAACACACAATATTTTTCAAATTTATAATGGCTACTTAACACTCCTCAAATTATTCTCAAATTTTTACAATTCGCCATTTTAGATTCATTTTAATCCAAATTTAAGAGGTCATATTCTGGTCATCAACTAACCTAATGAATACAATGTTTGACGTTTCTAGGCCGATTTGCTGAGGAGATATGGAAGATTCATGAAATTTCCTGCAGCAATTTCCCCTCCAAATTCACTTAGGAAGCTGAAATCAGAACAAGTTGGTCACTTGGGCTCATTTTATCATATGACACCACAATAAAAAATTTTCGACCTTTCATGATAATTCAGTAATAATTTGTTGAAGAACTATCCATTCGCCATTTAAAAACTTTTCCATGAAACTGATGAGGGAATAAACGTTGAAAAATGCATCTAAAGCCCCCTTCTCCTCTCCAATATCATCTGCGAAGGTGAATTTGGGATATAGTATACTTCGTATCCTCAATAATAATATGAGTTCATATTAATTACATTTTTACTAATCTGAGGCTCCTCAAGCTCTACTCAAATTTCGATAATCCGCCATTTCGGATCCATTTTGACTCAAATTCAAGAAATCATATGCTGGTCACCAACTAACTCTACACACAAAGTTTGATCTTTCTAGGTCGATTTGGTGAGAAGATAGGAAGACTCAAGAAATTTCATGACTCAAAACTTCCTCAAAAATCTTTTTTTTGCTCCAACACACCTTTAAATGCAGCTGGAAAGCTGAAATTTTGGCATAATAGTGTCCATAATGTACTCTTTCATATAAGATTACAAACGAAAAATGTTGGCTATTTTCACTTTCTCCACCTTCCCTCAAAATTTGAGTGATCCGCCATTTTGAAAGGTATCGAAAAAACAAAAAAGTGGATTTTTTTGAAATGTCAAGAAGAGTCTCTCACCAAATTTTGAGCGAATTTTAGCAATACCCGTCTGCGCTACACGCAGGGGCGTACCGAGGACCTTCTTCAGGGGGGGGGGGAGAAAACCAAAAATTCCATGAAATTTTACGAACTGTTGACCTTTTTTTTTTTTTTTGCTCCACGAAAATAAGATGTTAAATAAATGCGATGTCACAGTCTTGTTAGTCTTCAAAAAATTTAAAAATAGTTGTAATAATACTGCGCAAGTGGTCAAGTTTACCAACTTTACCCTAAAACTCCAAATTTACCAAAACTGGTATAAATGAACATTTTGTAACAGGAACTGACCATAGGTCTCTTTTTGTTAAATCTAATTGCAACATATCAGTCTTATTCATACTCAAACAAGTGTTAATTTTACGACTGAACCACAAAAAGCCACTCAGGAGGAAGTTACCTGCACAATTTCACGATTTTTAATACTCATAATGATTTATCCATTTTTTGCACAGGTAGTCTTTTATTATTAATTAAGAAATTAATAAAAATAATATTAATATTTTTAATAAAAAATATAAAAATATATGTATAATAAGTATAATAACAATTTCATATCTAAAATTTTGAATTATTAATTGAATGATCCTTATAGAACTAAAAATTGAATTTAATGATCAAATTAAATTTATTATTAGCAATATTTTATTCATAAAAAATATTAAAATTAAAAGTATTAAAAATTAAAAATTTATTATGAGTATTTATGTTGTAATATATGCCATTCTTGGTACATATGTTGTTTTTTGACATGTTCTTGCTAGGTTAAGATGCCTCTATCGAAAAAATCAATGTTTGTACTCAAGTACTAAATTTTGATATTTAAAGAACCCTCATATCTTATCGACTACACTTGGTGTTTGGGACATAGCATATTTCGACTTGGAGCTTCAGTGAGTTTATTTCTCGCGCACTATTTTCTAGCCTCCTTTTCAAAAGTTGCAGTGAACGAAACTCGGTCGCAAAATGTAGACCGTATAAGTGGCAGTGAAAATTCAAGCTTACGGGTAATTTCAGCGACCCCTTTAAAATAGGGAAATTCCCAGTAATAAATTCCCTCCACATATTCCACATAAATCGGAACTCCAACTTCGAATTCATATCTCACAAAAACTTTTAAATTCTATTTCACAAAATTCCACAAACCCATCTGATACGCATCAACGTTAACTTGACCACGGTTATTGAAAACACCTCTGCCTCATTCCTCCATAGTCACCGGAATATTTTCATAGCCATATTTTCACCGAAACGTCGGAAATTTTCTTGGCAAACTTTAATCACGTCGTTTGTTATGCTAACAGTCGATACTGTCAGCTCGGCTAAATAAAACACTCCGTCTCGCCGCTTTTACCGGCGTTTGCTTCCTACATTTTCGGCGTTTCTTTTCTCCTATCGATGGTAACATTTAGGAAATCACGATGTACCATATTTGCATTCGATATTTCGCCCATTCGCCGCCGCATTTGGCAAACACGCTGGTCTACGACTACGACCGTCCGCCGTCTCTTTCGTTTGATGTCGGCCGACGTTTTATAACACGTTTACGTGTGTCTTTATCGATACGACGATAATAATTAATTACGGGTTAACGTACCAAAACATCGAGCCGCGCCGTAATTTAGAAAGTCAAATACAATAAGCCGAGTACACCGTCGGTGTTTTATTGAAATTATCGAGAAATGCGTGGAATTCGCGATTTATCGATGTTGCCGCGTAAGCGTTATAATGGAACGAGCGTGCCATGGCACGGTGAAATCTCCAGCCTATATGTCGCCGTTATTACTTATAGTATGTATTCGTCCTTTTAAAATATAAATATTCCATGCAGGAAGTTCGAGCGTCGAGTTGAGTTGATAATTTTTAACATTATGATTACAATACTTCAACTGAGGACGAAGTTTTGAAATTAATTTTTCAAGTATCTCTACAACAAGTGTCCTATGTATGTAAAATGGCTATAAGAACTTATTTTCATTTCCACTACATTCCAAGAACATGGAAATACAGTCGTTCTAGACCAGAATACATGAAAGAAGTCCGGCAACGACGATTTTTATTTTTCAAAAAATTTTCAAAAATTAATTTTTTTTAACGCCAAAACGTAGAAAATGGAAAAAAATGAAAAATGTGATTTGTTATGCTGCAATATTGGAGCTGAGTTTCTGATGAGAGCATATTCAGATTTTCAGTTAAGCGATGCAGTACATCACTCTTTCCAATGATAGTGACGATTCAAGACTATAGGAACCCTCATTTGACCCTTACGAAACCAATTATGAAGTTGTAAATAATAAATATTATACTTCTCGGCTTCAGCAATTATTTGAGTTCATATGCATCAAATTTGAGTCACGAATCTCCTCAAGTTTTTTTCAAATTTTTACCAAACAGACGAAAATTTTAGAGGCCATATTGTAGTCTCTAGGTAATAATACGAGGTAAAAATTATGAATATAGTGGGAGTATTTCAAGATTGACGGGGAAAAATGAAGGATTTAAATTTCAAAAAAATTCACGATTTAAAACTTCATTAATAACCTGTTTTTTCCTTTAACTCGTTTAAAATTCCGCTGAGAGAACCCATATTTTTCTAATTATAGGGAGGCTTCTCAAATTATCCTCAAATTTTTACGATCAGCCATTTTGAATCCATTTTGACACAAATTCAAGAAGTCATATTCTGGTCACTAACTAACTTCACAAACAAAGTTTGATCTTTCTAGATTGATTTGATGAGGAGATATGGAAGACTCAAAAAATTTCATGACACAAAACTTCCTCAAAAAGCTGTTTTTTGCTCTAACACACCTCTAAATGCAGCTGGAAAGTTGAAATTTGGGCATATTAGTGACGATAATGTACTCTTTCACTTAAAATTAAAAACGAAAAATTTGAGCTATTTGCCCCTTCTTCAGCCCCTCTCAAAATTTGAGTGATCCGCCATTTTGAGGTGTATCGGAAAAATAAAAAAATACCTTTTTCAAATTTTCAAGAAGAATCTCTCACCAAATTTTGAACGAATTTCATTGATACCCACCTACGCGACGTGTGTGAGAAGACTATATGTACCAAAAAGTTGGACATTTGCCAAATGATTACAAATAGTCTGAAACGCAAAGATCTGAAGACCCCTCCCCTCCCGCGAACCCCCTTCCTAAATCAGGTAGGCTGTAAAAGCTGTTATTTTTAAGTTAAAAACTCAGCTAAAAATTCCTGCGAATTAAAGAACGTCTAAACATGAAAATATGCATAAAAATTGCTCAAAAACGTAAGAAAAAGTATAAAAAATAAATATTTTGAAATAATTGAATTTTTTTTAAATTTCAAAAATGCATAATGTTCACATTTCTAATATGAAAAATAACGAAAAAGAAATTTATTGTTCATTAGAAAAGAAAAAAACGTTCAAAATTGAAAAAAAAATCTATAAAAAAAATGTATGAAAAGTTGTTTAAATTTTTTTTTTGTAACTTTCACCAATAGTATCATACAAGTAAGATTCTATGGCCGATCCAAAAATAAATTCTACACTTGTCCTCATAACAACTTTCGATGGACCTGTTAGATTCATTAATTCATCAGGCAGAAGACAAGGAGTTTCTCTCATTTCACGATTATAATATTCTGTCGCGAATGACCTTCGTTGTCGAGCGATATGAAATAAATGCATTTAAAAAAAAACATTAAGTATAGTAATTCTGTATGAAAATCAAATTCTAATGGATTTATGAATGTTCACCCCATCGAAATTTTTGTTATCATCTCGTATGTATTAAACTATTTTTCTCACTTCTTTTATACGTACTTTGAATTTTTTCAAATACGATTAATCAAAATTCATTGAAAAAAAAAAACGTAAGTATCCTTGCCCCATGCCATGCCGCATTACTAGAGCTAAATTTTTAATTGAGATTTGTTACAATTTGTAGGCCATCCCTAGTATAGAGTGGAAAACCCCCACCTGTCGCTTCCAAAACCACCTAATAACGTAAATTTAGTATAAGTTACAGTACTTTGTGCACACAGAAATCACACGAGCTCCTATTTATAAAATTTTGGTCATTTGAAGCTTTCTGAGCCTTGCTCAATTTTTAATAATCTTCCATTTGGACCATTATGACCTGAACTGAAGAAGTAAAGAATGTTTTTCGTTTTCCGCTCAAAAAATCTTTTATTGTTCCATCTTCCATTCAAATTCACTTAGGAAGCTGAAATTACTCATTTTGGTTCACTTGATTACATGAAACCATAATTCTTAAACCCACCACATTTCGAGGGCAATGGACTGGTTTTACCAATAAAGAATTAAACTCGAATTATGTGATCCAGGTTTAATTTCAAATCTAGGATCAAGCTAAAATCAGTTGTACCAAACACTTGCACTCACGGATTACTTAATCCGACGTGAGGATGCATGAATGAGAATATTAAGCGAGAAATGATTACAATAAAGCCAAATATTGTACTTTTTGGCGCTATTTTTAAACATGAACTTGTAAGTGGGGTCGATCAGTCAAGTTTTAAATTTTTATGAAATAATCGAGTAGTGCCAAATTATTAAAAAAAGCGTGGTAATCACTCCAGTACGAAACGACAAAAATTTTTCGACATGAAAATAAAACAATTTTTCGAGTTGGTTACAGAATGTTTATGTGATTTTTGCGAACCATAAAATAATTTTTTTTAGCCTGGGGGTATGGGGAAGCAAATATTCCAGCCTAAACAAAAAATCAATTTTTCTTCATCGTAAAAATTTTCATTAATTTTCCTAGCGTGAAAAAGTCACCTGTGAGCTATCACCGCATTCGTTTTATCGTTACCAAGCATGAAAGCAGCAATAACTCACTCATATTGAATAATTAGAATCATTTGTGTGCTTAATAAATTATTTAGTGGTTCAAATTTCATCATCGTTTTCTTCATGACAGGCATAAAATATCTCCAGAGTCTAGAAACACTTCGAGAGTACCAAAGTGGACATTTGGACATGGGAAGGATCGAACAAGATTATTGTATTCGACAAAGATAAAATTGATCATTACTATTCATTTAAAAAAAATGAAATGAAAATGTATAAATATATGATCACATCTGGGTAAAGTGCAAACATAATATCTATGTATAATATATATTAAAGAAAATTTTCAACAACTTATTTCCTCGCAAATAATTATAACAATGAAACCGTATCCTAAAATTTTCTAAATTTCTTGTAAAAAAAAAACACGCACTATAAAAATAATTTTTTTTCATTCAATTACCTGTTGTTTTTATTTCACCTACCACACACACAGACAAAAAACTCAATATAATTAAGAAATTTGGAATCGATTCAATTTTTATCCAAAAAAAAAAGTATAAGTAGATGGTAGATAAATAGAATAGACGAGAAAAATCACCCCATCTAACAGCAATACCGTTGCAACGTTTCACGACGCTTCCACAAGTACTACAAAAATAAAAATATTTACGAAATAAACATAACTCGCGAGGAAAAAAAAAGAGGATAAATAATGATTCGAAGTCTTGTTTATTTTTTGACATGTGCCATAACGAACGCTTTTGTTATTTGCGAGAAAAACCGAAGTAAGTAGCTCGCCCAGTAATGCTTTTCGTAAATTCTCATTCCGACTGTTTCTTTCTTCGGTACGAAGTGGAGAATATCCCTCATTCGTAACGGAGCGCCAGCATTTCGCTGAATCAAATGCTGATTTCTAAATAATAGCATCCCATCAGCGTATAGCTCGCGTACTAGAATATACGATCTTGCCGACTATAAGTATATTTTATATTTCGCTCACGGCCGTAATGTACAATTATTTCGAATGTTGAAACATTTGCGGCGAAATTTACATAGAGTTATGTTTATCTTTCGGGCTGGCTTCTTTGGAACGCGTACAAAGAATATTAAAATGGATTGCGGTTTAGGATCAATTTTTATATACTGAAGAAGTTTTATTAAAACTTGAGCTAATCGTAACTGCGGTTTTGAAGGTGTAATTTCAATCTATTTATCAAAATTCGAAATCTCGCTCATCGAATATTAGTTCCAGACATTCATCATCGAGTGACGATGGCGCCTTCTAATAAGCGATTTTTTCTACCGCATATAAAAATCGATGAAAATTTTCTCGATCTGCCAAGAATTTTAAATCTCGCCAACATTTTCCTCCACACATTCGAACATCTGTAAACGTTCGCTTCTCGTACTCATCGAGCGGTTCTTTTCATTGGGAAGGCGCGAAGTGCGGGGTTAGCGAAGCGGTAACATATTATTAATGCTGCTAGCTAGCACCTGCCCGCTAATTATCAGCTTCCTGCCGGTAACCACGTTCATCTTATAATATAGAGGCTGCTGCTAACATTACGTCGGAGAATATTATAGGAGGCCAAGCAACGGCATGAATTATTGAAAGCGCCGGTATATGGCGGCGCTTTTGTTTTATGATTAACGTGAGATCCCCGCGGCGATATATGTTAGGCATCTTGCATGTGAAATCGTTCTTTCGTCTTACTTCGCCTCGATAACCGAGATGTATGCGCGATTATTTTTCAAATCCTCGACCAAATGTACTACACCAATAACAATGGTAATAATTGATAACGTTTCGACGGCCCGGGTAATTTTAATACATCGTATAGATTTATCATTCTTCGCCTTCGAACGTCGAACGTACGAATTATAATATTACCCACTTTCAGTCCATCATCTATGCTTTTATTTTTTATTTTACAGTTACGATCAAGAAGCACCTAGATGTAAGGACTGGATCAACTGGATACGTATCAGATCAGCTCAAATAGAATGTTATAAAATCCAAAAATAAATAAATAAATAAAAAATAAAAATTAAATTAAATTAAATCCATAAAAAAAATTGATGGAAAAATTTCAAATCTAAATATTTTATTTATGAAAAAATTATTTTAAAATTTAAATTTCGTAAACCCACCTCCCATTGACTAACCGCAAAATAATCCACCCTCCAATTGAAATTCGTATTTTTCCTCCACATTCCATTCGAACGCTAATAAACACCAATCAACGAAGAAATATTCGAAAAATTCGTGACTTAGCGAAGAATTCGCGTACACGCGTTGTTTACGAATTTTTCTTTTCTCTTCCTCGTCATTATTTTTTTCACTGGCGCAATTTATCAACATTGTAAAAAAACACACGTATCGAATCTTCGACACGTATATAAAGCGTTATGCCCTTTCATAAATTTTTTTTAATCGCTCGTTACGATAAAACGAAAATTATTAATGTTCCCTAATAAAACCAATAACTTACCAATAACTAACGATACATCTCTAGTTCTTTAAATGCGTTTTTAATCAGTCGATGAGTTCATACTCGTATACTTATTTTTATTTATTAACTCAACCGCGTTTAACACTAAATACGCCATAGCCCATAAAACGTGATTACAAAGCGAGACTTTTTCATACATTTACCTACTATTCTACTCGTATTCTCAGAAACATCCAATCTATTTCGAATGAAGTGTGAAAAAACTCAAATAAAGCCCTTTCAACGGCCAAAAGAATACTATCATTAGCAGATAATGAGAATAGCGAACCCGCCATTAAAAATAAGTTAAAAATTACCATCATAGTAGGTGTTAAAAATCCATCATAGAAAAGGTATATCGTAAAATCCAGATCGCGTAGAATTTAATTTCGCGGCTTGCTCGATTTTCTCGGAAGATTTTTATAATAAAAGAGGAGTGTAAAATGAATTATTATACGTTCAATCGGCGTTAGAAAAAAAATCCTTTAAAACACCCACTTGGGATTCTAATAAATGGGAGTAAACTAGACTCGTATAGGTGGTTCATTAGACCATACGTATAGCGGATATTTCATTAGGTATTCGTGTACCGTATTCGAATGGAAATCTAAACGGATATTTAATTTTCACCGCATTACCGTAGCCAAGAAGATACCAGCAGAATTGGGAAACTGAAGGAATTATTTGAAGGCGAGCTCGAAAATGCCTTAAATTACCAGCGTTATCGTTACCAGAGGGTAGTTAGGTATAGCGACTTACTAGAATAATTTTCGAATTTATAACAGTCGATATTTTTATTAAAATTTTTAATTATGTAGTAGAACCCCGCTATCCATCTTAGTTTGTGTAATGACCACAGCAGTTACAAACACCAACTTGAAAAAAAAACGAGTAAAAAAATTCAAATAGCTTTTACTGCTTTCCAAAAAAAAACAGAAAAATGTCGAGTTGAAATCATCTACACAAACATCCACGATAAATGAACATAAATTGAAATTCTATACGAGTTAAATTAGCATCAACGTACTATTTATACGTACTTTCAAATATACACAGACCAATCCAAATAAAAGTATATTGCAAGATCAAATTGAAATGATGTGAGATGAGTGACAGCATATGATAACAACATTAAAAAGTTCCATAATTTCCTTAGTGACTATTTCTTGATCCGCCCTTCTCCTCCATCTCCTTATTGACATTCTCCAAACATTATTTTTTTGGAAACTTTGAAATTTGTAATTGAAATAGAATAGAACTTTTAAAATCGAATTTCAAAAATATTTGCATTTTTTTTTTGTCACTAAAAAATTTTCAGAATTATCACAATACAAAGTTGAGATCATTTTTTTTCCTACAAGAGTTGTTATATTTAATATTTTCTTCTTTTAATTCTTTTTATTTATCCTCGCTCGGCTACTCTGGCCATTTACGATGTAAAAAATATTTCACATGAAAATGTATAAACTTGAAGTTAATGATTTTTTATAATGAGTATAAACTCAAAATTAGTAGGTAAAACAGAAACGCAGAGCCTAAAAGAAAGTTTAGTATTTATTTTCTTCGATACTTTGCGTCATTCCATGTCGATTCAACCAAAAAAAATACAATTTTTGACCTCATGGTCTTCGATTCTGCTCATCTTTTTTTTTGCAAGTCAGTTTTGCCCCATTGTTAAGAAAACCACTATCACTTCCCCCGAACCCCTCAGAGGCAAGGAGAGGACAATTCTTGAAATTTTTCAGTTTTTGCAAAATATGTACAACTTTCAGCTCCTGTAAAGAGCTAAAAATTCATCTATAGATGAAAGGCTTTTTGCAGTTGAATAACCCATGCCAAAGAGATTTTAACTAGCTCATAAAATTTTCAAAAGTTAAAAGTTAAACTGTTGATATAAAAAGTTCAAATTTTACTGTTTGAAAAAATTATTGAGACCCCATTTGAAAATTCGAAAAAAATATCATAATATGAAACGGCTTGATGTGTTTTTAACCGCAGTATTTTCAAGATGGAAACTTCTTCCGTTCGAGATATAGTGCTTCCAAATTTTGAAAAAAAATTAAAAAGGCAGTATGGGCATGTGACATATCGTTTCATAGATATTTCCATACGCTGAATATGATTATGAACTCATTTCTCATGCATGACCATTTTTACCTTCCTAACTATCCCCCTCCTCTTTTATCAAAAAAATTAGATAATAATGAAACATTCGATTTCTTTTAGTGATTTCACTTTATGCTGACTTAAACATACCTACCTCCACACTCGCCAGTCACCACTGTTCTCTGAAGCTCATGTCAAGTTCTTCTTTTTGTCCACAATTCCTTACTCATTATTTCCACCTAACATTCCAGCTTTCTCTTGAAGGTATTTTTTACAACAACAACTAAAAAAAGTCATATTTTTTCTTCAAAATTATAATCTCTTCTCTGTGATAAAACATCATCATTCTCGTGATCTCGTGCCTCTGGCTTTAGTTGCAGCTCATAGCACGTATAAAAAAAAATTAAAAAGTTCTATAAAATCGAAAATTCTTTAAAAATAAACAAATAAAAAATAAAAATGAGGAAAGAAATTTGTAACATTGTAAAACAAGCGAAAATGAAGAATGCCTAAAAGAAATATTAGATAGTAGAAGAATATTTGAAAATGCCCAAAAGAAATATTAGATAGTTGAAAAATGTTGGAAAATTTTTAAAAATCCAAGAGTAAAATACCAAATTATATTCCAAAAATAACTACAAAAAAAAATTGCTCGAAAAAACGTCTAAAAATGAGGATAATTGGAAAATAAGATGAGAAAAAATATCTAGAAGCTCAGCTAAAAATTTTCATAGAGGCATTTGGAGAATTATATGATGATTCTCTCATAAATCATAACATACATAGCCTTATCCATTTGCCAGCTGATGTGGCGAGATACAATAGCTTAGACAATTTTAGTGCTTTTCAATTCGAAAATTTTCTATAAAAACTGAAAAAATTAATACGAAGCGGAAATTCACCCTTACAACAAATAATAAATAACCCCCTGAAACATGACGTGATAACTCAATAACAGTTGAATACGCCATTTAAAAAAAAAAATCAAAAAATTAACAGGGTTTAAAATAATATAAAAGAGCCAAAAAAAAAAAAAATAATAAATCAATAAAAAATTTCCAAGAATAAAAAAATATTTGAAAATGAGAAAAATTTCCAAATTTTTTCAAATATTGTTCAATTATTCATAAAAAGTATCTCATGGATGTCCTAAAAAAATGGTTTCTGCCCTAGGCTCAATCATAACTTTCAGCAATCCTATCTGAATATTATGGTCTAAGAAAAAAGTAATAAATTTTAAGACTATGAAGCTACCATGCCTATGTCAATTCCGACTGTAAGCTTTTTTGAACTCGAATACTTTAAAACTTGGCTTCATTTAGAAAACAACTCATCATAAATTAAAAACCTCAAGCTTCTCTGCTCAACTTCCTTATACTTGTTTACCTAACCAAAACTATAACTTAAACCATTCTAGTCTCAGTTTACACGACATGACCGAATAAAAAATATTAAAAAAATGTTAGCAGCCATGCCGCATTACTGGAGCTGAGTTTTTAATTGGGGCTTGTTCAGGTTTGCAAATACGATAACATTGGTAACGGTCGTTTAAAAAATGTAGAATTTTGCCCTTAGATAAATTGTATAGTCTAATGGCTGTCTTTTTATGTACGCAGACGTCCGAATATCTTTGCGATGACCGCTCAACGTAGACAGGGACTTGGGGGAGGTGAAGAGGCGGTTGATGTTCCTCGGTGTTCAAGTCTCACTCGAGGACTCAGGCATTGCACCAGTTCCCTATCTTGTATAATGGTCTTCTCCCCAGGGGTTGAAAAGTGCCGTTTCCATTTTTGGGTTCCGCAGGGGTCTTAAGAGATACCGGAGGGGATAGCTGTAATATGTGTCCCCCTTTGTTATATAGTTTGTATTTATTTCTTTGTTTTTTGGTTTTGCTTTTGTTTTAATTATTAGTTATAATTTTGAATTTTTTCCTGCTATTTTTTGTTTTGCTGTTGCTGAACTTTTTTCTTGCTTTTCTTTGATTTTTATTATATTTTTGTTTTTTTTTTCATTTGTTTTGTTTTTTTGTTTTCATCTTTCAGTGAATGCTGTTTTTGTTTTACAAATTTTGTGGTATTTTATTTTTATTTTTTTCATTGTATAGGTCAACTTCGTTTTGTTTTTATTTTCAATTGTAGTCCCCCCCATCGCACTCGTGAAATTTTGCGCATATCTAAGACGCTGTTGGATATTTGCTAGATGATTACAAATGGACTGAAAGGCAAAGATTTGAAGACCCCGACTCCCCTTCCTTAAACAGGAAGGCTATAATAGCTATCATTTTTATTAAAAACTCAGCTAAAAATTATGGTGACATCAGCCCATCACTATGTAAACAGTTATTAGCCCCCTAGCCCTTCTAGTGACGGGATGATGGAGAGGCACGGGGGTAGATTGCCCCGGTACCTAGATTTCTGAAAAACCTGTGACATTTAAATTTTAGAGTTTCAAAAGGTTCAGAATTCTGATTAGAATTTTTTTCATTAAAATTTTTCTTATCTTCATTGGATTTAAGAAAAAATTTTGAATGAGTCCGAAAGCTATTTTAGCTTCGTGGCTAATTCTGGGTCTTTCTGGCCCTGAACCTCTCTAAATACTAGTCTTCAAATATTTGTAAAATTATTATCCAAAATCCAAGTTTTCCAGTGTTACCTTTCAACTTGAGAGTGGACAAACTAACAGAAAGTAAACATTTTTCACATTTTATTGCGATTACAAGAAAAAAGTTGCAATTTTTTGTCTTTCTGCTTCATTTTCTACCTACACAATTACCACGGGTTTATCTCCATTCCCTCCTCCATCCAAGAAAAATTAATTTGTAGTATTATTATTATCTGGTTCGCCTTTGTGCTATGAACCGTAATTTTAAACGTTTTTTCCAGCTAAACGGGCAATTAGAAACGAAAAAAATTATTTTAAAATAGAAAAACTTCCCAACTTATCTAACAAAAACATAATTGGAAAGATTTTTTTTTATTTCATTACACCTATTTAATTTTCAAGTGGTAATTTCTAAGAAAAAAATTCAACTTGTAAAAATATACGGTTACGATTTGCTTCATTCGTCCAGAATAATTAAATATTCAGATTTACAAAACTTTTACGTTTCACAAAATGCTAGAAAAAAAGAAAAACTTTTTCAAAACTCCTCTACCGATTTCCGCCATAAAAGTAATATTCGTCGTCAAGGCGTTTCAATCGTTCAGCCGGCCAATTAAATACCAATTAAACTCGAAAAGCTTTTAGTCAACGAAAAAACAATTCCAACTTGAAAGTCATCGAAAAAGCAAATTATACGCTTCTCGATGGTCCGAAAGCGCGTTCTTAAATCTCACAACGTATTAAAATTTAAGAGGAAAAAAAAAATACTAATAAAACGATGACACCGCAAAAACTACCCACAGCCTTGGAAAACAAATCGTAATACCTAGGTATACGGTTGAATTTTATGTTTTTGTTTTTTCACTTAAAAAGCAATAAAGCGAAAAATAGTAGAGCTAATTTCGCGCCTGTACTGAGACGCCGCTCCGTATGATAAATGTAACGATATTTCGTAATATAGTCGTTGTTTACGGAACCAACATAACGCTAGCACACGCTCTTTTGCGAACACCAAATTAAATGAATAAATCTGCCCGCGTGTCTCTTTCGCTTAATTTATAACCGCCAAGGATACCCGTTAATGTAGGCCACCGAAAATCTAAAAGTTATTTCTATCTGCATATCTATACAAATTTCCATGCTCGTCTTTACTTTGTACATCGATGATTTCAATTTATAAAAAGTGGAAAAAAAAATAGTAAAACTCGTTTCGCGTTTTATGCAAAGCGTGTGACACACATTAACTGATCCCTCTCTTCCTCAGCCGGTAAACTGCTGGCTGGATACACGTTTATAATATCCACAGTCGAATAACGCCTAGGGCGGCCCGTACACCGAGGTCCACACCAATTGTGATATTTTCATTTATTCTTTATAATTACAGGCCGCTATCGGCGAACATCAAAGATACTCAACTTAATGTCGGCAACATCAAACGTGAAGGTAGGAAAGATCGCGGGCACGAGCATAACCGACCAGAAAACTAATACCTAAAAAGTTGACACATTAAAAGACCTTTCAGCGGTCGCCGCACCGGTACTTCCATCCACGTTGCAACCTCTACCGATACCATTGGGATTCTATGTACGCATATTTTGGGTCATTTCAAAGAATAATTGTTACCACGTTGCTTCTTCGTATAGTTGTCGGTAGTGCATCGGTAATCCCCCTAGTAACATACTAAAACTCTTGGCATATAGCTGCGACGCGTGGCTCTTATCTGTGAGAGGATTTAACCCTCCAAGAACCAGTTTTTTCAATTTTTCTCACTTGCAGTGTCTTCTACGAGAATTATTAGTTTTATGATAAATTAATCTAGATCAAACTGCCTACAAATTTTGTATACTACCTGTCACCTATTGTTCATTTGGAAAATAACCGGTTCTTGCATATAAGTTAGTTTTTTACATTTTTATCTGTCGTAATGCCAGATATGAAAAAATTAATTCCTCACATAATTAATCTAAACTCAATTCCATAGAAAAATATTGCATTTAATTTTTTCTCTCACTTATATTAGGTACGTAGAAGGGCCTTGAAGATAACTTATTCGATAAGAAGATGATTTTTTGTTTTCAAGATAAGTTTTCTGAGTTTTATTCCTTCATGAATACAGATACGAAAGAATTAGTTCCATAACATTATCCAAAATTAATTTCCTACACCAATGCTCAATATATCTATAACTGAGATGTTAAGGTATTCACGAAAAAAAATTTAGTTGTAAAGGAAGCGATGTAATAAATGAGTAAAGGTAATGAAATGTAAACTAAAGTACTAGATAATTTGAATTGAATGTTATCGAGCTGTTTTTCGGCATAGTCGCCCATATTATCATCAACACCATACTGAAAATGATAATGAATCTAAGTAACACGTTACATACCGTACGACTGATTCATTCCCATACAGGCAAAACATTAAATTCCCTTCTAATAAACAATCAAATGGATATAACATGTTGGTTACACTGATTTCTACTTTCACAACCAATTACAACGCATTTATAGCCAGTGATGTAGCATGGAAGTATTTTGAACTACCATAAAATAGAATTTGGAACTTTGGCTGTATGGGGTTCAATCGGACGCAATGTATTTAGGGGAGTAGGAACGCCTTTAAATTCAATTTTCAGAATTTTTTTTGTTTGTTGCGATGGTTACGATCCAAATTTTTGCAATGCTTATGAGTCAGCTCCAAGATGGCCTTGAAAAAGTTGAAGGTGTTGAGTAAGCGTAATGATGAAGATAATAATGCAATACAATCTAAACTTTTAGCCAAAAATAAATATTACCAGCATGTTTTTAGCTGAGTTTTTTTATTAAAAACGATAGCTATTACAGCTAACCTGATTTGAGATATCGGGAAGGAGAGATGCGGTGTAGGGAGGATTTCATATCTTTGCTTTTCAGACCACTTGTAAACTGGAAGAACCTATCTTTTTGGCATACATATTTCTTTTTCCCCACGCGTAACAGCGTAGGGTATGGATGAAAATATATGAAAATTTGATGAGAATTTTACGTGGAATTTTGCGAAATTAATTTTTTTCTACTCACCTCAAATTGGCGATTTACTCAAATTTTGGAGAGGGAGTGAAGAGAGTGCAAATTGCTCAAAATCTTGTTCATGGTCTCCTATAAAAGAGTGAGTCAAGGACACCAACATATTTAAATTTTAACTTTCTAAATGTACATAAAAAGAAGTTAGAGCAAAAACAGTTTTTTGAGGAAGTTTTAAGTCATGAAATTCCTTTAATCTCCCATATCTCCTCACCAAATCCACCTGGAAGGAACAAACTTAGTATAAGAAGTTAGTTGGAGACCAGAATATGAGCCCACAGATTTGGGTCACAATGGATCCAAAATGGTGGATGGCAAGATTTGAGGAAGGCTTAAGGAGTCTTATATGGCTTGGATTCGATAAATGCGGACTCATATGATTAGTACTGATGTTCAAGCATGTTGTATACCAATTTCACTTTCACACATTATTTTGGAGGGGAGGAACATGAGTTATTCTCCCCGAAATGGAGGGGCGGAGGAATGAAAAGTTTGATATCACATGATAAAGTGAGTCCAAGTAATTAATATATTTCAATCTCAAATTCCCAAGTAAGTAATATGAAGGGGAGCTTGAGCGAAAAATGATTGTTCAAAGGGAAATCACAGTAAAAGATTCCACGAACCTTGCATTTCATTTTATCAAGTTGACCTATAAATATCAAACTTTGAATGTGGTGTTAGCTGTAGGCCAAAATAAGACCCCTTGAATTTGCGTCGATATTGATCTAAAATGGCGGATGATTAAAATATGAAGTAGGCTAGCGAAGCTTCAAACAGCTCAAAATGTAAGAAATATGGGCTTTTTTGAATCTCACGGATAAAAGGAGCATATTTCAAATCAAACTTTTTTGGTAAATATTGAATCAAAGTTTGTTCCTTGGACCCCAATAATATGTGTTTTTTGAGGGGAAGAGAGGGCTTAATCAGATGTGAAAAATATGTAATTACAGGCTAAGACGACCAAATAAATTTAGCCAAGGGGTGGCAAAATTTACAAATCCGCCACTGAGTAGAACTCAAGAAATTAATATTGAAAAATGAAAAATCATAATTTTGCTGAATAAATTATCTTCATATCCAACAATGAATGATAGAAGAAATTTAAAGCGACATTTTTGTGTTAAATTAGATGAAAAAGTTTCTGTATTAAAATTGAAGAAAAACATAACTTTATTGTTTAGAAAATTGTTTAATTCAAAAAATGTCTGAAGTTAACATCATTACTAACAGATACTAAAAACTAACAGTAAGAAAAGATGGAGGGCGCTACTACGTTACATTAACGGAAAATATTTTGAATAAGAAATAGCCAATGAGAGGTTAAATACATCAGGTGACATCATTAGAACCAGTCAGGTTGACAGCATTGCCAACCTTATGGCCAAAACGTAAAAAAAATAGCAAAACATTAGATGTAGATTAATTTTAATAAGAATTATTTTTCTCATATCTGGCATCACCACTGAGAAAAATGCAAAAAACTGACTTACAGAGTAATTAAGGTAACTGGTCAGCTTTCTGATTGGTCGTACGTCATGCTTGCAAAGACCAATCATAAGGCTAGAATTTGATAAAATCCAGATATTTTATTTCTACCTTCTTAAATAATATCGTTCTATTTTCATTGAAAATAAACTGAACGACGTGATTTCAATTATCAGCTCATTCACGTTATCATGTTAGAGTAAATGGTATAATCTACCATTTTTCAACTTTCTGATTGGCTGTTACACGCATGACGTATGATCAATAAAAAAAAAGAGACCAGTGTTACCTTAATTACTCTACCTTAAACAACCGCTTCATTTTACTAAGTAAAAAATTTAAGAAGACATTTCACAGATGAATGGTAGATGAGAGGAGAAAATTTTGTTCACAAAATTTGTAGGTAATTTGATCTAGATTAATTTAGTATAGAACTAATAATCTCGTAAATGACATTGTAAATGAGATAAATTCAAAAAACTAATTTTTCAGGGTTCAAACCCTCACAGTATACTTCTGGTGGAATTAGTACTGATTTACTAACGATAATCACTGGCTCCCACAGGGGAGTAAAAGTAGAGCAGTTACTCTACCTTATCTGTAGGTGGCGCCTGTAGTACTTGGGATCATAGAGTATTTATAATGATTGGTCTATGTTCTAATTGGTCATATGTCACGCGTGTAACAACCAATCAGCAAGTTGGAATGTGGTAAATTACCTCGACTAACTCGTAAAATAAAAACACAAATCAGCTGATGATTCAAATCACAAACGAATTTCAGTCGTTCACTGAAAACTGAACGATACTGTTTAGGAAGGTAGAAATGAAACTACCTACATTTTATCACATTCTAGCCTTATGATTGGTCATTACACGCGTAACATATGACCAATAAGAACCTAGACCAGTTATCATAATAACTCTATGGAGAATTTTTCAACTAAAAGTTGTTACATTAAAATTAGAGTATTATTATTATCGGTTGGTTGGTTGGGGGGCGGGGTTGAACGTAATGAAATATCGCTTTTTCAAAGGGTAGGTGAGTAATCCCTACAAATCCCATTCTACGTTTTGAAAATCCTATGGACCCCACTGCCGATGATTATACCAATAATGAACGCAATAACAATTTTATTTGCTCCCCTTAAACGTCCAGAATACCTGAAGCAGGGGAATATTTCGACACAACTCGTACCCTGAAGTAAACTATTTCGATGAAACTGAAGGCTATCGTTTATCCGTAAGATCTTCCTACCCCCTCAGTATAAGGGTTACAAATGAGCTCAAGTTAATACCCTGTTTATTGTTTCCTTGATACCGAACCGCAAAAGCTACGGTATCGATTTCGCTTTATATACTTTCATAATGAAATTGGTATTAAAGAATAACCCTTTAACGTGGTAAAAAAGTAACTGGGCGACGCCGCTTGGCGGTGATTTGGTCGATAATGACATTAAATGGACTCGGCGGAGCGACGAAAACATTGGCGGAATTACCATAAATTACGTTAGCATTACCCGCCAACACCGCGATGCTGTTCGCGTTTCGAAGATTAAACCTATCTCTAGACAAAAGTGACACGCGGCATCGGCTCAATACAAACGTCAAACGGTCTCTATCGTCGGCGTAACACTTTGATATTTGTTTCAACAATGGGGCACTTTAGCTGTCGGCGTTTATCAAAGAAGCAGACATTATCCCCGCGACTTTTCTCTCGTCAGGATATTTCATCTGCTGGCAAGAGAGAGGGTTTTTTTTTCTGAAATCCGCCGTCATAATACACACTCGCGCCGCTTTATCCACATAATAAGATAATTTTTAACGTTTTATAAACGCCGCCGCGCGGCCACTGCCGCCGTGCATTTTATAACCGTTATTTTTTTCCTTTACCAGCGTCACCAACAGATTAAAAGACGACCGGATCGCTGGCACCGTTCGAGACAATCGACACAGACCAGCGCCATCGGCTTTCTGTTGGGCGATTTTCCACCGAGTCGGATCCATTAGAGTTGATGCGATTCTCGGAATCATCTGGTGGTGCGAATTTCGAGATTCGTCCGAATTTCATAATTATCGTTAAACTGCGTAACGTATAATTTCGATGGGTTTGAAAAGATCGAAGTAATTAGATATCTGGAAACCTTTCGTTCGGAAATACATCTCGCTAATGATGTCTTCAAAACTTCCAAAAAGGTTCGTCATTTATAAATAGCCGCATTTTTTTTTCTAAATTAAGATATCCATCGCCTCGGGAGCCTTTCGCATTGATTTGTGAAAACGTGAAATTTTTAAAATAGATATTCGCACAATGCAACCCAAAAATAACAATCGTGAGTAATATCATGATATCAGCAATTTGGACAGGTCGTACTATCGCGTCGCTATTTATCGCTTTATTTTCAATGCTTTTATTTTTATCTCCTAATACGTACGATGATAAAACGCGATGACACTTAAATAACAGTCTATTCCTTGGCGTGATGAACTCGGCGGTAACTTTGATGATAATAGGATTAGGAATACTGACATTCGATAAGAGTCGATTATCTATTAATGACACTACAGATATGGCGCTATGAGCTCAGAAAAATTATCATTTCGTTTATCCGACGAAGCCAAATAAATCACTGATTATAATTTATATTGTATGCAGTGAAGTTGTTGAGCATTTCGCATTTCGTTGCGAGTGGGTACTTGATGGAAGTTACTCGAAGACAAAGCCCATAACCCTCCATTACAAACATAAATGGTAGTGAGGTAGAATTTTGGGAAAAAGCTAAAGTAATTTTTTTCGCCACTTTTGGCCCCTAAGGGCAATGCTAGGCTTCATTAAGTATTTGTTTTGGCTTCAAATGGATTTTCAAAACATTCCACAATTTAAAAAAATTGTTCAAATTGAATAATTAAAAAACTCTAAGACCTGATCAGGAAAGGCTATAAAGATGATAGTCGATAACACAACCGTTGTTTTTAAATATCTTAATTTTTTGTACTTTTATATTATACCGAATCCTGAAATCGTAAGATAATGAAAAATTTGTGTTTTGAAATTAAAAAGTCATAAATTAATTTTTTATTTTATTCATTCATTAATTTCTTCATAAATATTAAAATTGGTCAAAATAACGATAACACTTCAGAAATGTAACTGTCTAAAGCCTGAAGTGTGGAAGTCGAAATCTGATAGCTTAATTTTATTTTTAAATTGGCAAAAAATTTAAAATCCAAGCCAAATTTTTCTAAGTGATCAGCTAAAACCAAAGCTTCATTTTTCAGCTTTCCATCTTTGGCTCGTGTATCTCAAGATATGAAATAATGATGGAAAAAATGTGGCTTTCGACACAGTGATACTCTAATCATATACATAAGAGAGAAGTTGAAAGGTTTTCCTATGAGTTTTTTTTTCAAATGAATGAGTGAAGCGCTCGAAATAGATTTTTATCAATACCTCGAGAAGGGGAACTCTAAGGACGAAAATAGCTGCATGCAAAAATATTTTGCTTTCAATTTCATTCGAATTAACTCTTCGTACTTTTTCTGTAGACTTGACAAAAGCTCAGAAACTTCACCTGTAGTTTTACTCTTTCCAACAAACATTATAATTATGTTAGGATGGAATACATTTTTCTTGAAAACCGATCTGGCATGGAAGTGTTGGATGTAAAATCATCCCAAAAGAATATAGAAAAAAATTTCATTCACTTTAATATTCAGGTACTAAACTTTGTAACATAGTCAAATTTTGAACATTTTATGTTTCTTAAAAAAAAATCGAAGTTATGGACAATTTGAGATTTTTAGTTGCATGAAGACGAAAAAAATTTTACTAATTCTCACAGGGTTTACAGCTTTCTAGTCCGATAAAAAACCCGATATGTCACGTACTTAAAAAAAATTAAGAGTAAGTATGATTACTGATAATTTGCAATTGCTATATGAAGTATGAGATTGACTTTTGATTCAATCGATAAAAGACGTATTATGCCTAATTTTTATCTAAAAGAGATTCTCAAAAAAGCTCAAATTTATTTTACTTGATTTTAAAAATAAAATAACTCGAGAACCCTTGTAAGGTAGAACAATTGAAACTGAGCATAATACCAAAAAAGCAGAAGTCAAACTGGTAATGTAATTACTTGTCTCACATCATTAATAAATTTTACATATTTTTTTCATTTTTAAAAATATATGATGATAATTGTTTTTACCTTCCTCTCATGCATCAACCTTCTAAAGTCCATCTGAATTTCTTTCCCGTGCCTCTAGCCCCGTATAGCTGTACACGGCACGTTAAAAAAAAAAGTAAATACGTGAAGTTTTTGAGCAAATTTTGAAAAAAAAATTGACTTCCTGAAAATCAAAATAATTGGCTGTTAAATTTCTTCTCAACTCTTCTGGGAGCTAAAAGTAATTTTTTTGAAAATTTTTCAAGAACTATAAATATTTCCAAATCGTTGACTCCATTATGGCCAGTGGTGTAATCAAAAGGATACTAGGGTCATCTCCGGCCTGTCCAAAAATTTTTTGGTTTTTCTATTGGCTTGCCCAAGTACCCAAAACATACCTTAAAAATTGATAAGTGACAAAAAATGTAGTAAGAGGAAATCGATAATTAAAAAGTAAGGTATTTTTGTGATCTCTCCTGGCTCCTCTAAAAAACCCTAGTTACGCCATTACTTATGGTTAAAATAAATATTAATTATTGGGTAAGGGGGACTGAAGTTATTTGTATATCCTATTAGTGCCATTTATGAACAATAAAATCTCGAGCTAGATCATCGATTAGAAAAAAAATCGTAAATCGTCTCATCCTATTTACACATGAAACATATAATAATATACAATGTTTTTTTTTAATTTCAAAGTCAATTACATAATTCTAAAGCGTGAAAACAAACATATGGTTGGAACTTTTTTGAAATGAGCACAAGATTTATTGAATCCATTTTCTCATATCATTTCAAAATTTCCAATTCTTTCTTCAAAAAAAAATTTTCCGAAAGGTGGAAGATTGCTAAAAAAAAAATCGCACATCGAAAACAATTTTTACTTTTTTTATTTTAAAGTATTTTAAAAAATTAATGAGGTCTCCACAAGGAAATTTAATGCAATACCAAATGCAGGACCGAGGAGATAAAGGGATAAGAGAAAGCCCAAATTTTTTCGTTCCGGTGCTAATTCTGGCTTTTACCATTTGAGAAATCTTGAGGGATGATATCTTGAGTACTTACATGGAAATTCAAAAATGATTTACAATGAAACTTCAGAATTGTATTCTGGCCTTCGTTCCCATTACAGGATGGAGGGGAGGGAAAATGATAATGAAACATCCAATAATTCAAATTTTCATTATATCACGAACTAATGAATTGACACAGCTTTCTTGATTTATTTTTACGTACCATTTTCGAGCTGTATTATTGAAAGCCAATTTCAACTTTACATTTTGTAATGGCACTGTGGATGAAAAAGAGCTGCTTTATATTGAGTTGACAAAAAAAAGAATAAGCAGTTAACTAATATAAAACTGAAGGTAAAGTATTACAATATACACGTGTATAATTATTTCTGTTCTAGGAGTCCATTTTATCGAGATATTCGTAAAAAAATCCTTTTAGGAATTCTATATAGCCCTAAAAAAAAAATGATTGCGTGAATTCTTTTCTGAGAGCACTTTCAACATTTTCAAGTTATTGAATAATTTTTTTCCATGGTGCCGGGATTTTTTATATTATATTCATTGAAAATTTTTTTTTTTCGCTGTTGCAAATAATCACGTAATTAAATTACGTTATTTGAATAAAATTTCATTTGATGCTATATTAGATTTTTTTGACAGATCTAACAATTTTTGTAGACATTGCAAACAAATTCGAACTAGAGCTTTTAAAATTATTCAACTACGTTAATTGGTTTCAATCGAGCTGAAAATTCTTTCACATAAATGAATAGAACACTAATCACCATATGTTTTTGAATGAAAGTGAAATACCAATAAAAACAAAAAGTCGATTGATACCTTTGCACGGGATTGTAAGAGTACATAAGATATATCGAGTAGGCGCTGATTAGAAATAATTTCCTTTTTGAAGTAGGTGTAGATCAATTCCCCAATGATAGAGCAATATTTAATTTATAGTTATTTCGCTTTGATATATCGCCAACTTCAAAGCATATAAAGAGACAGTAGATTTTTTTTCAAATTTTCGAATAAAAAAAATTAAATAAATTACTGAAAAAAAAAAAAATGATGTCGAAACACTTAGAAGCTATCCTTGTAACATTTAGTCGATCATCATAACATCATAATGCTTCGAATTTCGTCGACGCTAATCGCCAATAGAATTAGAACGAAAGGAGATATAAGCCGTGGGAGCTAACTAATATCTTACAACGTGAAATTTAATACCTCTACATATACCTCTATGATATGGCGAATTCTTTCAAACTCAACATGATACGTTTGAGATTCTTTTAAATCCCCTATTTACATTTTATAGCCCCGAAGAAACCTTAAGTTGCCATACCTACGGCGTACGGGTTAATACTACTCAGGTAGTAGTACACCATCAAGTACAAGAATCAAAACACCGCCAAAACCATTACCCAAATGAACACGACAATCACTTAACCGAGTACTCGATGTTATCATCAAAGAGGGCACGATATTCGGCAATATTTTCCATAGTCGTAAAATCATACACGCACATCACCTTCAGCTATTACCGCCTATTAAAAAATTAATTTCACATCCAGCGTAACATTTAATTAACCAAATTAATACCAACTCGGGCGTAAATTAAAAATTAAATTAAGTTACACTGTAATATCCGTACAGGGTACGCGCTTCTCCTTTGTAACGCCTCTGGGGTAATTTAAAACATTGAAAATGGCCGGAAAAGAGGTAGTAGCTTTTTTTCTTTCTAATACTTTCGAAGAGGCCGCAATACGTAGAGAAACGTTTGCGTTTGAAGCGTGTTATTAATTTGTTATTAGCCAAGTCGGTACAACGCGTACCCAGTAATTTACCATCATTAACCGAGCAGACTGCGTTAAATATGAAGTTTCCTTTACGGCAATACGCGTTTCAAGATTTTATATTATATGCAATCCGCGCCGCGTCGTCCGGTTACCATAAAAACGAATCAATATTCGATTAATTCATCGCTTCCAGGGTAGTTTATAATATTAATTTATTAGGGTTTAGGTTTCCCGTTCGCTTCAATCCAATATGTTTTTTTCAAATTGCTCCCCTCTTAGAAATATTCGTCATTTTTTGACACCCCATCGACAACTCGTTCGTTCGGTCTATCAAAGTAAATGAAATATTCATTCGGTACGTTGGCATCGAATGTATAAAGTAGATTTCTAGACTCCAGTAACATTATACAACTGAGTAAGAGAAACAATCATTCATGAAACAATACGAGTACCAAACGTACGCCAGATATTAATATTAAATTCGATTAACCATGAAAAACGAATTCCGAAAAGCTTCGTACGAGCGTTCCAGTCGCTAATATACGACTATGAGGCGGAAATAAAAAATATTCTGATGAAAAATTTTATTCCCAATGATATAAAATTTAAAAGTAATTTTTTACTAGCGTCTGTGCCCCGCAGAAAAATCTTCGAATAGGGGTTTTCCACTTGATTTATGAACATCATGAATAAAGGACGACTTTACAACGCGCACTAAACTTTTATGCCAGCGAGTAGTTTTTATGTTTATGAACATGCGAGTTTCATTTTACCTATTTTCGTTTCTCATTTATTTTTAATATGTACCTATATCGTTCGTCAAATCGCCTACGCTTTCGAATGAATCAAAAAACTAACGTATCGTATTCGAATATGGTTGTAGTAATTCCACATTGTTTTACTAATCGTTCGCGCCTTATGAAAAACTTATTCATTGTACGCATTAGGACGCCTCGAAGTGAAATTAAATCAATTCAACATTTTTCGTATACTTACGTAAATATAAAATCAAATATTTTGTTGAAGACAAAAAAAGTAATTTGTGAAGTTTAGAAAAATAAAAAAAAAGTCTCTAGCCACAGGGCTGTACACGGCGTCAATTAAAAAAAAAAATAAAATAAAAAATACATTCATCTCTTTTTGGTGCAAAGATTGAGGATCGAAAAATACAACAGCATCAGTGATTCGATGATTTCATCATATTTGTTTACTTAATCTAGACTTTCCTTTGGGTAAAATTCCCAAAAAAATACTTTTTCATGAATATGTGTAATTGTGTAGATTAGCTTCACTAACAACATATTAAAAATCCCCATTCCTAGGTAAGCCCACGGAGACATTGAAATGCCTTAAAAAACCTTGCTATATCTCCTCAGGATTTGATCGTAGCGCGAAAATAGCTCAGTGCATTTTTATTCTAGACCAAATTTCTTACTTTCAGCTTCATTTAGGAAAATCAATTTTAAACACTCCAATTTGTCTAACTTCGCCACCGAAGGAAAAAATATTCTTATTAACTAGTTAAGATAGTGAAAACATGAGTTTTCAATTTAAAAAAAAAATATTCATATATCTAACTCGTGGAAATTCCAGAATGTATTCACTATTTGATTCCTATGCAAAAAAAAAAAACTTTCAAAAATCGCTATCAAAAAATCAGGATATGAATTTTTTGTATTTTTTTTTTTAAAACAAATAAACAAAAAAAAACGCATCGAACACAGAATATTTGAAATGTTATTTATAAAAATTATGCATTAGAATCTGACTAAGAAATTTTAAACTATGAAGCCAGATCTTAGTGCAAGGCCGATAAAGTTCTGAATCTTCTTTTTTTTTCTTCAAGTTCTTGTTTGTAACTGCTGTGGTCATTACACCAACTAAGATAGATTTATCAACCCAAAAAGTCATTAAAATAAAGAAAGCGAAATTAAAAAAAAAAATCTTACGTACGAGTATTTTTGAATTTTCAATACAAAAAAATTAGTTTACAATGCAAGATCGTTCATTAGAGCTTCGAAATTTAAATTCTTTGCAATGTTTAGTTCAAAATTAAAACGTACAAAACGTTCCTCATGTACAATCATCTTTTATCAATTTTTCATAGGTGTTAATTCCATCACGATCTTTTAATTAGACGCCATTTTACGAAATGCGAAAATTTCAAGAAAAATTTCTGTATCCGTAAAAGGACATTCTCGGCCACCTTATGCATACTGAAGCCGGACAGACTTGAAAAATAAATTTTTAAAGCGGCTCAAAAAAGTGGATAACTACATAGTTCATAAATATGGATTTTTGGTTGCATGTGATGAGTTGAATTGAAAAAAAAAATTATTTAGGATGAGTAAATAAATTCAATGAGTGATTTTTTTTTGAAATTTGTTCATCTTCTATGGGTACTCTCTAATTACGGTTGGCTTGAAGTCAATAAACTCTTCTAAATTTGGGCTTGTATAAATCCTAACGCTGTATCAATTATTAAATATATAGTAAGAGTCATATTTGAATTAAAAACCAATTTATTTAGTTTAGATGGTTCGTTAAAAAAAATTAAAATTGTAGCAGTAGCGAACTAGTTGAGATAGCGAAGCACAATCACATCGCTGGGCCGTTGCTTTCAAACTTATTAAATTTTTTTATACTGTTTTTTGAATATTTTTGAATTGTTTACGATAACATTTATTGGCACATAAGGTGAAACAACATCTTGGCCTTTATTTGTGCCATTCCTTACCTGAATTGTAAGTAGATTTATAATAATATATTAAATTAATTTTAAAAAAAATTCTATACACAGTAAAAATTAATTTAATTATCAGTACTCACGTAAAGTATACGTCGTTTCCGTATCCGATTCATTTTCAAAATGCACGTGCAATTTCTAAAAAAAAAAAAAAATCATAGGAGTTTTAACTCGCTTGAAATCACATCAAAATCATTTCTAAACATTAAAACAAAAGTCAACTTCGGTCATTAACGTTATTAAGGGTATGAAAAAAAATTACGACGACAATTCTATAAGCCTTTTATTAGTCTTAATGCATATTTCACTCGAAACCTCGACTACTACAAAAAACAGGCGTACTTACATTCAACATTCACGCATTAAAATTTACGTTCACCTAATGGTGTTTTCAGTCGGTCGTAATTCGTACTTTATTGGGTGCTAGAATTGCATCTCGTTGAATAATTAAAATTACAGCGAAATGTCATTTATTACGTTTCCACGTTACCGGGTTTTTTAAATTTTTGATGAAAGCTGTACAATAAGGATAAAGTTGGACGCCCCAGTTTTGGTCATAAATTACATTAATAAGTTCTCAAGTATCTGGGTATCTTTAAGAGGCATGTTTTGATTAAAAAATATAAACATCATTGAAAAGAACAGCATTTTCGTTGTGCAAACATACGCAATAATTAATGGAATTTTATTCATACAAAATGCGCGGGAAATCTTGCCTCGAACGAGATGCTTTTCCTAAGTAATTTTTGAGTGTGTTTAGAGAGCACTCGTGTCCGTGCAGCGACAGCGTTCGTAATTATTACGAGCATTAATGGCACCGTTGTAAATTTATGGGTAAACTGAAGGGTTAAGAATTGTATTATTTTCAACTGCTCGCTCTTTCCGTTTATATAGTTATAATGTTGGGTAGAAAATTATTTTTGCCTTGAAATTTCCACCTTATCTGTGGCCGTGATTTTCTAGCTTGATTTTCGTACGAATATACCGAATTTCTGGGAAAAAAGCTATTTTCCTTACTATTCGTACTTTTTTCTCAACAAGGGGCTATACGGAGACATGCTAACGGTTACTATGGTAAATGTGACAATTGGATGACACTTTAATTGCATTTTGATGTTCGTTTAAGAAGGGTTCGTACTTTTCACAACCGTTTTCCTGCCTACATCAAGCGTAATACTATCGATTCAACGCGTTTACACTTTCATCGATTTTTATTTTTACTTGACCTTTTGATGGATATTGAATTACTTGAACGAGAATTTTTTTTCCCATTTGATTTTTATCTAAATGAGTCGTAAAAAATAAGCAAAATTATTATATAGTGCATAATTTCAAAATTGAAACAGAAAATTAAGCAGCCATATCGTATAACTAAATCAAAGTTTTTAATTAGTATATAAATTTAGACTTCCAAAATGATGCTATTAATCCCTTTACTTTCACTTACAGTATCTGTTATATGCATCTGAGAATTCAAAATTGAGGTATGTTAGAGTTTTTAGTATCATTTTCTGTAATCAAACAAACCCATATTATTTATCAAATTTGAGGTATTTGCGACTCTTGAAATGTTCCTGAAATTTTAACCATCCCTATTTTGGAATCATTTTAACTCAAAATTAAAATGACACGTCGTCTCGTGCTCAGGGAATTTTAGGTAAAATAGATTAAATCGAAGAACATGACTGTCAATTACTGCGACTCATTATAATTTCAATTTTTTCCCTCCGAGTCATTTAAAAATGATTAATAAGTGTAGCCAAAAGTCCAAGAGTGCTTCTCCACCGGAAGAAGGCGGCTTCAATATCGATAATTTTTATTTTTGTTACTTTTATTTCAAAAAATACATTTCAAGCTAATTAAGCGTTTTCAATCATACACGTTACAGATTCATAATTTCCAGGATTGGAAAATGATTCTAAAGCCTTTTTTCAACTGAATTTTTAACCTAAAAACGGTACCTATTATAGCCTAAAACACCTATAAAAGATGAGTAGAGGAAGACGCCATATTGGTTCAGAAAAATCACCAGAATTTCAAAAAATCGGACAACATAAAATCGTAAAAATTAAGCGTGGGTTGTTTTTGATATGCCTATTCGAAAATATAATTTTTCTGATTATATCACTATTATTTTTTTTCCAATTCCTTTCAAATTCAATTTTTTACGAACTTCGAAAATTATTTTATATGAACCAATATGGCTTTTACCTGATTTGGGAAGGGAAGGTGGGGAGGGGATGTGGTCTTCAAATCTTTGCGTATCAGACCATTTGTTACAATCTGGCAAATGTCCAACTTTTTAGTATATATATATTTTTCCCCCCGCGTAGTGAAGGCGGGTATTCGTTGTAGCACATTTTTATCATGTTTTATCTATAGGAGTGATTTTTTCTATTTTTCAAGAATTATTTTCTGATTACCTTTATTAACAAATTTAATATTAAATAATAATTGATTAAAAATAAATTTTTTTAATTTATTTTCATCAATTAATTTAACTATTTTTCCTCAACAGGTTTTAGGACTAAGGAGTATTAAAAGTTGTTCAAAATTTGGTGAGAAACACTTTATGAAAATACACAAAAGTACTTTTTTTTTTTTTTGATAAATTTCAAAATGGCGGATCACTCAAATTTTGAGGGGGCTACAGAAAGAGCGAATAGCACAAATTTTTTTGTTTTTCACCTCACATGAAAGATCAAATCACGGAAACTAACATACCAAATGTCAGCTTCCTAAGTGTATTATGAGGAAAGTTAGAGCAAAACCCGGTTTTTTGAGGAAATATTGATTTTTGCCCTCATGCATAGCGGCGCCGAGTATTCATAAAATTCTCTCAAAATTTGGTGAGGGATTTTTCTTGAAAATACGTAAAAGTACTTTTCTTGTTTTTTTCGATAAATTACAAAATGGCGAATCACTCAAATTTTGAGGGGGGCTGGAGAAGGGTAAAACACCTCAAATTTATCGTTTTTGATCTCATATGAAAAAGTGAGTCATGGATATTAATATGCCAAAATTTCAGCTTTTCAACTGCATTTATAGGTGTGTTAGAGCAAAAACAGCTTTTTGAGGAACTTTTCAATCATGAAATTTTTTTGAATCTTCTATATCTCCTCACCAAATCGACCTAGAAAGATCAAACTCTGTGTGTAGAGCTAGTTGGTGACCAGAATACGGTATCTTGAATTATGGTCAAAATCGATCCAAAATGGCGGATTATCAAAATTTGAGTAGAGCTGGAGGAGCCTCAAATTAGTGAAAAAGTAATTAATATGAACTCGTACGATTATTGGTGATAAAAAGTATACTATATCTCAAATTCACCTTCACGCATAGTATTGGAGGGGAGAAGGAAGGGTTATCGACCTCAAAACGTGGCGGGAGTACACGTGAGGTCGAAAATTGATTATTGCGATGTCATACGATAAAATGAGCTTATGTAACTAAGCTATTCTGATTGAATTTGAAGGGGAGTTAGAGCAAAGAACGACTTTCAGAGGGGAAATTGCTGCAGGAAATTTCATGAATCTTCCATATCTCTTCACCAAATCTACTTACAAAGGTCAAACTTCGTATGTAAGGTTAGTTCATGACGATATTATTGGGTCAAAATGGATCGAAAATGGCGGATCGTAAAAATGTGAGAATGATTTGAAAAGCCTCAAGTAGTCATAATTTAAGTAATATGTGTTCGTATGGTTATTGCATGGTAAGAAACACCACATTTATTTTAAATTCAACTTCTTAAATGGTATTGGAAGTGATAGAGTATGGATTTTCAGACTTTGTATTGGTTATGACCTGTAGGCATGAAGGGGTAAGCAACGTTATATACAAATCTGAACAAGCCCCAGTTAAAAGTCAGCTCCAATAATGCGGCATGGCTGCTTACGTTTTTATCAATTAATTAATTAAGTTATTAATTTATTTACTTTTTAAACAGATTTACACATTGCATCCTTAATTGAAAAATAATTTTGACAATACATCCAACTATGTTCGTGTATGAGCTAATTTACATATAAATTTATATTAGAGCCTTCTCGTGGGGATTCAAAATAACTGAATAACAAAAGAAATAAAATTTCAATGATACGAGATCCTTCCCTCTCCACCACTCTTTGCAAAGTCAAATATGATACCAGGCTACGAACAATTCTTTTCAAAAAAAAAAAAAATCACCGAGTTATCAACTGTTTGACTTACAAAAAACAACACTTAAATTAGAAAGAAAAAATTTTTAATTTTAATAATTCACGTAACAATCGCTATAATTCAACAAGGTATTCTCACCAAAACAGAGTAAAATAACATAACTTGCCATTCCTACTGAAATATTTCATTTCACGATTCGCCCATGAATTACAAAACCCAGTGTAACCGAATGGCTACCATTACCGTGAATACATTAGTACACTTCCAAGACACACGTTAATAATTCCTAAAACCATTAAAGATCCAGCATTCCTTACAGGTGTAAATGTTTACGAGCACGTTGAAAAAGTAGAACGATCCCTTTAGAAACGTAGGAAACGAAAGCGACATTTCGAAAAAGCAAACCGACACCTTAATACACTTTTCCAGCCACTTTACCTACTTTGTCGACCACATTACTTGAAATAAAAACTACGTCGTCATGGTTTAAATTGGCTACGTAACGATTCCCCGAAGTTTTTTCTTTTTTAATTGATCGTTTAACGTCCACAAGGGTCATTTTGTAAAACAGCTTTAATCGAAAATTAACCCTAGACCCTATTAATCGATATAGTTTAGTAAATTCAACGACGAAGCCGAATAAAAGCGCCAAATTATTGCTCCTCAGAGTTCATTCTCAAATCCCAAAAGCCTAACCGCATTCCTCGCCAGTCTCTTTTAGCCAACCTGTGCCCTCTTAATGGTTACGTATTTAAAGCGAGAATAAAAACAATTTACCGAATTACGTGACTTCGTAACACTTCGAGTGAGGCGAATTTTTACCTATATCCGACTCCATATTGAATGTAAAGGGCATAAAAATAACTTTCTTCGCAGTTTTCGCGATTCCTTGCTTGGCGAGTCAAATATTAAATTATTCGAGTACGTGGGTTATTTTATCGCAGGTGTTCATTCAAATCACAAACCGAAGCAATGAATGAAAAAATTAAGTATTTAATAAGTATAGGTATTAACGAAAAAAAAAAAAAAAAAAAAAAAGGATACCGAAGTCGTTACAATTTCTTCATAAAATACAAATAAAAAGAAATAATTGTTGATCTTATAACTCGTTTTAAGCATAACTTTAAAACACCACCTCGAAAATCCCATAAACTAGTAATAATCTCCCCCTATCGCCGATACCCATCCGCGTAAAAATATCGTAAAAAATAGTAAAACTATCATCTCCTGCGAATATCCATAAAACCCAACCTTCTAACATTTGCTCAACTCCGAAAGGGTTGAAACGTTTAAATATTCACGTTACGTTTCCTTTTATTGGCGCTAGGAAAAAATATTAAAATGAGCAAAAGCACTGAACGAATTTTAATGTAGAAACAGTAAATACGCGGAAAATATGTGAAAAATACGTACAACTTTTCGCGCCATTTTCAAAGCAGTCTACCGAGAGATATTTTTATCGTATTTTTTCCAAAAATTAAAAAAAAGTGTTGAAATGGAAAAATGCGAAAATCTTGAAAAGGGTCAACACTATTTCATTTTTGGTTATCATTTTCGCTACTCGAGTAGCGTTTATTGTATCGAAAAAATGCTTCGAAAATGTAGTTTTTACTTCGATGAATTTCGGTAATTTTATGCGGATTTCTTATCCATCGGCTGTCAATGTGAAGTGGGAAAATTGAAAAGGCGGAAAAATCACGTTATAGATTTTTGGTAAGCAACAACCCCTTTCTTATAAGATTCCATCTATATAGTCCCTAGTCCGTTTCATTCAGTGCTTGTCCTTGTAGGTGTAGTGATATCATCTCCACGTGAAAGTGGAAAGCGAAATGCAACGAAAACATATTTTAAGCAAGGAAGTATCGAAGAGAAAAGGGGACAGCTTGTCATTTCCTCATGATCTTTCGAAAGTTGGTGAGCTGGCGATTTTACCTTCAAGTTGGCAAATTCTGCGATAAAGCTTACACAAAAAATGGAAATATGTTGGGTTAATTTTTTTTTTTTTTGGAACATGATGATTATAACGATGTGCATACTGCATAGTATATCTCAAATCAAAGTCTAGATGAAAAATTTGTAAATTTGTAAATTTGTAAAAATTCGAAAATATGGTATAATTGAGTTGGTAACTTTTCCACCTTCCTTGAAAAGTCCTTCGGAACGTTTCTTATTTTAGGTCAATGAATGAGTGGATAGAGAAATAATGTGTAATATTTTCAGTAAAGGGGTGTGTGACCTGAGAGATAGTTCAATGATATGGTCTATTTTTTTTTTTCTGATTCGCATATTGGTTACTTAGTGCAGTAAATTAGGACCATTATTTCCTCCAATAAACTTTTTTTTTCAATTGGGTTTATTGCGTTTGAATCTATTTTTTACATTGAATAAAATATTGATTTTTCAAGTCCGATGTACAACAATTTTTATTTTTTTTATTTTTTAAACCCAATTTTTCGTAATGAAAATGAATAATATTATAGAGATTACGAACCAGAACTTTGAATGAAATGAAGGTTTAACTACCTTATTACGCACATAAATGATAATGAAATACAATAAAAATTATAATTCCGATATATTTTTAATAATAAATATATAAAAAATAATAATTGGTATTAATAACTAAAATTTTCAATTATTAAACAAATAATTTTTGTAGAACCAAAAATAGAATTTAACGATCAAATTAAACTTAATATTAATAATATTTTATAAATAAAAAATAGTAAAATTAATAAAATAACTATTACCACGATTCAGATCCATGAATTATTTGTTAAGAATATTATTTTGCTAAATACTGAATCTAAAAAAATTGTTTCACAATCAAATTTTTAATTTTTTTTTTTTTTTTTTACACAAGTGAAAGTTGGTGAAATGAATCTAAACCATATTACTGAATCTATACCATATAAGGATCGTTTACCGGAAAAATTCTCAAAAAAGATTTTTTTCATAAATATGTAGGTATTAGCTCCTCCAACAACGCACAAAAGTCTATTCCTCGAAGGTGAGCGTAGCCCAAAGGCTTGATAGTTATAATGGCTAAAAAAATGGATTTTCTGCTGTATCTCTTCAAAGGTTGATCATAGGGCAAAAATAGTTCAGTGTAAATTTGTTCTAAACTAAATTCCCAACAACTTTCATATGAACATTTTCTTGCTACGATCCACTGGTGGAGAGTTAGGAGTGTTTGAAGTTTTTGTACTTTATGAGCTCCATTATAATTGGTTCAATTACGATATGTGTTATTATTTATGCGAATGAAAAATATATGTACAATAACTTTGGACTATAACTAACCCAATAATGAGCTTGTGGAGGTTTCAGCTCCCTTCTCTCATCCCCAAATACATACTTATTTAAGCATGAATATTTTTATGTGAATAAAATGCGTTTAATGTGCTACATAATTACGCATCTTCCAACTACATATCAGTTTAATGTGCGTACCAGCTCTCTTTCCTCACTCACATATACTGTATAAAGTTACTCTGAGGATGAGGTGATTACAACTTTTCCTTACTTCTCATGTAGGTAATTATGTAATCATCTGCTCAAATTTGAGGGGAGTAGGATGAGAGGCATCGAACGTGAAAAATCAACACGTCATCCGACGTAAAAAAAAGGATTCAAGGGGAAAAACTTCTTAAAAAAATTAATTTGTAAGAAGAACGAAAAAAAATTCTGGGATATATTTAATATGCTTCATCGATTTGCTAATAAAAAAAGTTGACAAATTAAAAAAAAAATGAATTTAAAAAATGTATTAAAAAACTTTAATGCATTTGTATAGGAAAAATTGTTTTGGAAGTGAACATTTATAATATTTATTATTTTTTAAGTGTAAAAGAAACATTTTTAGAGGGCACAATGGATTATAAATGGCCTAAGTGCATGGTGCTTGCACCACCTGGTTCAACCTCAACATTTTAAGAAATCATGAAAAAAAAAAAAGAAACAAAAATTTGTTATTGTGTACCTTTAAACCGCACTAGCACATATATAAGTACCTAACATAATTCTTGCTTTAGATTATATTCATAAAATTCATAACTCACCGAATGCGACTGAGTGGTTGTTAATTTTTCATATCTTCGAAAGGTCAATTTCTTACTCAGCGAAAGCAGAAATTGCGTGACACTAACTTGAAATGTCAAAACACCGGTTTGATTCGTAGACGCCAGCTTTGAGCCTAAATAACCCATAAATATTTTATTAGTTATCGTTTCCGTGTTATTGAATATTTCATCAGCTGAATTTTGTCATCAATATCCGTTAACTTGGATTAATAATAGTCAGAATACCTATTACAAATATTTAAATTTAAATAAGTATCTACTTTGTTTTCCAAGAAAGGAAAATCTACGAACGAAAAAAATTCATAATTTTTCAAAAAATCAAGCTTGGACATTGCTTAACGGAATGAAAATTATAAAATCATTTATTTATTTAATAATTATCGGTATATAAAATATCATACAAAAACTTCTAATACCTTTATTTCGATGCGTCTACCGATGAAAATATATTCAAAGCTTACGAAATTATCACAACTGCACAATCGTCGAACGTACACTTACATGACGATGAAAACAAGCACTAAAGTTTACACCAGTCACATGGGATTTGGACTACCTACGATCTCGAAATATAAACTTTAGGGGTGTGTTTGCGCTTGCGCTTTCATTTAAACACGAAACTTTAATCCCTTTCGGTTATTTGGTCTGATTAATAAGCGTAAAAATCATATTAATTCATAATCCTTATTGGAGGGTGAAATAATGTTCCGTCAGTTAATGGAGGCGAGAAAATTGAATATTAAATCCGCTCTCGTTATCATCGGTGTCGTCGAAGTAGCGAATTTTAATCGATAGAGATGCGGAGAAATTATCAACGTCGAATAATAATGTATTTGAATGACAAACTAACAATTGTTTGCGGACTGCTGAACTGCTATGTACTTTGTTTAATGAGAATGAGAAACTATTTCGTCTTTGTGTAGGTACCTGTAGTCCATAAGTAAATAATAGCGTTAATGTTATCGTAAATATTATGATAGAAACGTGAACAAAACGATAGATGAATGGTCTCGAACAATAACTGATTTCACACGAAAATTTTTCAATTTGTACGATTCAAAGACCCGATTTAAATTCATTGAATTTAATCGCAGTGACGTATTAGTCATCGCGTATTCGATTTTCTCAAATTCAAATTAAATTAAACATTTTTCTTCAGCTGGTTAGCAAAATGACGTATTTTGCTTCTGGGCTGTCAGTTATTTATTTACTCATGAAATAAAAAAAAAGTGGAAGTTTTTTTTCTTCGATCTCTAATCCTTCGGTACTTTATTTAAATTTTAAATTAAATATGGTGATAAATGTAATAATTTCGAAGACTAGCGTTAGAGAAAAAATAAAACTGACTTCAAGTTCGCGAAAATAAAAAGTTAAGACTTCGCTTCCAATCCTAGTTAAACAAATTTGTATTATCATCAAAAGTTAGATTAGACTTCAACTATGTATCGGCAAAAGCCAAAAATGTCAAAAAGTCTAAATCGGTTATTCGAGTAACTTTTTGACTTCGACTCTGGGAAACTTAAAATCACTGAGAGTGACATCAAGAACACGTTCAGTTCATTTGTAAATGTATAGTTAAAGTAAAAGAACCTTGGTTCAGTTCAAATTCACTTGAGAAAAAATCCGAAATTCAGTTCATTAAGAAAAAGGGATAGGAAAGTTCATTTAGAAGAGATCTCCAGTTAGCTTAAAATTTTAAGTTTAATTCAAGAATTCATTTTTTTTCATTTGTGAAAAAATTTAATTTAATAAAAAAGTCAAATTGATTCCATCTCATCTGAACTTAAATTCTCCGCTGTAATAACAAATTATAAAAAAAATTAAATAATAAAATTTAATTCAATAAATAAAAATTTTATTTAATATTATTGCTTTATTTTATAATTAATCATAAAAGTAATATGTTTACATATCATTTTAGATGTTTCTACTGATTGATTATATATTAGATTTTTTTGCTATTGATACCATTGATTACATTAACTATTATTTTTATTTATGAAATTTTCATTAAAATAATTTTTTCAGCTCTTTCAATTTAGTTCAATTAATTTACTTAATAAAAAGTTCCTATATCAGTGAGGTTTTTAAAAGGACCAATTTTTAATGTTCGAGTTTCGAATGAACTTGCGCAATACCTGAATTTGTATTTATAATCAGTAGTTGAAATCAAACTAAGAATTAAACTCTGTGTTAGTCTAAAAGGTAGAACCAGAAGCAGAAGTAGCCCTGGGGCAAAAATAATTTTTGTTCCTTTCGTACATTTATCTTTAAATCTAATAAAAAATTTCAAAAAAAAAAAGCAATGAAAAAAAATCAATAAATTTTTAAAATCTAAGATTTAAATTTCCAGGCCCTCTTACAAACTTCTCCTCATGTCCATCACTCTCACCAGTCCAGTCAAAAGGTTAGATACCAACTCTCATAATTATCAAGAGGCACAGTCCGACTCCATTTTTACTCTGGTCGGAGTCGAAACAGCTTTTCTGGTCATTTTATGATCATACTTTAATTTTTCAAGTATCTGATATGGTAGTGAATTTGAAAGAATAGCGTAAAGTTTTAGTTATAAATATATACATATAGGTATATTTTTTTGGCAGTAAAACTTGATTTTTTTTTACAAAAGTACATACATACATACATATTTACTTATTAACACTCATATGTTTGAAGTTACAAGCATTTATGTAAAAAAAATAAAAAAATAATAAGTACTTGTATATGTATAAAAAATATCTCATGTTTATACACTACTAGTACTTTTACCACGAGTATACTCTCCAAATTTCACTCGAATGAAATTTTTCCCAACCGTAATTTCCTTTATCTGCCAAACGAGACCATTCTTCCAGTAAACTGGAGTAAGAATAATAAAGTACCCATCTACGGTTACCAGCTCCAAATTACTGAAGCAAATAAACTGAAATCTAGGCGCAGTTATAACTGTTTATGACACATTCAATAGTTGTCTCCGCACATGAAAACTTTTTATAGCACGCCAACTACCCCATTCAAAATGGCATTTCCACAAATGGCTTAAACTGAAGTATTGTGATTAGGGTTACCAGATGCGGTTCGTGCATTATAAATCGGTAGCAAAAGTAAAGATGTTCGGGTTAGCGATCGATATTTACTCGCAAGTTTTGCATATTTTCAAAATTTAATTAAACTTGAAAATTGAATGAAAACGTTGTCATCGCGAATTAACTCTTTAACCGTAAAATCTTTCGTCGAGGGTGCTATTAAGTGTGGTAAGTTTTGAATTACCCGCGTGGCTGGTGTTTGTTTATATTTTAAAATCTCAAAAAGCTTACCAAACAAGAATTTTTTCAGGCAAAAACTAATAATTAATAGGAAATTCCTTAATCTAAATATATGAGTATAAGAATTCTGTTATCAAAAATGATTTCCGACTATTTTCTTGAAATTTCAAATTTAATTATCAAAAAGAATTCACTTTAATTAATACTAACCACATGCGTCAACGAAGACAAATATTAAATGAAAGGCGACAAATGAAACTTCAAAGAGATATGCAAACGAGATTGTAACGTTCAAGTGTCATTTTTAAACGCTTTCCTATAATAATGTTTAAATTTCCATATATATTTAAAGGCGAGAAACAAACACCAAATGAAATCGTGTACATATACACATACAGATACTACGAATATGTTTGTAATTAAAAAAAAAAAACTTTCCACCAGATCGATCGGGCTTTTCAAATTACGAAATGAGAAATGAATATTTATTTTGGAACGACGAAAATGAAAATACAACGCTTTATGATAACATTGTGCCGATGCGGATGAGCATTTGCATTTACTTACCGACGAAAGTAAACATTATGCTGTACTTTTAAACACATTTACACACCATAATTTCTTTAGAAGTAACGCCGCACCACATACTGTTTACCTACTAAAAATGCCGCTAAAAATTATCAGCTTAATTGTTTTTCCCTATATATGTAGTTTCATCCCTCATGATTTGTATGAATTACTTCAAATTTACCAGAATATAATTTCTTCTGCATCAACAAGGATTACGTTGTAGATTGACGAAAACTGACGGTAATAGATAGTGCGGAAAAGTAATTCGGGCGGAAAATACTGCGAAGACGATTACGCACACCCACTCGCGAGTGTTTATGATTTCTCTGACAAGTGGAACGGACGGTGAAAAACTAACAGAAATTAACGAAATAAATTTTTATCACCGTTGCGCTCGTTTTATTCGTAAATTGTTTCATTTCATTCCAATCGGATGTGCATACCGTGGAGTTAAAATTATATTAAGTAAACGTAAATTGCGAACGAATTTGGACGCGAATTCTCGAAGGAAATAGTTCTATTTCTATTCGCAATTTGCACATTAACGCTAATTGCAATTTGCAGCTACTTATTTAGAAATGCGTAAAGAATTTACGACGAGCATTTTGTTAATGTGGGCGAAATGCTGCGAAGAGCCAGGCGATATATTATATAAATTTAAATATACGATTTGAGTTCCCCAATGAAATCACGAAGGTGCTTCGTGAAGAATCAAGATAATGATAATTGATCGCATAGAAGAACCCTACTTCGATATAACTATACACATATACACCACCAAAAACATCATTTAACTACATCAACAATATTTAGAAGAGATGTGTCAACCCTTAAAAAATATGAATGCTCATTCTCCTCCCCCCCCCAACAACTTTTAGCACCACTCACTCCCGAAGATTCCACTCTGGTTTAGTTGAGTGTTTAATAAAAACGATAACTATTACAGCCTAACTGATTTTAACATTTATTTTTGCTTTCATCCTATTGGTTGTCTATTTAGATCCTATATTCATATTTTTTTTCATTGGTCAAGTAACAACTGTTTATTTTAGTTTTTCTTTTTATTGGTTGATTATTTAAACTCTTTATTTACGCTTTTTTCTCATTGATTGACTGTTTAAGTCCTTTATTTATGCAATTTTTTCATTGGTTAGCTGTTTAAACCATTTCTATTTGCCCTTCTCGCATTGATAAGCTCTTTAAGAACTTTCTTCTTGCTCTTTCTTCATTGCTTGCCAATTTAAAGCATTGCTTCTTACACTTTTCTCATTGATCGGCTGTTTAAAGTATTTCTTCTAGTTCGTTTCTTATTGGTTGACTTTTTAAAGATGTTCTTATTACTTATTGCTCATTGGTTGATTATTTAAAGCTGTTCTTCTTGCATGTATCTTATTGGTTGAATGTTTAAAGCTGTTATTTCTGCATGTTTCTAATTGGTTAGTCGTTTTAAAACTTTCTTCTTGCTTGTTTCTCATTGGTTGACTCTTTAATGCTGTTCTTCTTGCTCAATTCTGATTGGTTGATCATTTTACAACTTTCTTCTCGCTCGTTTTCCATTGGTTGGTTATTTAAACCTGTTCTTCTTGCTCGTTACCTATTGGATGGCTATTTAAACCGGTTCTTCTTGCTAAATTCTCATTGGTTGGTCATTTCACAACTTTCTTCCTGCTAGTTTCCCATTGGTTAGCCGTTGAATGCTGTTCTTCTTTCTGGTTTTTCATTGGTTGACTGTTTTACAACTTTCTTCTTGCTCAGTTCTTGTGAGTTGGCTGTTTAAAACTGTTCTTATTGCTTATTTCTCATTGGTTGGTCTTTTTATAACTTTCTTTCTGCGAGTTTTTCATTGGTTAGTCATTTAATAACCTGCTTCTTGCTCTATTCTCATTGGTTGACTATATAAAATTATTCTTCTTGATCGTTTCTCATTGGTAAGTCGTTTTGCAACTTTCTTTCTGCTAGTTTCTCATTGCTTGACTGTTTAAAGATGTTTTTCTTGCTCCTTTCTCATTGGTTGCTTGTATGATGCTGTTCTTCTTGCTTCAGTCTCATTGGATGGTCATTTTACAACTTTTTTCTTGCTCAGTTCTTATTGGTTGACTGTTTAAACCTTTTTTTCTTGCTCGTTTATCATTGGTTGATCGTTTTACAACTTTCTTCCAACTAAATTCTCATTAGTTAATCATTTTGCAACTTTCTTCCTTCTAGTTTCTCATTAGTTAGCTGTTCAAAGCTGTTCTTCTTACTTGTTTCTCATTGGTTAGCTTGTACGATGCTGTTCTTCTTGCTTGTTTCTCATTGATTGATTATTTAAACCTGTTCTTCATTCTTGTTTTTCATTGGTTGGTCATTTTACAACTTTTTTCCTGCTAGTTTCTCATTGGTTAGTTGTTTTACAACCTGCCTCTTGCTCATTTCTCATTGGTTGACTGTTCTGCAACTTTCTTCTTGCTCAATTCGCATTAGTTTGCTGTTTAAACCTGTTCTTCTTGCTAGTTTCTCATTGTTAGCTGTATGAAGCTGTTCCTCTTGCTTACTTCTCATTGGTTGGTTATTTCACAACTTTCTTCCTGCTCGTTTCTCATTGGTTGACTGTTTTACAAATTTCTTCTTGCTCAATTCTCAGTGGTTGGCTGTGTAAACCTGATCGAGAAAAAGCATCATTGTCCTCCAGATACATCGAGGGTGAAGAAAAGTCGAAAATTGTTTATTATTGTATCATAATATGATGAAGTGCCTATCCCTAGTGACTAATCTATTAGAATTCTTATCAACCAATTGAATTTGGAAGAGAGTTAAAAAAGAGGAGAAGTGAAATCACAATAAGAAATCTAATGAATCTTCTATATTTCCTCACCAAATCGACCAAGAAAGGTCAAACTTCATATCTAGGGTTAGCTGGCTACCAAAATAAGACTCCTTAAATTATTTGTAAAACAGAATAAAAAATGCAAAATCATGAAAATTTGAGGAAGGCTTGAGGAATCTCAAATAGCTCAAATTTGTAAAAATATGGACTTATATGATTATTGTGGGTAAGAAGTACTACATACTTTAAAGTGAAATTTTCGGATGCTTTTAGAAGAGATAGGGTGGAAGTTTCCAGATTCTGTACTAGTTGTGGCGTGTAGGCATGAAGATTGAAGGGGTTAATAACGTTATCTACGAACCTGAACCAATCTTAATGAAAAACTCACCTCCAGTAATGATGCATGGCAGTTTACGTTTTTTTTTATTTTTATTTTTTAGTATTATTCAATGGAGAAAAATGCGAAAATCGTCGATTTCTGCAATTGTTAACAACAATGTTTCTAATTAATTACTTTTTTCCCCTAACTAAACTAACATAGGTATTTGAATTTTAAAGCACTTAATTTGCCCATTGTTACCCTAAAATCTGCCAGCGTACGCTATTCACTATACAAATTTAATGTACAGATTTTACGATGCAATTAAGTACTTTGTTTACGTAACGACCATTTCACGCTTAGAAATGATTACCATCAACGGTGCGAAGCTGTCGTTAAATTGAATCAAAGCCAGAGATTTAAATTTGCCGCCCTAAGCGAATACATGCGAACATTATAGGAAAATTCGACGCTTCATTCATTACTTGAATTTCGGTTGTAATCTTTCATTTGAATGCAAATTTTAAATGCATTTCTCTCTTAAATTTCGTTTAAATTATTCGTCTAAATGAAGTTATACTTGAGTCATGTAATAAATGCTTTTAAATAATCCAACTTATATACCGCGAGTATTCGGTGTTTCAGAAAGTATTAAATGCAAATGCAAAACCAGATTATAAGGAAGAGAGTCCAACATTATCTTTAATTCCAAAATCGATACTCGGTTGTTCAAACATTCGAATACCTTTGATTTTTCTTTCCCTAGATTAAAAATACTCCGAACGCTTTTCACACACGTACGACTCCCTCGCCTACGCTTAACCCTGAAATATCATTCTTACAAAATCACATAAATGGCACACTCTGTGAAATTCACAGGGTAGTATTTAAATACTGATATACTGGCAAAATTTAGAACTTTCATAGACAAAAGGAACCTATTTAGTAAACGAAGCATTCAATTCAAAATTAAGTTAGTACGAGTATTCTAGTGGTTGCATATTGTGATGTTGAAGGGGCTGTTTTCATACACGATCAATCTAAAGTTTATATCGCAAAATTTAAAAACTGGTAATCGTACTTCAACACAAATTTGTATCCATTCTATTTCCAAATAGAATTTACTAAAAATGAAGTGGTTAAGATTTTCGCGAAGAAATTACTTTTTTTTTCATTTTGCTTAGCAACTTATTGAAATATTACCCGATTTTTTACGCATCGTAAAATTCGAGTATCCCTGAATAATTTTTTAATCCAATACCTAGTTTGTCCAAAATATTTGAAGCAACAGTAGAATATCATGTTCCAGGAAAAATACCCATTATATTTATAAACTGTTAGTAAAGGGTAAAATATGTGAATTTCACATAGTGTGCCATTAACGTATTAAGATTTTTTTTTTAATATTAAGATTGGCCAAGTATAAGAACCCCTGAATTCGATAAAAAAATAATAAAACATGTAATAAAGTTCCCAAAGTATATCCTTTCATGCGCCCTTGCGTTCAATGCTATTAGTATACCCATATCATCACAGGCGCAAGGTTGAAACAAATATTGTGAATTTCACAGAGTGTGCCATTTAAGGGTTAAAACACAAACTACACCTTCACGCTACACGAGTACACCTGAGTTCGAAGTCATGTTATAAAGAAACCAGCAAATACTTACACTAAGAAAACTTCTCGAAAAGATGAAATTATATTACAAGTGCTCGTCTGACACTCGAATAAAGAGGAAAAAAAATGAAAAGCTCAGATTTACCGAACCGCTTTGATGTTGGTGCACCGATTAAAAAACTCTTGTGTACTGTCTTCAAAAACATCATAATGGTTAAAAAGTAACAAAGGATTTTTTATATTAAAAAGTCTTAATAACGCCTAGACTCTCGTGTTTTTTTTGTTTTGTCAGAATTTTAATTTCGACAAAGCGAGATGACAAAATAAAAACCACCGCAATGGTTAGCCGAAAGAGAAAAATTTTAATTTCTATCGAGATGCTCGTAGAAAAAGGCAACAAAAAAAAATCCTGCGAATAATTAATCGCTTACGGCAAAATTAAACAATATTCTCACCTTACCATTAAAGTACCTACTAGCTTCGTTTAGCGAAATATCCTACTCGATTTTCCTACTAATTAATACCGACGAGCTTTTTAAGTAAGTACGTGCTTAAAACTTTAGAAATAATACACCCAAGATATGGATATAATTTCACATTAAAATACTAATTTGGCGATTACCGACGATTTAGAGGATTCTACAGATTATTCATTCCCCAGATACGAGTATTATTTCATCGAAAAGTTTTCGCCATTTTCATCGCGCTATTTTCCATTTTACAAATACGCCATTTCTCTTAATAAAACCTTCGTACGCCGGTTGCGTTTTGAATCTGTCACTGATGTAGAAATTCGTTTCATAGATTTATAATAAAAACAAAATTTCCACTAAGGTTAGCATTTTCGTTGCTTCGCGAATAACCAGAGCGTGTCTTTGAGTAGGTAACATTAAGCTGCTGAGAATGAGGGGAACTCTGATTCTCATTCGTTTATAATAATCCCAAAAACAAGTCGAGCAAATAACCGTACAGAAATGCTGCCAGCAGGAAAAACTAACCATCCCACATTTCTCACCGTACCATACAATGTATCGACGACACAATTAAATTAAATTATTAGTTTAAATTTCGAATCGCGTGACTCGGTACAATTTGAATATTTTAATGATTTCTGGACACTTTGGAATTTTGTTAACGCGCGAAATACCGATTTTTAAACGTAATAATATCCGGTTTTCAAAATTTCCCACAAACCAATGAAAAATTATATACGTAGGCTTTCATTATGGTAAACGAGTTACTTACTGGAAGCTATGAAGATAGTTTTAGACACGTATAGGTACACGGTACGTTGCATAATAACAGACCATGAATTCATGTCGATTGCCTTAAATGTTCGAATGGGTAATTTAGAGAATTATAATTTTCATACGAGCTCCACACCTCTATATGGTTATCGGTTAATTAAGAGGTTGAATATCCGCCGGCGTTTCAGGTTTTTATCCTATTTCGAAAATAACCCGAAAAAAGAAAATCGCTGACACGAGCTTTGACGAAAAATCGCTTCGACCGTATTAAAGCGAAGGCTTACGCCGACGCTTCGATGTAGTCAATATGAGCTCATCGCAGCGATTTTTAATTCAATTGTATAACTCGCCACGAGATTATTTTTAAATAACAATAATCCGTCGCGTAAGTGTTTTTTAAATATTAATATATTCTCGTTCGACAACAGGTGTGACATGAAATCATTATGCAAGCGCTATTGTATGATAATGCGATGCTAATAATTTCGTGTGAACGTTTACTCCACCGAAGGATATTATAAACCTCTAAATCATCATCAACGCTCCCAAATAAATCGTAATAATTTTCAAAAACGTGGGTCATCAAGATTTTTTGGAGGCTTACGGAAAGCTGATTTTACCTCCTCTTCCTTAAATAAAAACTAACTTAATGCATCTTGGGTATAGTGAAGGACTTACAGATTTACCGCCCTTAGGCTGATTTCAATGTGTTTCCTACCCACCCAAAAAAGGTTTCAAGAAGCAAATGATAATTTAAGAAAAATAATTAAAAATGTATAGAATAATGTTTCTTCTACTTGTGAAGTGTAGATTAGGAATTCGAATGAGCCGAATTTCGTTTTTTTTTCTCCAAAAAGTGAAGGAGGCCAATCACATAGTAATTGCTAAATGATTTCAACAGGATGTCATAAGAATTTCGGCTCTGCAACTTAATTTTTAGATCAGCCAAAAATCATAAATGAAGTCAAAATTGTAAAAATTTTGAAATTAAATAAAAAGTAATTTTTGGTCAATTAATCATTCTTCACGTCCCAAGGTCATATTATGTTATCGAAAGACTGAAAAAATTTTACTTTTTTTTTTTTTTAATTTAGGTTGTTTAAACGTTTTCCAATTTTTTCAGAGAACACAGATTTAAGTTATTTTTAAAAATGATCGACAAATGGGTAATTTATTATTATTACCCGTTTGTCATTCATTTTTGTAAATAACCAAAATTGAAAAAATTTAAAGGCGGTTTAGATTTACTGAATCAAAAAAAAAAGTGGCAGGTAAAATTTGTTTCAATCTTTGGAAAATGTTTAACTGCTTGGATGGAAATTTGTTTTTTTTTTCTTTTTTTTTTTTAAGTTCGCAATTTTTAGAACACTGATTTCATTTTGGGAAAGTCAAAAATTGAATTAGGGAGCTGAAATTTTTATGATTTTTTTCAAAGTTATTAAGCAACCATTGTGTGCACTCTTCATTCACTTAAAGAAAAAAAAGTAATTCGTTCCATCGCAATGTAGATTACGTATAGCTAGTAGCTACAAGGAGAAAAAAGTAAAAAACCTTCATACTTAAAAAAATCACTTTAAGATCGATCATTTCAGAGAAATTTTTCGCAAAAAAAAAATGAAAGGAAAAGTATCTTGAAAAATAATAAAACGTTTTAAAAATCCAACAAAAATACCAAGCCTTAGAAACTTATCTAAAAAATTAATAAAAACCGCAAAGAATTTTTTTGATATGATTTTTAAGAAACATGTAACTAATATTTAGTTTTATACAGACACATGAAACCGCAAAATACTTAATTCATTACTATTATTATTCTGTTAAATTATGAAAATAAAAATAATCGAAATATTTAGGTTCCTTTATCATTTAAAAATTGGGAAAAATCAAATCTTAAAAAAAAAAATTCAAAGAATGAAATGAAAAAAAAAATTAAACATGCTTCCCCATTCCAAACATCAAAATCCCTCGTGCGGACCTTGTCTCTTTCCACAAGAAACTTCTAGCTGAAAAATGGTCAAATACCTGGCACAACCTTCCAACATCGAATAAACTCCGGTCGTTAAAGTCAGTCACAGACTCCTGGCTGACCTCCTTCCGCGCCGCTCGATCTGAAGAAGTTGCCCTCTGCCGCCTTCGCATTGGCCATGCAAAATTCTCCCACTCCTACCTTCTTTCTAAATCTCTGCCTCCTTCCTGTGACCTTTGCTCATGTCCTGTCACAGTCCAACACTTCCTCGTTGAATGTCCTAAATTTGCACCCCAGCGTTCTCTTCTGTCTTTACCTCCTACTCTGCACCAACTTCTTGCTGACGATGAGTCATCTATCACAAATCTCATGAAGTTCCTCAGACTCTCAGGCATCTTTCCTCAAATCTAACCAGTAAAGTCCTTACCGTGCCTCTGGCCATAGCAGCAGTATAGGGCACGTTAATTAAACAAGTAAACAAGTAAACAAGTAAGTAAAGACAGAAAAAATGCCTAACAACAAAATTTAAATTTTTTAGTTATGTGATGTAATTAACTGAGTTTTTAACAAAAATTATGAGGATAACTATTACAACCTACCTGGATTTGAATGGAGAGGGGGAGGGAGAGCCATATTTTTTGCAATTCAGATTATTGCAAGCTCGTACTATCATGCAGAGAATTGGTGGAATTTCTCCAGTTCTGTTTGAGGAGTGTGTGTGTGTGTGAAGAATTTTACAATATTATTTCCCTGGACAAGCCATCACTGAAAACTCAGCTAAAAGAATATTGCATGACAGCATTTTTTCTTTAAATTAAAAACAATATTTAAAAAAAAAATAAATCTAAAAATATAAATAAAATGTGTAAAAATTTCAATAGGAAGCACTGTATTATAATTTTTTCATTAACTAACATTAAATTCTTTTATCATGAATATATATTTTTTTACTTACGAAAAGTAGTAAAAAAAATCAAAATTTTTGGCTCATTTTTGGCAATTTTAAAATCGCTAATTCTGTATTATCACTAGTATTTTTCTGCGGAAGCCCAAAACAGCGATTGGCTTGTGCCTAAATACGTTCCCGAGTACGTGTAATAATTTTGAATATAATTAAAAATAATAAAAAAATTCAATCGAAAATTCCAAATCTCCAATTCCCTTTTCTTTGTAATCAAGTAAATCACAAATAAAATTAACAAAATACCCCCAGAGCGTAATAATCAATCTTGCCCTTTTCCCTTTCTGATTCAATTAACATTCAATTTCCCCTTTATAAATAAAAATAATTTCAATTTATTAGATATAAATTAACTACCAACCTTCCACGCAAACACCAGTAGTGCTGATTTCACTCCAGAATGTTCTCCAATTTCATCAAGTCTGAGTAACGTCTTACGAACAGCTGAATCGAGAGATGAAACTTCGAAAAGTGCAAGTTAAATATAAAATGTAAGAGGGTGATAACAAATAAAGGGTATTTCGAGGATGCAATACAAGTGGTAAAGTTGGGCAAAAGGGTAGCGTAAAATCGAATTTTTAGTAGTTGCTGGAGGAAAAACTAACGCCAACGAGGATAAGAAAACACGTTACGATAAGCCGGAAAATAAGTGCTGGTGCAAGGAAAAATAATACAAGGACTAGAGGATTACGTAGTAGCGTGATTATAATAAAACGCTCGAATGAAACTGAATGAGAAGTACTAGATTATCGTGTGCGATTTTTTTTCGCTTAATTTATCGAATTTCGAGCGATCTTTTCTTCACGATTATACGAATTTTTTAAACTTGTTATTTTTTTGTAAAATACTTTTGAAATATATATCATAAAAATTTCAAAAAAAAAAAACATAAAACACCTTTAACGTTTTCATATAAACATGCCTAATATTAGGATACATTTGATTCACCCACTTAAATAGCAAAATTATTCCCTTTTTCCGTTTAATATACATTTCCCAAATAAATCTCGCCCGATAATAAAAACACCACCTACCATTTTATTTTAACGGATTTATAACTTCAAAGAGTGAACATCAAACGTAAAACGAAAGCAGTCATCGCTGTTTTGTTCTCTTATTAGAATTCACCTCCAGTCTTGTATTCTTTTGACAAAAAGTATTCACCTTTGTTTCTTTATAATATATCAAGTATATACGAACCAACATCAAAACGAGCGGCAACATACGCATACCATCTGTAATATTTCTTTTATGAGAAAAAAAACTAAAATTTTTCACCCATAAAGAACTTTTATATTACTTTGTTTAAGATATTTAACCAGAAGTTGAACAAAATGAAAAGGCATTCGAAAAAAAACTTTCATAAAACGAAATATTTTGCCACGATTTTTTGTGATTTTTTCCCTGCTATTCAACTTTATTTACTTTTATTGCTTTCTGTTTTTATTTATTTCCTTTTATTTTTGTTTCGTAAAATGAACTAAAAGCTATACCTATATGCTCATCATTTTTCAATTCATAAGCATACGTAAAATTGTAGAACGAACTTTATTAATTTAACCTTCGTTGGAATATTCTAAATTTTTTTTTGTAGCTCGATAAAAATATTTGAAAGGAATTTCATTTCAAAAGGGAATGAAATATATTAATGGAGAAAATTATACCATTCTTATACGATATACCTAGCTAGTAGCTACATAGGAATTTAACATTGTAGTAATTTAGTACATACATTTTAATTTAAGGATGAAGGAATATCATAATAACAAGTATATGATAGTAATTATTAATGATTGTAATAAAAAAAAGTATGATAGTAAAATGCGAATAAATTTATCATAATCACAGCCTTATTGTATGAAAATGATTCATCGATAATCTTTTACTGAATTAAATATATACCAACATATAGTGTACCTATTTATAGATATGTACATTACTTATGTCCTATCATCACCACAGTTTAAAAATATTGGTGATTGAGAATACTGAAAGAGTATGAAAATTATGCTAAATTTATAATTAATTAATTCTTTGGATGAGAAATAGCGGTAAAACAAGACAACTGTAAAGTAGTTCTCTTCATGAAATTTTGTAATATTTCTTCCACAAAACTGAAAAAGGTTTTATAAAAAATTAATTTTAAAATTAAATTAAATTTTAAGATTAATAAATTTACTTTTGATAGAATATCAATGATTACCTAGTAACTTTATTTTTTTTAAAGCAAATTCAAATTCAAATTTCTGCATCAAATTAAAAAAAAATATTTTTTTTTAGAACAAAGGGATAATTGCAGTTTAAAAAAAATCCGGATAGATTTAACAAGATTAACGATGCGATCTATTTTTTCAGTTAGTAAACAATACAAAAATCTCAAAATCTCACAAACTCGCAAATCAACATTTTTCACTAAATTTACGAGGAAACAAAAATTCACGAATACAGTCAACATTTTAGACACTTAATAACCCATTACGACTCACACAGTTTTCTTTCTAGTCTATATTTTTGCTTTATCAGTAAGAAAATGAACGACACACTCATATCATTCAATTTTAAGAAGATGTGAGCTATTTTTTATTATTGAACAATGCTAAAGTATTGAACTCGTAATTTAAAATTCACGAATATAGGTGATTTAATTTAAAAATTGAAAAACATGGGAAATGAAAGAAATCCAAAAATAGAAAAATTTAATAAAACAAAAAAATGATTTAAAAATGGAAAAAAGTTAAATAATTAAAACCGTCGAAAATTAAAGTAATATCCAAGAAAAAAGTTTGTTTAAAAAAACAAATATTTCCTAATAATAAACAATTTACGAAAATAATGAGAAAAGATTGAAAACAATTCTTATAGAAATGAAAAAAAAAAACATACAAAAATTAGAGAAATGCCAAAACAAGTTTTTAATAATTTCTTTTATTTTCAAAAAAAAAAATTGAAGTGGCGTAAAAACCGTGGTAGTTATAGACGCCACTATAGCAAATTATAAAAAAAAAAGGAAGTCACAGAAGAAATCAGTCAGGTACACTTTTTGAAACAAATGTGATTTCGGCCCAAAGTGTTGTACACCACTTTAAAAAATAAGTTTAATTGCAGCATTGTTGAGTAATAATAAAGTATATGAATAGGTAAAGTAATTATTCAAGAAATTTTGTAATCTTTAATTAATCATAACTCATAATTCTCAGAAAATACACGAATCATTTTATCTCTCTCTATTTCAAAATTAGAATCCGATATAAAGTACTTCGTTGAGGTAAATGGTTACACGATAAAAATATCTAAACTATCTTGAAAACGAAAAAAGATTCACTTACTCATTTTCTTGATCATTTAATTTGGGAACAGCATCTAAAGCTTCGGTAAAAAAATACCTAAAAATAAACAATAAAATTTTCCTCATTTTATTTTTAATTCAAAAATTTTTTGATAACAGTATACTTCTTAAATCTGCATAAACCTACTCGGCATTTTCAGTTTTAAATTCTTTTAATACGGTTCGCAGTCCTAATATGTCAATCCTAGCTTGTAGTTTTCCATTAGTATTGAATTTCGTTACACATGACATTAATCTAGATAATTCTTCGGCAACGGTTTCCAAAATTTGCGATATAATATGATAAAGAAGTTTTGGAACAAATCTGTGAACCTGAGAGGAATCAAATAAGTATGAAATTTCATCTAATAATCATACTAAAGTGAAACTTGATTTGAATACTTACTTCGGCGTACACAGCGGTAATATTAGTTAGAATTTCTTTAGCGTAAGGTCTCAGATCGTTTGGTTTACCGCACATATCCCATTCGAAGTGGCCCAAGTACATAGATGGCTCAATGGTACCCACTAACGGATCGCTCTTCAATTCTACGTAAGTTTCGATCATTCTTTTTTCCAAAACTGATAAAGCGGTACTGCATTGTTGAATCACTTCGTCCGTGGAGGGGAAACCGTTATGACGAAATAGCAGCGATAATTTAGGGTAGATTACGATACGAGTGTAACGACAGTTACTTAACATCGCTAGTAATCGTTGTTCCCAAGTCTTTTGAAAAAAAAAAAAAATAAAAAAAAAAAATAATAATAATAATATGGAGCAAAAATATAACAAAATCGATAAAATTAAAATTACTAATGTACCAAATCTAAAGATTCTCTTTCACTATATGGTGTTGGAGATCCAATAAGCTGAGACACAGCAACAGCTTGTTCATGATCTTGACTCACCATACCGAGTACTTCCAAAGTCTAAACCGGAAAAAAATAATCAAAAATTAAAAACTGAGATTTTCATTTTTTTTATAATACACATGTGAGGGGAGGTAAAGGTAAATACCTGCACGAAATTAAGAAATATTTTATTAATCAGTGATACGAGCTCTTGCTTAGCGGTAGCATTGGTCAGCACCAGCGATTCTTTGCTTTCAGTTTCTAACGCTGATTCTTTAATTCTTTTCACCGATTTGGAAACTAAATCTTCGAATTCATTAGGTAACTGCGTGACCGCGCCATGTTCCCCGTCGAAATCCAATTGCCAATTTTCTTTTTTCTCTAAAGCTTTCACTTGATCGGCAGTTTTCTTCAATTCCATTATCATCGAATGAATTCTAAAAACGGAGTTATCATCGAATAGAAAATTATTTCTATGAACTTAAATTCTAACCATAATTTAACTCACTTTAAATCGAGTAATAATTTCGCAGTTAAATCTATAGCTTCGTTGGAGATCTCCATTTTTACCAAAGAGGCATACATAGATTGCACTAAGCGAACACAATGCGGTAACCAGACTGAAATTGTTTCGAGCAAAGCAGCCTGCTTTGGGGGTGAATATTGAGGCCATTGGTGTTCTTTATCGACATTGGTGGTTAATACAGCGGTTTTAATTAGGGTACAGCTTAGTTCCACGATTTGAATCACATTACGCTAATGATGTAACGATAAATTAATTTCAAAAAATCCATCATGATGTTTGTAAAATCGGTGTATTCGAATGTAACATTGTAACATACTTTGAATTCATTCTGTTTGCTTTTATCAGGTTTAATTTGTAATTCGCCGTTGAAATAGGCTTGACCAAGTTTCCAGAATTCTGGTAGCGTTATTAAAACAAAGTCGATGATTTCTTCGACAAATGAGATACGAGGTGGTGTGTTATTCTATCCGAAAAAAAGGGAATGAAAGAATTTTAATTTTGGATTATTATTTATTTATTATTTTATTTTTCTCAAACCAACCTGAGTATCGAATGTAGCACTACCGCTTGGTGTACGCCGGTGTTTCTGTGAACTAGCATCTCCTTTGCCCTTTCCTGAAAAAAATAATGGTAATTTAAACAAAACTAAAATAAGAAGTAAGCAGCCACACGTCATGACTGGAATAGAGTTTATAATTTTATCAAAATTCCTTAAAATTTTATTTTTTGCTCCAACTCTCCTTCAATTATATTTGAGAGAGGGAAAAAGCATAGGTGAATATGCACGGTAAATCTGCCTTAGAATCATTTCGGGGTCAAAAGTTCGGTGGTAGATGGATACCATCAAGAAACACCCTTGACTAAAGTGATGGATACCCAACCCTTCTTTTTTTTGAAGCTGACCACTGCAAGTGAAAAACGAATAAAATGTTCCTTGTTAATACAAACTGATTGATGCGGACAATTTTTTTTCATATTGTAAATCAATATAGGAGGCATTCTAGAAGAAATCAACACCCTTCTCCTCACCAACCAAATAAACTTTTCCAACTTCATTCAATTTTTTTATAGATGATATTGTCATGACAAAAATGAAACTACTTTTTTTGGATGTATTTTCTATATCTTAGTAACATACATTAGTTTTCAATGTTAGCTCGAATGGGACATCTTCAAAATTTACAAAAAACTGAAATGAGTTTCAAATGGGAATACTTTTGAAAACATCGACTATAAATGATGCAGTTTCTGTATTTTGCATATTTGCTATTTATCTAAACACTAGGTCAGTAAAAAACATAGATGAAACGATTTAACTACTACAGCTTACCGCTTTCAGCATCAAACAGTGATGTTTCTAAGGAAACATAATCTTCACGAATAGTCAATAACTGATTATTTATATATTTGTAAGAATGATTAATAGCATGCCAACCGGGATCCCCTTCTACACCAAGTAACATCAAATTCCTGATGATTTTTTTTTGTTGCTCTAGAGTGGAAGGCATTTCTTCTAATTTAGAATGCAAAGTAATTTTTAGTTCTTGTATTCTTTGCTCCACTTCCGACAGAACTTGTTTGAAAACCTAATATAAAATGATTCTTAAAAATTCTTCGAAAAGTTTTATTTCACAAAATTCTGATATAACTGAACTTACGGGCGTTTCAAATTTACCAAAAAGGTTACGAGCTCTGGCATAGTCACTCATTACCAGATCAAAATCGCCGTGTTTTATATTATGTTCGATATTTACAGGTAAAAAGAATAAGAATTTGTAACGCATCATAACAGCAAGCGCATTACGCGTAGCATCAGCCTTCTCTCTCCTGGAAAGAACATCTTCGAACATTTTTTGAGCTTCATTTAAGGAATCTGCGAAAAATATTTGAAATTAGTATAGGAAGAAAAATGCTGAATTGATTAAAGAATTCATTCTAGCTTACGATTGATGGCTTTTTCCACATTTGAGGTAGGGTCAGTGCCTCGTTTAGTCATGTCTTCTTCAAATTTTTCTTTCAACATGAATAATGTATCCATTTGTTCCATCACTGAGCCAACGTTATCCTATTCGTTTAACAATTGAATGATTAATTTTAAAAATACATAAAGGATAGAAAAATCGAACCAACGAACCTTTAAAAATGATAGTTGACCTTCTTTCTGCCCTTCCACCTTCCGTTTCAAATACGAAAGTCCAACTTTAAGATCATCGAATGATGTAGCATGATGATGCTCTAATAAGAACCAATTCGGTTCGAAATTTTCAGCAGCAAGATCACCCGATCCTTCAGGAAACATTTCGTGTAGATCATCTTCAGGAAATTTTTTTCTAAAATAAAAAATTAAAAAAAATTGAATACACCTCTAAAATACAATTAATAGTAAAAAATACCAAGTTATTAAATATTTACTCATTTTCTTCGACAGATAGTCCGAGGGGATCTTCCAAATGATAAGTGGAATGCGATAATGAACGATGTCCCCAAGATAACCCAGGAAGTGGAGCTTCTTCCACCCAAACTGCGCTTTCTTTAAGCGGTCCTATGGTTTCATGATAACCACGAAACTGTACCGTGCAAGTTCCTTTACCTCCACTTTTAGTGGTAATAATTATGTCACCTCTGCCTTTACCGGGGCCAGAACGAGCGATGATTTTATTGGTCGATTTCCATTCAGCGGATAATAAACAATCGCAACCACAAATTAATAAACCTAAGTAGAAACAAAGATTGGTACAATCGACAAACTATAAACAGAGGATAAGTGTGTCATTTGGACGAATATCAGTTTACTAACCTACAACATCATTAGGTTCTCTTCCAAGATATTCTCCTCTAATGGTAACCCTGGTTCCAGGAGGTCCCTCTTTTGGCGAAATTCCGGTAACAATTGGCGGCGGTCCCATTTGGGAGAAAATTAATTTCTACTTATAGACAAACAACTTCATTAAAATTACGGATAAACGATGAATAATTCCGGTTTCCGAATAATGATTATACTAATGCGGTAAAACAGAGCGAAATAAAAAGTATTTCAAATCTATTTCTTCAAAATCAACAACTTGTCATCATTTTCAAATGATAACATTCTTCTGATAAGAGTTCATTTTGTGTTTACGCAAGTGGAGCGCTAGTGTTCATTTACACTAAAGTTGTTTTTGTTGTTTTTTTTTTTTTACGAATTATGACATTATTTCTTTACAATTTATTGCAAAATTGCAAAATAAACATTAAAATCTAAAATTAAGTAGGTACATACAAGAAATTTCTTACTTTTAATTCATTCAACTAAGATCGATGTTTTTTGAGAGAAATAAAAAAAAATACACAAAGTTAACGAAAAGGAATTTAATGAATTGAATTACACTAAATGTTTATATTGATATATAAATAGTTTTTGTGTATCATCGTAAAGGCTATTGAACGATGATGAGTAAAAACAAGTATTCATGTTAAGACTTTTTTTACTTTAATGTGCATTATTACTTTATGAAGATTTTTCGTGTGATTTGGTCTGAATAATTTTTTTCTCTTATATTTCATCAAATTTATTCGCTATCACACGTTATCCGTTCATAAATCTTTTTCTATAGCATAAATTGAAGTATTTGTTTAGGTGAGAAAATATTACTTTATACTATACATATAAAAATACGTATAATACCGATATTGTATACTAATTGCAACAGTAGTCTTAAAAATTCGCTTTGAAACATTTTTTCGCTTCACTTTATTTCTTAATAAGGTTCAAAAGCTAGAACTGAATTAATTGTACACTTTACCTAATACTTATTCAGTTATATACAACTTTGGAAATGCCAAACAGACAAATTTATAATTCTATTGGTTTTTTCTAATTACAGAATCATATATCATAAAACATGTGTTGGTTTCCTATGCGACGAAGTATGAGGATATGGTCTATCTTCATTCCTACTTGGATAACAAGTGTTATCATTATGGGAATATGCATTTCTAATTATTATTCGAACATGACGGGTACAAAAAAACACTAGCACTAACAAATCCGAAAGCAAAATATTAAATCCTTCTCAAGAAGATATAAACCGAATACGTAAACTAATGGAAGAAATAGTAAGACAGTAAGATTGCTCGGAATTGAATATGAATGAAATATAGAATATAATACATTGACGTAATGAGTTGTAAGTAACTCATGATTAAAATTTTAAATTTCAAGATTGATTCATAATAGAATAAAGGAACAGCAAATAATAGCAAGAGATGTGTATTCATATAATAGTAGTATAACGATATACGGTAAGCAATAATTTTTAATCTATGAAAATATGTAGGTACCTATCCATTAATATGCTATAGTTTAACTACGTTTTAACTCTGAATTCATTATTATTTTGTAGCACCTCATCCAGATTATGAAAGGGTGATACGACATATGTATGCTACAATTCACGAAATGTGGTATTTTGCGAATGCGCAAATTTCTGCTATGAAAGAAAAAATGGAGGATGAAGCTTTAACGGATATAGCGGACAGAATGTTGCATATGTTTGGCGCATTCAAAAGGTGAAATACTCTAAATGTCTTGGGAACTTGAGTACATACATATTTACCGATGTAATGAAGAATATGAACTATTTATTTATATGTATAGATCCCTTATATATGAAATTAATGAATTGAAGGAGCTAGATGGCCATAGAGCGTGGAGGTATGATGAGAATGCAAAATTATCATATGAAATTGAAAGAATATTACATTATATACAAAACCCTAAAGACTGCAAAACAGCTAAGAAATTGAGGTGTACATTCCAAAGCACGGTGAGTTGAACAGATGACAATATACATAACTATAAATGTGATAATATTATATAATTTGCGATGCTTATCGATCCAACTGCGACACTTCGCGAAATTCGTGCATAATAAGTGTGATGAAAATCGAAAGAAAAAACTACAACAATAAGTATTTTATAGCATTGTGGAATCGGCTGTCGAATTCATCATCTAGTAGATTGTTTGATAATGGCGTATGTTACTCAAAGAACTTTAGTTCTTGAAGGAGAAAAATTAACCGAACATGAAAATTCACCATCGTGGAATGATTTCTTTCTTCCTTTGAGCAATACATGCTTAAATGTTAGCGGAGATCCTGCGACATTATGGAATCGTAAGACATAACTTCTACAAAATATGGGCTTGTATGCATTTTTAAAATACTTTTTTAGATCATAAAATAATTAATAAAATCATTATATCTCTACAGCGACGGCAGAATTTTCTGAAGCTCAGGCTCTATGGTATCCTCACACATCTACTTTGGGTGACAGAAAGCCTCACTATTTACCACTAAGCGTTCCTGAGGAAATAGCTACGAGACTTAAACGCATACACGGTGATCCGATTGTATGGTGGGTCGGACAGTTACTAAAATATTTGCTACGCCCGGCACCATCATTTAGAAAATATTTATTTAAATTAGAAGCAACAATGGGCTTCCAAAAACCTATCGTTGGGTAATATGATGAAATTAAAATCATTATTCCTGCGTATACCTAACATAAAATTTATAAATGTAATATCGTTTTCCAGAATTCAAGTCAGGAAAAATGATAAACACAACTCAAACCAAACAACTAAATTCAAACTGGACGAATACATGTTTCATATCGAAGAATATTACAGACAAGTAAAAATGTCATCCAATGTGAAAAAAAAAAGAATATATGTTGCCACAGATGTACCTGAAATTTTTGTTGAACTTGAACGAAAGTACATACACCTCTTTAAATTTTCAACAATATTACAACAATTATTATTTTAAATACTACTACACCTATGCTTAATATTACATAGTTATCCTGAATATGAGGTAATAGCCGATCGTGAAGCTCTCACTTACTCGAAATCAGAAGATCACCATCACTCCAAGAACTCTATAAGAAATTTTATTACAAATGTCCATTTCTTATCAAGAACTGATTTTTTGGTTTGCACATTTTCATCAAGAGTAAGCATCTAATTGATTACCTATCTTTCAAGTGCCCAGCAATGTAAAAACATATACATTCATATTTATTTTCACAAAAATAAAATGAAAAGCTGGTAAGTAGAGTTAGAAGTCAAATTAATTTCAGGTATGTAGGATGTCTTACGAAGTAATGAATCATTTGAATTATGATGCCTCTCAAAAATGCCATTCGCTCGATTCCAATTATTTCTACGCCGGGCAAGTACGTAAGAAAAGACAGCAAGACATTTTCATAGATTATAGTGCATTTAGCCCCGAGGAACTGAATTTAAAAAGAGGTGATACAGTAGAAGTATTCGAAAATTACCATAATGGTTATTCAAAAGGGAAACATTTGGGAAAAATGGACATTGGTTTATTTCCGTCATTTATGGTGCGTATACCAATTGTACTTTTTTACCATTTATTATAAATTAGAACGAAAGTAATATTTATGTATATATTTTAGGGTATTAACGAAGTGGGCGTAACAAGATTTCCTTTTCCTTATGCCCCTCTTATGGAAGAAATTATGGAGGAAGAGTCTTGATTATTACCTCACTACCAAGTTACAGTCATCGATTCTCAACTTCTTAAAATTTATTTAGAACAGTTTCGTTTCAGTTTTTTGTGGATTATACGTTATTTGCCCAATTCTTTAAAATAAAAATATTCCATAGTTTATGCGAAAGACGAGTTGATATATTTTGGAATTTCATTACTTTAAAATTCATTATTCTAGTAGGATACTCTGCGATTAGGTATTCTACATCAAGTTATTTTTTGTTCATAGGTAGATGCATCTAGCAATTTTTAGAACATTTGTAATAAAAAAATTGTTTTCTGTTCAATTTAATTTTTTTTATGTAATACATTGTAATTACGTTGAAAAATAAAAAATAATGATAATAATAAGAACCAAAAAAATATTTTCATTTCTTTTCCTACCAAGCATCAAAACTAGCAACTGCTAAAAATGTTCATTTCAACATTTCATTCGTAGTTAGAATAAATTATAAAGAACGTTTCTAAATAAAAAAGGAAATGAAATGTTTTCAACGATATTATTATTAAAAATGAGCTTTGAAACTTGAAAAAAATATACATAACTTTCAATTTAAAAATTTTATTGCTTACAATATTCATTTATAAAATGATAAGTGTTCGTGATAATGGAATAATCTTTACAATTATTAATTCAAATTGCCTATGTACACGGATATTTTTAACGTAACAACTAAAAATAAATAATAATAAGTTATAAAAAAAATGGAATTAAAAAATTTTAACTTCTGGTATACTTTCCCCAAATGTGTAACATGAATACGGAAGCAATAAACAATAACGACATAACTAGTACAGGAACAGGACCACTATAAAAAAAAAAATTGTTTCGTACATTAGATGCATACAGTTTACTTCAATTTCGATATTATCTTTTGTATAGAATTCATACTTACACTTTTACTCCGGGAGAATCATCAGTGTAAAATCTCCACATACCACCGCTTCCAGCTCCACCAGCTGCCCGACTTCTAGTAGCTGTTGTCGTTGTTTTTCTAAAAATGTCAACGAAAGAATGAATACATAAAAGCAGCGGAGTCAATTTAAATAAAAGTCATCAGCAAGTGAATAGAAATAATACCTTTGACGAACAGTTCCACCGGGAATTCTAGCACCTGATGGTTTCGATGGTGATCTAGAACCAGCTCCTACTGACGTTGAACTTGGTGCGGAAGGCTGTATGAAATGAAAAATATATCGTTAATTAAAAATCTTTCGACTTTGAACATTGTTTAATATAAGCTTGGAGATTTATCGAGAACACTTTTTTGAAATTAAGGTAGTTAAAATAAAACACAGTTTTATCAATTCATATTTAGTATACCAAAAATTCTAACACAATATAATAATTCCATGTTAAATTTATATTATACATACCATTTTTTTCACTTTAAATAATTATTGGAAGAAATATATTGATTCCTCAAGGGAGAATTCTTGAAACGTTGACTATTTTTTCACTAATGAAAAATTGCAATGCAATATATCACTACAGAACACGGCTCACTTGATTTCACGTGACACGTATGTTTACGTTGGAAGTTGGAATCTAGGTTGGAACTGGAACTTGCCTGCATGCCTTCGCGATCAAAATACCTTCATTCTCAAAGAAAAAAATCAAAAATCATAAGAAAAGGTATTATGTTATGGCGATGGTTCATTTTATTATCATTCGTTTTATGCAGTGAATTTTTTCTTCGTTTGTTCGGTTTGTTCCCAAAAATTTGTTATTTCATGTCGTATATTTTCGAATAATTTTGTAAAATTTGATATTTATTATAGTTGTGAATTGTGATGAGATTCAGTGATTGATTGAATGCCAAGTACTTATCTTTAATTTAAAAATAAAACTTTCAGTTCAGTCAATAATAACTCTTTCTGCTGAAATTTGTATCTCAAATTCTCGCTATGGCTAGTATGAAAGGTAAGAAACTCATTCAATTTAAGTACATCTGTAGATTATTGAAATCTCTTTCATATTATATATTGTTTCTTGTCTCAAATATACACTCATTCTTATAATATACAGCTGCTTGATAATTATATTAGTATGATTCACAATAATAATGTATGGTTTGTTTGTTTCATGAATTACCTGAATTGTCATCTATTATAGCGTAAGTTGGTTTCATTTTAATTTCTAGTATTCATAAGAGTTATATTTATATCCATTACAGTTTTTTGTGAATAAATTTTACTTTTTTTTAACTATTGGAAGCTATATACCATATTTAATTGAAATATAAAAAGGTGTTTGTTCTTTCGCAGTGACAATGAACTGTAGTAATCTCATATTCGAATAATTAATTTCGTTTTATTTTTTAATAGATTGGTGACACTTGCATTTACTGGATCGATTGGTATGACATTTGTCATTTTGGCCTGTGCATTGCCGGCTGTCAAGTCAGTACATACAATGTCTATATACCATAAATTCAAGAAAATCTTCTACATAGGTTATTAATTAATTTTTCAGAGTTTGGTGGCCCATGATCGTAGTCTTATTTTACTTACTAGCTCCCCTACCCACCTTGATCGCTCGTCGTCAACAAGTACAATTCGGTACTTCGCAGCAATCATGTATGGATCTAGCTATATTCATTACTATGGGTTTGGTGGTTTCATCTTTCGCGTTGCCGATCGTATTATCTAGAACCAAAGAGCCCGCCGTAAGTGATTTTTAGTGCTATAAAATGAGGTGAAGATGGCAGTATCTAATAACTTTTGATGTAATTGAATTAGATTCAAGATTACAATAATATTTTTCCAACTTGACTTTTGAGAAAAAAACTTCATGCATTACACCACTAAAAAGTCGACTTTAAGCTTTTCATAAAAGCTATAAGCGTTCCTACCTTCATCTAATTAGGTTGCTGGAAAATGGATAGGTAGGCTTCATGTTCCTTTTAAATAGATTCTTGTGAAAAATAATTACAAAGGTAGGCTCTTCAAGATGATGAAAAAATATCGAAAATAAGGTTTTTTTTCTGTTGATTAAATTAAAGAACTAGATCTGATTGAGTAAGGAAATTGTTGTATTTGAATTAATAGGTTGATTAAGGTGTTCAATCAACATTTTACTTCGAATTTCATCTTGTTTTTAAAGTAGTCATATTTTGGGCTGAGTTCATAAAAAAAGTTGTTTGTATCAATAATAAATTCTCGTGAAATATTACTGCGTTATGATTTATGAAGTTCTTAAACTTTTTTTTTTCACACACTGCATCAAATTTTGTAGAATTTGAGAGACACGTTATAATAGAAAAGAAACACTCATAGTCACATATGCAAATAAGATTTCTCTTTATTGCCTTGCAAAAAATCGTTTCTCCCTAGTTGCCAAGTTCATTAAGTTGTGGGATTTAAAATGAAAAATTTTTGCTAGTGTTCATCTGTCCATCCTCACCCCATTTTACGAAATAACAAAATTATTTGGATTTCAAATAATTTAAACGATTTTATTCTAGATTGAAGCATCAGCATGTTATCTCACTTTGGCTGGAAACGTCGTGATATACTTTACTTACATTGGTTTCTTCTTGACTCTGTTTCAAGACGATTACGGTATATGGAATAACACAATTTAATTACATTTCTACGATGAATTAATAATTTAAAAAATATTCACGTCATGATATCGTAATGTGATCGCAATTTCACCTCATTACGTGCATTTCGCGCATGCAAAATTACGCGTATATTTTTCAAGCATAAATGGGTAACTATAAATTGCGAATATTTCGTTTTTTTAATTCAGTTTTTTATTTTTTAGATTTTATTCCAAGATATACGTCATCTTATTAGTTGACATTTTTAATTTTGGTTCCCCCCTTGCAACTATTATCTTTGAAATATATTACATATTTTTTAATTTTACCTCAATCGTTGTATTTCTCTAACTTCTAATATATTATGTTTCTTGTTGAAAATACAAGCTTTATATATTTTAAAGAGAAACTTTCCTATATTTTTAATTTTTTCAATCACTTTTAGCTTTTATTTTAAATTTGTATATAGCTCTATAACTCGTGCTAAGAATATGTTAATATACATAAAAGCGTGTCATCAAATTTTTTTAGTCAGGAAATGTAGACTTTTGATGTTAGTTAATTATTTGTTCGGATCGCTTGATTTGTAAGCTCTAATTTTGTAACAAATTTTGTATCAATTATATGATTGTGTATACTATATATATAAGTGATTTATTTATTTTTTTAAATATACGAATTGTTTTGACTTTATTTTATTTTTATTTTAAATAATAGCCGATAGCTATATTTTCTTATGATGATTCTATACATATTGCTTTTTTTTTTTAAATTGCACATCCAGAAATGAAAAGAGTTAAGAATACATTTTTCGTAAATATTGTTTTCTAAGAGGAATATTCAAAGAAATTCAGATTTGACTTTTGAAGCGTATTTATTACTATATAAAATTGTTGAAAAAAGTCTCATTTGTATTTATGAATCAAGATATGGTATTTCGGTACCTATGGGCGCAATCAAGGGGGCTAAGGACTACAGCCTTCACCAAAATTGTTCGAAATTTCAAAAATCAATTACATATTAAGCATATAAGCGTAAATTGCGTGGAAAAAATTTAGTTGTTCTATCTTGGTTTAGCTTGCCCCTCCAAAAAAGGTTATGGTTGCGTCCACGTAGATACCTTATCTCACATCTACTCAATTAACAATTCATACATTATGGGAGGAATGGTTTTTAAAAAGTATGTACGGAACATGATGTAATATTTAAAAAGTTTTAATTAAAGAAAATCGAAAAAATTGCCTAGTAGATGTTTAAACAATCATTTCAAGATCAAAATGAAATAGAACTCGTCGACACTGATTGAGAACTGAGCCTAAATATGAATTTCTGAATTTTTTCAGTCAACATTTTTGAACCATTATTATGCAACCAAAACCATTCACGATTATTTTTCAATCTCTTTTAAATCATAATGAATACATTCAACCATTAAAAATGTTTACCAGTTTTATAATTCGTAAAAAAACGAAAATTTTGATTTTACCGAGCATGTAATTTTTAGTATTTCATCAATACATAATTATGCAAGTTCGATGAGAGGAAAAGAACCACTTCAAGAAGGTTCTATGCACATTGATGGTTGCATCAGGTACTTTGCGGGCATTATTGAAACCTGAAAAATTTTAAACTGTATTTTTTAGGGAATTTAGATTTTATATTAAAAGAGAATGTAATTATAATGGATCTTCGACTACGCACCCCAATATCATTTGTACCTTTGCATCCTTGTTTAGTTCTTAATGAAAACGTGCTATCCTTAATGTGACAATTAGAGTGGCAAAGACAAAATATGCTGACAAACGTATAGCTACATTATCATAGTATGTATGATATTAATAGTACCTATCGACAAATATCCTCCCATTTGATATTAAACTATATTTTTGCAATGTGCACATGATATAAGAAGGATACTTAAATTTGATTTTAATAAAAATTGAAGAGATCGATTATATTCTAAAACTCTATCAAGCTATAATTCTGATGTTCCATTGATAGTGATACACATTTGATATCCTATTGCTATAAAATGTCATACGGGTAAGATAGATGGAGATAATCGCATTGATCTTCAAGTATTGGTTAGAACAAGACTATAGAAGATAGAGGTAATAATGAACTCTCTATAGTCTATAGCGAGCTTGGTGCAAAAGCAAGAATATTTTAATTATATAGGTAGTAGTCAAAAAGGGTATATACTTAAATGCTAACTTTCTTATTTTTCTTATTTAATCGGCTTTATGTTTTACATAGGTCATCTGAATAATTGAGAGGCGAGGCAAGGTTACAAAAAGAAGGGCAAATTTTTATTTTTGAAAAAAAAAAGTTAAAAAATAAGAAAAAAATATTTAAAAATTAAATTGTTCAAAATAGAAAAAGTAAAAAAATTAAAGTAAATTTGAGAAAAAAGTTAAAGTGAAGAAATACACGAAGAAGAAAATGACTATGAAATGAGAAATCGTTCGAAAGAACTTTAAAATATTTCAAAAATAAAAAAAAGCTACAAACAGCATAAAATAATTCAAGCTTAAAATCTAAAATTAAAAAATTACTTAAAAATTAAAAATCTCCAAAAAAGATTCCTTGAAAATAGATGGATTACCATCTTATCCATCCATCGTAATTTTTCTCGTTCTATATGTATCTAATATAAACCTATCTGCAATCTTTCAGCACCTTCCTTTTCTTTTTTTGAGAGTCTGGGATGATTCTGCTATTGTAGACATAGTCATCTTTCTCATAAAGTGATTTTAGTGGCTTTATAAACCACGTGGAAGGAAAGAGTGTCTATTTGTGTACTTATTTTTTCTGCTCCGTTGCAGTTCGCGACAAAGAAAAAACTCGGGGAAAAAAAACTGAATAGTGGAAATTTCGAGTTATTTTTTATTTCTGTTTGTACTGAAGCGAAAATGGAAATAAAAGTCTAGTTTTATTACGCTAGTAAGAAAGTAATTTTTTCCGTTGGCTTGTCCGAACGAATATCCAAAGGGTGTAATTCTTCACCGATGCTTTTCCTCTTTGCAGGCTATTTCAATTTTTAAAAAGTCAACATCTAACTAGGAGCTTTTATCGCGAGTATCCGAAAATACTTTGTCTTGATTTAGTCCTAATCTTTCGAGCACGTTGGATTCAGCCCATGTGAAAGCCGCCTTAGGTATATTTTTAACACTACTAGATACGTATTTCACTGATTTTTGTTACCTTCAACATATATTTTCTTTCTGTTCCATATTAGATTTTTTCCCTTCGCGAATAATAAAAATGTATTTAGTCACAAAAATTTTATACTTATTAAATTGTTTTCTGACGTTACCATCATTAATGAATAAATAATAAATTAGTGGCAAAGCCAGAAATTTTTTTCAGGGTGGGTTGAAGACAAGTTTTTGAGCTTCAAGTATAAATATGTATTACTCAAAGTCTTCGAGATGCATCTGAGCACCAGTATTCTCTCTCTACATGTACATATATCTACTTGCATTGTTGTTTTTTTGCATTGTAGGCATATGTTGTACAATATGTAATATTATTACGATATTAATTATGCTAAACGCGAAAATAATACCATGTTGAAAACATAATGTACTTGAAAAAATAAGGATGAAAATTTTCACGCCATCTCAAATGGTATTCGGCTTGATATTTGCAGGCGTGCAAAAAAATTAGGGTCCTGCTGGTGTCGCAGTTGTTATGATTCGAGAATATCTGATAGGTACGCCATTATAAGTAAGCTCTTAGCGCTGTGATTGTCGGTTGTATTATTCAGTGTTGTAGGAACGAACATACATCTGTTCTTGTTCCTGTTCTCGTTCCTGAAAAGACCCAATTATTTGATCCTGTTCTTGAACTCGTTCTTATTCTCAATGCTTCAACTGTTCTCGTTCCGTTCATCGTTCTGTTCTTCATTTTTTCATTCCTTTGTGGTCTCCTTGTTCGTTCTTCGTTCTGTTCTCGTTCTTCATTTTTTTTTTTTTTTTTTTTGATAGCTAACATGCCTACTATTTATGTTGTTGAAATTAAAATTAATTAATTACATAGCACTTGGGTGCTTTTTTAAGTTTTTTATTTTCTCTTTCCCCTCATGATTTTTATTCATTTCATGATGAACTATGAACTTTCAAAAGAACGAAGAACAACCAAAAATTACATCGTTCCTGTTCTCGTCCCTCAACATTGTACGTTAGTTTGATCTCGTTTCGTTCTTGGATCTTCAAGTTTGAAAATATTCTGTTCTCCTTCTGTTCTTTGTCTTTTAAAGATATCTGTTTTATGTTCTCGTTCTTGGTCATGTTCCACAGGAACGATGAAAATTCTCTGTTTTTGTTGTTCTCCATTCTCGTTCTTAGGTTTGTTCCAACAATACTGGTTGTATTTCAATAGTCGTTGAATAAATATCAAATAAGATTAAAAGGTGTCCTTCACTTTAAACTGTACAAATATCATTTAACACAAGGTATCATCGCTGGCTTGTTAAATACGAATCAGCTACTGGGTCCATCCATCGACTCAGTTTGGTCTAGCTGGTACGGACTCGTTTCAGTAATGGAACGAGTTTTGCTCGTATCATTGCCGACTCATGCTCGCATCAGCACTTCCAATTCGGGTTAACGTTCATCTCAGCAACTTAAACAGGATATTATTAATAGTCGAGATCGCGAACTCCAACAACATAAGGAGAACAATATTTTTCGTGATTGCAAATTTATACTTGATAATGAAACATTTTTGAATTTTTAAAAAACAAACGAGTATTTTTAGACTACAAATTTAATTATATTAAAAATTTGTTTTTAGGTACTAGAATATATTACCCAGGAAAAATTCCTCTCAAGTTTCAACATCATGCAAACTACAGATTTTTCATCACGTTCAACTGTGCAGCATGAGTAAATTAAGAAATCAAAAAGAAATCTGAAATGAATCAAAATTTTATGCGAAATATCATGTGTGTACTACAGAGCATAATGTCATTTATAAAACTACTTTCGACATTTTCACTGATACAAGTCAAAAATAAATACCTCTAGTCTTTGAATGAGTGCTCAAAAAATTTTGAAGGTTAGAAGAGGGTATTTGACTTCCAAAACGTTCCCTTGACTAGGCCATTCAAGTAGAATATAATATAATTTTGATCTGAACGAATTATACAATTACTACAGTCGAATTATCTTCCTGAATGAGCTTTACGATACATATCGTTATATTCTTAGCCATTGTGCGAGTCGTAAGCTCGTAACTCGAACCTAAATTCATTTTTATATCGAACCAATAAAACCAAACAACATGAAAACAGATGAAACCCCAGTTCCGTATTTGCGAGCTAGGCTTTTACGCGTTCTACGAGAGCCGAAAATTTAAGGTGATTTTGCCGCGTAACGAAATACGATACGACGCCGTAAAACGATATTTACCATATGGGTGCCGTAATGCTAATGTCTATTCGTTTCTATTTCGATTATGGTTCGTTTATGTTTATTATTTCTAAGCGGTTAAAATGTATAGGTAGCAGAAAGAAGTCGTCGGATTAAAACTCGCATAAAATTGAGCATTGTATCTGGTACATTAAGTTTCAAGTATGACAACCTATTACAGTTGGGAAGCAATAAGCGGTAGCGCACGTAAATGTATTTTATTCCCCCATTTTTCCCTTAACGGCGAACTTTTTAATAACTAATCAACGATTCGAAGTGATATCGATTTTACATTTGATCGAAATCGCTCTTTCACCATTAATTCGTTGTTCGCGTTTCATATTGAAAATATTTAAATCGAATTCCCAAACCAATAGGTGTACATTGTTTCACGTATTCGAAAGCACGGTAATTACCTCGCGATGTACCTAGCACGATTATTCGTTGTAAGCTTATTCTGTATCTTTTGATACTTGTTGGAATATTACCTTTAAGGAAATTGTTGTCGAAAACTTTTACGAGCGAGCATTAAACAAGATTGTTATTGTTATTGAAATTACGCATTATAAAACTTTTACGCCATTGTGTTTATATTCATGGCTCGAATACTCATCCTTGTCGCTTCGGCTGAAATAATACGACTTAGGATTCGAGAAAAATATCATATCTACTATTGTAGATCTTTGCTGATACTGTTGCTTATTGCATATTAGATGTTTGAAACAAGTTGCCCATTTTTTCCTTCCGATATTGTCCGCCATCTCCAATACCTAATACAGGGTGTTTCCCTTTAACGAGGCCTCCTTCATAAAACATGTCAGGCAACTTCTATAACACTCGTGTATGATGCGTTGCCTACCTTACTCTGTGAATGGGCACGATATAAAACTTCGAAAAGTACTTTTTCAACTTGATCAACTTGATGATATAAATTGATATAAATATTGAATTATTGTTGTATCACCATAATCGTTAAAAAATATAAATATGGGTGACTTCTGAAAAATCATCATTTTTGCATTTGCTTGAATACGCTTCTAATGTTGGCAGTATCTTCAATCCTGGTAGATGAAAGAGGTATCGATGACCAGCAACTACGATGTTGGTATTCTTCAAATGACGCTTCTCAATACAAATATATTAAACCAATTCACTGTCACAAATTTTTTGTCAGTAATGCTACATTACATACTCTGAATTTTGCACAAACATCATATTTTCATCAATCCTGTATGATGTAATGAAAATTGTTGAAATTGATTATCACCAAGTTAAAAAGGTTCGTTCATAGAGTAAGGTAGGCAAACCATCATACATGAGTGTCACAGAAGTTACCTTATATGTATCATGAAGGAAGTCTCATTGAACTGAAACACCCTGCATTATTACAGAATATCAAAAATAGACCTACCAACAAGAACATACGCTTCTACGTATCGTTGATGAAACCAAGAACGAAATGAATTTAACGAGGAATGAAAAGTTTCATGTAAATAATAAGCGCAATATATCTAGCTAGTGAGTGCATACGGTATTCGAAACGCGGTAATATCGATAATAAGAAAATATAACGAAAGCTTGTAATAGAAGATAAACATTTCCCAAATTCCCATCTCTGGAGAATGCGTGGTTAGAATGAACGTAGGGTTTCGCTGGATTAGTGAGTACGACGACGGCGATAGTCAAGTAGCTAAATATAGAGATAGATTCTCAATTTTCATATAATGGGAAAATATTGAGCTACGTCATGGATCATTGATTAAGAGTGTAATGTATGCCGGAGCAAGCTCGTAGCAACCTTTCATTTTTTGGGAGGGGAACTAATTGAATTTTTTTTTTTTTTTTTTTTTTTTTTTTAATCACAAGGAACTTGATTCATTTCAATTATTATAACGCAAACAAATCAATAATAAAAAATTATAAAAGTGTACAAAAATTATTTTAGAGTAGTTATGAGTCCATATTAATCACACAAGTTATTTATTAATTTAGGGCTATTCAAGCTTTACTTAAATTTTGACAATCGGAAATGGTTGATATTTTTGAATCCAAATTCAATAGGTTACATTATGGTGCTAAACCAACTATAAATACCTACAAAATTTGATCTCTCCATGCCTTTAAGTCGATTTGGTGAGGAGAAATGGAACATTCGAGAAATTTGAATAACACAAAACTTGGTGCCTGTGACTCATTTTTTCATATGACAATAAATAAAAAATTTTGAGCTATTTGCCCTTCTCCATCCCTTTCAAAATTTGAGTGATTTGCCATTTTGAGGTGTAATCGATTTAAAATTCAAATTCAAACACCTCTTCTACAAGATTTCATTTTTATCGTAATAAGACTCATCTCCTTATTCCTCATCAATTTTGCTCAAAATTCTTCGCCGCATGTAAATATAAGACAAATAATTTTATGAGTTATGGACCAGCAAACATTTTTTCATCCTTAAAATCATTCACCATGGTAAAAAATCATTAATCGAGATTTTTGGTTGCCACAATGAAAACAAAAATTACCTATTCATTTCATTCATTCATTCGTGAGAAAGTGGGTCATTGAAATTTATAAGTGAATCGAATTTTTCTAAATTTACCAATCACCCATTTTATTTGCGCTCGTATGAAAAAAGGAAAGATCAGTCTTTTTCAATCATCAATCTCATTTCTCATCTGCCAATGGAATTTGTCAAAATAAATAAAATTTTCTTCCGTCACGTAAATAAAATATTTTTTCAAATTTTCTGTTCATGTTTCCAATAACAAAAAATAACGAAATTCCTAACTTGTATACGTATAGATAAAGATTTCACACGTTTGTGTACGTTGCGTAGGTACTAACTATTTATTTAGAAAATCGTATAAGAAATCTGGACCGTAGATACGTTTTCGTAAATGTATTCTTTTTGGTCACGTATGCAAGATAAATGCAAACATTGTTTTTCTTTTGCTTTAAAATAACAAAATGGGGGATGTAAAAAATTGCCAACTTCGAGAAACACCGTTACCTTTCATTTTTCATGTTTGATAATTTATACGAGCTTTGATTTCGTATTTTTACTATTACTGATTTTTTGTCTCATTTGAGTATCATTTTTCGGCTACAGTAGAATTGATAAAATGATGCAAAATGCGATGAAAACAAGTCGAGTTTGAATTTTGTTCCATCTCCCTTCAATAAATGAAATAAATAATATGATGAAATTTACTCAACTTCATAAGTATTTAATTCCAAAACTTTGTCGAACATTTAAAAAAAAAAGAGTTTACATACTCGTATATTTTTCGGGTAGACCTTCTTTAAAGTTGGTAACTTAATTTCGATTCGATATAGGTCGTAAATTAAACAGCGAAGCATCTCTTTTTTTCACTCTTCCAATGTTATTCTATGGTCTAAATTGAAATTCTGGAAGGAGAATAAAAATTCGAATTTTCAATCCACCAAACATCGAGTAAATTACTCCACCAAATTACCTCTATTAGGCCGTAAAATTATATTATTTCGTTGTTCAAACCAATGTGCAGGTTGACGATACCAACTTAATTCAATTTCACCTTCATGTGGGTATAATGATTTTCTCCAACTTGGTAATAAAGATAACGATACAGAAATAAAGTTTCACCCTCAAAAACAATATACATTAATTCGCAGCACGCAGGGCATAAAAACCAAAAGATAAACCATTGCCGGTTTTTAATTACGAAACTGCGACTAAAATGGTCCGAATAAAAACGCTTAGGTACCGTTTCCAGAGGCACTACTCTCAAAGGAAAATAAATGTAATTTTGTTTAACTTCTATCTCTTTTGTTTGCGGCAATATCCGCCGTATAAAAATCCGCAACTTTATGTCATGCAGTACTTTCGTTGAGAAATCAAATCAACCATTTCGTACTGGAAACCATAGAACTCTCAGTGTTTCATGGCTACCCTTTCATGAAGTAGATTGTCTTCATTCTAGACAGATTTATATCATAGAATAAGTAAAAGAAATTTGAGAAAAAAATTAAGAAAGTCAGGTACGGTTATAACAACTTATAATTCGTTTATGTGTTGCTTAATTTTTTTAGATGTTTCATTAAAAAATTACCTAATTTGTATCTAGTGAGTAATCACCTCTTGAAATCATTCCCCCTTCTTCAAAGTTAAAATTACATTTTTTAAAGGTACGAAGGCCCCCACCTTGATCTCTCCTTCCAAAATCAGATAAAATGAAAATCATGTTAAAGAAGAGGGCATGATCCTCTCGGCCCTCCATTGCATATTCCAACGAAGTAGACGGGTAATTCTCTGAAAATGTCCATATTTCGATGTCTTTATTTTTCTGAAAAAAAAAGTTGATATTGGGAATTTTTTTGATTGGGATAGTGAGTATATGTGTCCTTGATGTCATTTATGCCATTCGGCTCAAGTCATGTCCCCCTGGGGGGTAGGGGGACTTTTTGAAATTTTATTACCCAAAACCTAAGAACTTCTTAGGCCGTGGCTGTTGATTCTCGATTTTGTGGCTTATTGTAACTCAGCCGTAAGACGTCCTAGGAACTTGAAACAAAAGGGATATCGAAGATTAGTAAGTACATATAATATTCACCTATTCAATATTCTCTTAAACTGACTGTTAGGAGCTCCTTAGTAAATTTTTGGCGAATTCTCTCAGGTCGTGGCTGGTTGGTTTTAATCTTGAGCCGTGGCGAAGTGTCTTTTTATGACCATGGCCTAAGAACTAGTGTCTTTTTTCGAGAGACAGCCATTAACACCTAAATTAATAACATCTTTGTTAGTGTATCCCCATTAAAATTGATTTAGAATGGCAAAAAGACACTAATTCCTAGGCCGTGGTCGTAAAAAAAAACACTTCGCCACGGCCTAAGATGAAAACCAACCAGCCACGGCCTAAGAGAATTCGCCAAAAATTTATTAAGGAGCTTCTAACAGTTAATTTAAGAGAATATTGAATAGGTGAATATTATATGTACTTACTAATCTTCGATATCCCTTTTGTTCCAGGTTCCTAGGACATTTGATGGCTGAGTTAGAATAAGCCACGGCCTAATACCACAAAAACCGGGAATCAACAATTTTTACGAATTTTGCTTTCCGACTGTGATAAATAAATGACATTTCACATTTCGAATGCTGGCAGTGTATTCTCATGATGTCAAGGAAGCATTGTAACCGCAAAGAAAAACGAATTATAAAATCATTGCCGCAGGAGAAGCAAACAAAAAACGCCACGGCCTAGGAGTGTATAAACCATTTACAGGTCTTTGAACCTTCCTGGAGGTCAAGCAGGGAAACTTTGGACATCATTTTGAGCGTTAACATACACACTCAACTATCCTGAGCAACTTTGCCAAGTTTTTCCTCAAAAAAATATTAATTTAATATCATTTATGTGACATTGAAAATTCAAAACGTGACCATTTACATGCCACGGCCTAAGAACTTTTGACCTTTGGGTTGAAAAAAACCCCATTTAGGGGGGGTGGAGGACAATTTCAATCGATGGGAAAGTTAGAGGAGATACTCGTATAAATATAGAAAAAAAAAAAAAATTCAATTGTAGCGTAATTCTTCAAAAAAAACATCGATTACAGAAATATGGACATTTTCAGAGAATTACCCAGCTACACCTTAAAATGAAATATGAGCGATAGTGCGATAGAATTACCTAACAAAATTAAACAAAATGTTATAAGTTTTCAAAATTGATTTTACAGAAGATGTATTTTATCACATATCAAAATTCCTCTCAGTTCCGACTCCCATTACTTCTTTTTTGGAAGCTTTATGGTTCATTTACTTTGCAGTTGCCAACAAAATGTTGACAATAATTAGGAAATGTTTTGTTGCCAATTTCTATGATCCGAATACGATCGAATAGGTAGCAATTCTGTTGTAAACAATTGCTAACAGTTTTTCAACATTATTTTGTTGAGAAAAGGTGTTGATAACGTGTTGGTAAATGCGGTGTAAATGAACAATCACCCTTTTCAAAACATGTTTTTTGCTTGTATTTTTCTGGAGTCAATTTTATGAGAAAAAATATCATGAAACAAGTTATTCTGCATTAAATTTCTTACAATTTTGTTCTCATACACTTTTCTGTAAGAAGCTTAGAAGAGGCATTATGAAGTCCTCAAGAAGACATGATTTTAAGTGGTTGTCAAGATGCAGGATTGCTACGTATTTCTTTTTTCAACATTTGCTCACAAAGTAGTAAAAAAATTTCACTAATTAATAAACAATTTGAGTGAAAATTGCAGGAAACAGTTTTGAATCTTCGAACGAAATACGTTACTGATAAAAAAGTTCTGTTTAAAATGTAAACAAACGTTCTTATTGGTCGTTACACTAGCGCACCAAGTTTACTGCCGTGTCCGTTCACATTTGCGTTGAAAGAGCACATATCGCATACCTTACGCATACCCCACGCTTTGCAAACAGAAATAAATCTACTTGAATAAAAATTCAACATCTCCACACGTACTAAACCCGCAAGATGCACAGAAATAAAAATTAACCAACAGTTGCAATTTTACAAGTTGTAATTTCATTTCGAAAAACCAACGCAAAAACAGATTTTTTTATTCTTTGCTGGTCTTCTAGCTTTAATTTGCGACACAGAAGAATTCAACGAAGCATAAGATAAAGAACATTATTAAGCCGCTACTCCCTGGAGATTTGAAAGGTAAAGAAAATACAGGAGTGAAAATGACCATGTACTCGAGAGAATACCGCAACTTTTTCTTTTTACTCGCTTGATGAAATTAAAAAAGAAAAGAAACTCATTTGAGAATTCCGCCAGCAATTCTGAGATAAATCGGGTATAAAGATACGCAACCATTTTTATATGGGTAATTCCGAGTGAAAAAGTTACATGTAAAATGTTATAAAAAATTGCCTTGATTTCGGTTTTTTTGCGAATTACAATTTTTCTCGCTTTCTTCTTTGTAACTTTTTACTTCAGAGTAGGCGCTTACATAATTATTAATTTGATTTCTTAAGCCTACATACCGAGTAACGTGTAAACACAGATATCGAATTAAAGGCTGCATTTCTGAAGAATAGGTAGCCTTCTTGAATACAAGATGAACTCTCTTCTAATTACTAAAGATTCTGTCTAAGATATTACAGAATGCAATTTCATTTTGAACTATTTCACCAACTCGTGTAACACTTTATAAACCGTTGGCATCAAAGATTCGCTGAACCTTCACCGAATCTCCCGCTTAAATGACCAACCAAGTTCCTATATATTTAAATGCATTCTAGTCTCGATGTTTCCTTCAAAGCAACCAAGTCGAGCGTAAATTGTTCCCTTCTTTGAAATACATCAAACTTTACAGAGAGATCATACTGATTATCGTGATATTTCGCTTGCTATATTAAATCTCTATTTTATATTTTTCTCTATTCGCATATATTACCATAGATTCTATGACAATACGTAAAAAATGAAGAATTTGCATTGCAAAAGATGAATTTTAAATTAGAAAATCGCCATAGTAAAGAATACAAAGATAGAACAAGCTGTTTTAAATAAATCTCAGCCATGGTCTCATTTACCGCAATCAACTATTGAAGACGAGGAACTCATTTGGACATTCAATTGGTGGAGAAAAACTTCTCGAGTATTCTGCTTTAATGTACTTTTTATACTTTATCATTCAGCATTCTCTATTCGTTTTTTTTCAACTGTGGGTACTTAGTTGATCTTTTTCTCTAGTTGTAAAGAAGAAATTACGTTTCATCGTTTGTATTTTTTTTATTAGCTATAATTTGGCTATAACGTTGAAATCTGAAGGTAAAAATTAGAGATGGGCGTAGTAGTGGCGCGGTAGTGTTGTTTCGTCATTATCTGTCCGCAATTGCTAAGGTGTGTATGAAAAAAATTCAACACGGAGTTAAAGTGAGAACGGTTTAGGTTTTAGCTGAGTTTTTAATAAAAACGATAGCTATTTCGGGAAGTGGAGATTGGGGAAGAGTGGGGTCTTTAAATTTTTCCGTTTCATACCATTTGTATTCGTGTGGCGTTTTGATGTATGCATGTATGTATGTTTTTCCCCCACGGTAGTGCCGGCGGATATTCATGAAATTCGCTTACAATTTGACGAGAGAATTTTCTTAGAAATGCAAAAAAATTACATTTTTGTTTTTTCGATACATCTCAAAATGGCGGATTACTCAAATTTTAAAGGGGGTTGGAGAACGGAATTTTAGCTTCCTATGTGAATTTGAAGGGGAGTTGAAGCATAATCGGCTTTTGGAGAGGAAATTACTGCAGGAAATTTCATGAATATTCCTTATTTCATTACCAAATCGACATAGAAAGTTCAAACTCGGTGTGTAGGGTTAGTTGATGGCCAGAACGTGACCTCTTTAATGTTGCTCAAAATACATTCAAAATGGAGGAGTTTTTTTTTTAATCATACGAGAAAACAGTAGTAGGTATCTACTTACTTAGAAGAAAGTTCGTTTGAAATTTAAACGCGCATTTTTTTCAAAATCAAAATTTAAAAACCTTTATGCTTTTTTGGAATAACAGGACGTAAGGCAAATCCTTCTCTTACAATAGAAACCTGACACGAAGATGCATTCCAAATACCCACCAGCATTTCCATCGATTTTTAGCTGCACTTGAAAGATTCCATCGATATAGATTATAGTCTTTCCATAAAACATAAAACTGCAAATGACACCAAATAATTCACGTAACTTCGAAATTCGAAAACATAAATTTAAAGATTCAATCGATAAACCCTCTATGTAAGTAGTAACATATTTTTATATTTAGTCAAAAAACCATCGAATCGGTCGAAGATTTGTTTTTATTTTCAATAACGCACAATGAGTCAGCAGTTCGACGCAAGGAATGTAAATTGTCCTCCATTTGCCACAACTGTTTACTACTTCGACAAGCAATAGGAATATAAATTAAGAAATATAACATAACCATTTATCAATCTTAATCTTACACAATGTTTTGGCGAATTAAATTAAATATTCAACACGTCGAAAACACATCCGTCGATGTAAACGTTATTTCTCCCTTATAGAATTATCGAGTCGAATGTGAAATAATTGTTTTCATTTATTGCGCTTTTCAGCTACCGTCACTTCGAATTTATCATTTGTCAGTGCGTAATTTGCTATCCGCTTTTGTCTGGTAGTGAAACCCGGTTATGAGTATCGAATCGGAATTCTCGAATGATTGAATATTGTGGAATATCTATTATTTAGGGCTTTGTTCTTTTAATAATTACAATTTTGAAATTCGATAATTGAGCATTTGTAGGTGTCAATAGCCTATCTCATTACGGAGCTGAGTTTTTGGGGCTTGTTGAAATTTGCAAATCATATAATTAATCTCTTCAAGCCCGCAGAAACAATGAAGGATTTATAAATTTACAGCTCTTAGGCTAAATTCAGTTTATCGAAATGACACTTGATTATTTCTCTAACCCCCCTCCCCCACTTACCATCAAAACACGTATTATTGGAACGGAAGAAAGAAACTTTGATTTATTACTTGGAAAATGAAAATTATAATTTTTGTTATCTTTTGGTGATCATTACAATGAAGAGAGAAGTAACTGCATTTTTTCTTCACTTCTGGAGTGTACATTAGATACAGTATATGCATAACTAAGACTAGTAAAAGGTTGTAGTTAAAAAAAATATTTAAAACGCTATCTCGTTATTGTTTTTTGTTTTTTTTTTTTATTATAAAAGTGAAATTAAAAAATGTCTTAAAAAATAATAATATAAGTTTAAAAAATTCAAAATAATATAAACTTTTCCAAAAACTGAGAGGAATTGCTTCATATTTTTTGGAGAAGATTTAAATACAAAATGCTTTTTAGTTTTGCATAGATACATATCTTCTGGTTTTACCCCTTTTTGAATGGGAAATGGTTTACCTTTTATATTTAAACGGATTACAACTTTCGAATTAGCGTACAATTTTAGGTGGGATATTTTAATTGTAGAGAGTTTGCCAGAGTTTATCATGATAAATCCAGTGGAATGCCTCACCGAAGTCGATAAATAACATATGAATAGGTAACCGGTATTCCCTCGAGCATTCGATTAGGGTTAGTTGATGACCAGAATATGACTTTTTAAATGTGGGTCAAAATGGATTCAAAATGGCGGATGGTAAAAATTTGAAGATAATTTGAAGAGCCTCAAGTAGTTATAATTTGAAAAATATGCATTCATATGATTATTGCATGGCAAGAAATATCTACTACATTTGTTCTAAATATAACTTCTTGAGTGGTTCTGGAAGGAATGGGGCAGGGCTGGTGAGCAAAACGTTTCATGTATACGGTTATGTACCGGTCAGGATTAATAATTTTTTTAAATATTTGTTCCGGTTTTGAGATATGATAAAATTCAACCAAAATGTCCGGTTATTATTATTCAGCTCATTTTTTTCCCTATACCAATTATTCTGTTTCGTTACGGTTATGGTTTTTATATATACTTATTTTGCATTCGTTCCGGTTTCCGGTTATTGCTCTACTTTCAGATTTCGTTCTGTTTTGTACTTTTGTTCTGCTTTCTGTTTTTAAAATTTATTTAATTTTTCTAATTTTGGTTTCATATAAAAGAGTAAGTCACGGACACCAGGACACCAACATATCTAAATTTCAGCTTCCTAAGTGCATTTTGAGGGAAGTTAAAACGAAAACACGGGTTTTCTGAGAAAATTTTGTTTTTGTCCCCCACGCCTAACGCCGACGGGTATTTATGAAATTCACTCAAATTTAGGTGAGAGACTCTACTTAGAAATCTAACGAAACCCCTTTTTTGTTTTTAAGAAAAAATTCAAAATGGCGGATCACTCAACATTTGAGGGGTGCCGGAGAAGGGGCAAATACCTCAAATTTTTTATTTTTGATTTCATATAAAAAAGTAAGTCATGGATACCAATATACCTAAATTTTAGCTTCTTAAGTGCATTTGGAAGGGAGTTAAAGCAGGAAACGGCTTTTTGAGAAAGTTTTGAGTCATGAAATTTCTCCAATCTTTCATATCTTTTCACCAAATAAACTTAGAAAGGTCAAATTTTAAGGGTAGGGTTAGTTGGCGATGAGAATATGACCTTTTAAATTTGGGTCAAAATGGATTCAAAATGGCGGTTTATGAAAATTTGAGTAGTGCTTGAGGAGCCTCAAATGGGCATGATTATTGAGAATAAAAAGTATACTCTGTCTCAAATTCACTTTAACACCTAATATTGAATGGGAGAAGGAGGGGTTATCGGCATCAAAACGTGATGAGGGTACACAAGAGGTCGAAAATTTTTTATTGTGGCGCCACATGATAAAATGAGCCCAAGTGACTAACCTTCTCTAATTTTTCCATCCCAAATGTATTTGGAGGGGAGTTGGAGCAAAAAACGTCTTTTGGAGGGGAAATTGAGGCAGGAAATTTCATTAATCATTCATATTATCTCATCACCAAATCGGTTTAGAAAGGTCAAGCCTCGTGGTTTTAGTTTTTTTCCTACAATTAAATGTTTAGAGTGATGCAAAAATGTACATAATTTTTACTTGGATTTATTCAACTAAAAAAATTCAAAATTGAGATGCCAATCCCAAAATTATTTCACTCTCGGATGACATCTGTTTCGCCTGTTTTTCAAAAATTCGTCATCGAGCATATTTTACGTGGCATTTACAGAGACACGAATTCACAAACCTCTGTTTCGTGTCCACCTACGGGCAAATAAAAAAATAGACTTTCGCGAAATAATAAATTTATAAATTTTCCTCTTCGATGGAAGTTTACAGATCTTCGCAAGAATATAGCACTATAAATACGAAGAGAGAAGAGGGAAAAAGGCAACCTTATACTGAGAAAAACTGTTGAAAAATATAATGAAATCTCCAGAGATATATACGAAGATGTGTGCGTACTGCGAAGAATTCGCGGAACGTGTTAATAAGCCGATGAAATTTCGAATAAAATTCGAGTATGTTACTTTCTGTTCAGAATTACACACGAGGCATGACTTCAACAAAGACGAAATTACCGCACATCATTTCACCAGGTTAGATAAGTACCATTCACACTCGCACTATGAACGCGAGTGACGAAATTTCTGCACACAAGTCGATTTGATTTAACGATAAAATTCTTATCGGACCGGGGGTCGAGTAAATTGGATTATTTGTGCGAAAAAGGTGACAAAATATTTTGAATCCCAAGCGATTAAATCGACTTTTATTGAATTTTATACGTGATGATAAGTACGCAACTTCGTTAACTCGAGTCCACCGAGACTTGTAGCTATTACACGACCGCCGAGAATTACGAAAAAAGGCAGTTTTCGCACGCCTCTTAAAAACTGTCGCTATATAGGCGTCGAATGTTCTAAATTTCGCTAAATCTTAATGCGCTTACTCTACGTAGTAGACACGGTAGAGTAGCGAGTTCATATAACACAATCTCGGTTTACCAAACGCAACCATTCGCCCGATTGCTTTCTTATAGTCTCGCGAGATCTGATAAATTGTCGCTGTTCCACGACGTGGCGTTTTCTTCTTTAAAAGCGAAACCTATTTTACTATTATAAATGGAACCGATGTGTAACTCGAATCGAAGAAATTGTAACCTTTAGTATTAAACTTGATGTGCATCCGCACAACGTAGTCGAAATAGCGCCCCATTTGCCCAAAATAAATACGATAGAGACAGATTTTTCCGTTTTTCTTGTATCGTCGAATAAGGCTTAACTTTAAATTGCTTCGAATTTCGATGCCGTTCGCCGAGCCTATCTAGCTTGGTTACTTAACGTTGTTTTTCTTTTTTACTTCATTAACTCGGCTGCGTGATTACTACTACGGTGGTACAGCCTACAGTGGTACGTAGTGATGTTTCCAGCATTGTACGAGCCTTTCTCCGCGCCACTTTATTCGTCGCAAAATAAGTAGGTATTTTCTTTACACTGCGGATTAATGTTTAATGACGCGAGTTAGCTCACTCCAAGCTTTGACGTACTCAGCCATCAGCGTATAATTTTCCGGACCCAGATAACCATTGCTTTTGCGGAAAATTCGTACATTTTTTACACGCTCCATTTCAATGTTGGAAAATAATTCGACGAGCTTCCACGCAGATACGAAGCTTTCGTATCCATCATCGTTGCATATGGCGCTTCGTATCGCATCAGCTACAGTCATTCAAACTAAAGAAGTCAATTCATCGACTAACTTTTAATCAATTATATTTATTATTATATTTACTTTAATAATCCTGATCAAAATCCAAAAATTAAATGAAGTATTCTAATAGTTTTATGGTTAGTTGAATAAAATCAATTTTTTATAAAGATTTAAAATTTTTAATTTTGAAAATTAATAGTTTAATTTAACTTAAAATCTTAATTGATTAATATGAAAAAAAAATTTATAGGAGGTTTAACTGGAATTATTCTTTCTAATTCAATTAGGTATTGATGTTAATTTACTTAATACATATTTTGTCGTAGCACTTTTTCACTGTTTTATCCATAAGAGTAATTTTGTTCATTTTTTCAAAATTACCTACTCTCAATATCTTCATAATGACCTGTCAACTATGCACTGTCTAGCTCCTAATTTGCACTGACAAAATATTGATTCGGCACCAATAGTTCTTTCTCGTATGCAATCGGCAATCGCACGCGTTGTCTATTTATAGTGTTGTGAAATTTCATTAAAAATACATTGAATATGAATGGTATAATTGTTTATTTTCATCGCCAAATTAATACAAACACGAAAAATGAAAACAAAACAAAAATAGGCAAATAAAATTAAAAATAAATGGTAGAATAATTGTCCATTCTTGTTGCTAAATTAATACATTCACGAAAAATGAAAACAAAACAAAAATGGGCCAAAAAAGGATATTTTATAAGAGGCATTTCATAAAAAATTATCCATCTAATCCCTTCTATTTTTTCTAAATTGTTTTTTTTGACAGATTTTTCTTTTTTTTTTCTGTTTTAAATAATCTTCTCTGATTTTCGATGTTCTGGATTTGCATTGGCATCCAACTGGAAGAATCTTCCCTACTTCGAATTATATATTTTTGTTTCAAAATTGTAATAAACGTTGGTTAAATTATGTTTTGAACGATAATTTTTTCCACAAGATGTGCATGTATTCATTGCTGTTATAATAATTATAATTTAATAATATTGATCACTCTGCTTAATACTATCGATAATGAAATATTAAGATGTTAAATATCATGTTATCATAGAAAGAAGGTCGTACGATTGCATACGAAAAATAACGAGTGGTCCCGAATCAATATTTTGTCAATGCAAATTAAGAGCTATTCAAATATACCTACAGAGGCGGATTTAAAAATTTGCCGCCTGTGGGCAGTATATTTTTTCCACCACCACATCAACCCCTCTTTCATAAAAAACATTATGGCAAATTTTCATGCAGCATATTTTTGTTAAAAAATTTTTTATTTTGGTACAGAAGCCCAAGTTCCAAATTTGATTTGAAAAAATGTCGGGTATTTATAAAATTTGTACTCTTCTTAGAAATTTAACAAAAATACTTTTTTGTTTTTTCAAAAAAATTCAAGATGGCTAATCACTCAAATTTTGAGGGAGGCTGGAGAGAGTGCAAATGGTTCAAATTTTTTGTTTTTGATTTAATATAAAAGGGTAAGTTACGGACACCAACATATGAAAATTTAAGCTTCCTAATTGTATTCTGAGAGGAGTTAGAGCAAAAAACGGTTTTTTGAGGAAGTTTTGAGTCATGAAATTTCTTGAATCTTCTACATCTCCTTACCAAATCAACTTAGAAAGGTCAAAGTTTGTGTTTGGACTTAAATAGTGACAAGAATATGGTCTCTCCAATTTGGGTCAAAATGGATCCAAAATGGCGGATTATCAAAATTTGAGTAGAGCTTGAGGAGCCTAAGGTTAGTAAAACTATGATTGATATGAACTCATATGATTATTGTAAATAAAACGTATACTATATCCCCAATTCACTTTAATACATAATGTTGGGAGGGGAGGAGGAGGGATTATCGACTTAAAATGTGGTGGGGGTACAAGGGAAGTCGAAAATTTTTTATTGTCATGTCATATGATAAAATGAGTCCAAGTGACTAACTTATTCTGATTTTAACTTCCCAAGTGAATTTGTAGGGGAGTTGGAGCAAAAAAAAGTTTTTAGAGGAGAAATTACCGCAGGAAATTTCATAAATCATCCATATCTCGTCACGAAATTGGCCTAGATAAGCCAAATTTCGTGGGTATGATTAGTTAATGACCAGAATATGATATCTCCAATTTAAGTTAAAATGGATCCAAAATGGCGGATCATTAGGATTTGAAGATAATTTGAGGAGCCTCATATAGTTATAATTTGAGAAGTATGCGTTCATATGATTATTTCATTGCAAGAAATGTTCCTTTTGTTCCCAGTTCAACTTATGAAGTTGTTTTGAAAATGATAGACTTGATATTGGGTGTGGTCTGCAGTCATAAAGGGTTTAGCAACGTTATTATCAAACCAGAACAAGCTGCAGTTAAAAACTCAGCTCCAGTAATGTGGCATGGCTGCTTATGTTTTTTTTTCCATTGATTTCCGAATATTTTGTAAGTTTATCCACCTGACTCTCATAATTTTATTTTAATCAATCTTCATAATACGTGTCACATTTAAAAAGCATCAGGAAAAACAAAAATATGCCGTCTCTGAAATTTTGCAACCATGGGCAACTGCCCTCTTTGCCCATGCCAAAATCCACCCCTGCAACTATACGTTGCGAAATGACTGCCAGTAATTAACTTCTATATATCGGAAAATGGCGCAGCGTGAACGCTGAATTATGAGAAAATAAACCAAACGAAAATTAGATACGATATGGTAGCGAGTGAGGTAACTATAAGCAACGCAAGAAAACTCAAAAACTCTTTTCAAAAGCCCTTGTTCAAACTTCCAACCCGCAATCTTAATACAAAATTCCTTTCAACTAACCTCCGAACAATATTCTCTATATGTGCGATTGTGCACCTTTTAATTAACGTTATTATCTAAACACGAAGCAAAACTCAACTCGTTAACTCGAGCGCCAGTCATATTAACCTGTCTCGCCTTTAAAATCGCTATACTACTTAATCCTAGCCCGCTTTTCATCAACCTCGTCGTTTCTTTTTATAACGTAAATCGATGCAAACGTGAATCCATCTCATTCGTCGGTCCCATTAACGATCTCTTTTATTAAGCCTCCCATCGGTTCATTGTTTATACTGAAATATAGTAAAATTGAATTTTTCCCCAACCCGTTAACGTGTATTCGATTCGAACGGATCGCTTTCATTGATATAAAAGAGCTTACATTTAACACAGTACCGTAGCTTATATAAAATACAGCGTCGACCGTAAATTAACTTTAAAGGAAGAAAAAATTCATCGCTTCAAAACCTCCTTAATACTCTGATATCCGCGGTAAAAAAGAAATAACGCAAAAAAAGAATAATTATGGTAAAAATTAACGAAAAATACGACCAATAAAACGTCCATTTAAAGCGTCTATAAATTACCACTTCGCAGACTTTGAAGTTTAAATCCGTCGATTTTTTAACTACTTGAGAATAACCTACGCTAAATTAAAAACAGAATCTCTTTCTTTTTGCTTCCTCGATTGTTTGCTGTATTTCCGCGAATAATTAACGTCCGGGGAGTTTTAAAAGATTTACTCAATTAATCAAATTTCAAACTGCAATTCTGAATGCGTGTGTTTATTTGCACATTCGTAGTTGTAGGTGGGTAACTACGAGTAGAGAGATAGCAGATAAATTCCAAACTTATTACCTACCATATAAGAAAGAATTTATTCTCTAATAGTTTGATTCATACAAAGGTAATCATGGAATGATTCTCTCATATTTAAGAATAAATCGTTCAAAATAACGTGACGAAATAATATACCGAAATAACGTAACAAAGTAATACTACGAAATAACGTAACGAAATATTGTAACGACGCGAAATATCGTAATGAAGTAGCGTAACATTACAAAATAACATAACGAAATGACGTAATAAAATAACGTAATGAAATAATGTAACGAAATAACGTAACGTAATAGGTATTCAAAAGGCTTTCAATGAATGGTCATAAAAATCTCCTACAAATTCTTATTTCGTTTGCAATGAATATATTTTTTTCAAGTTCTCTTTTGTTGTTTTATAGCTTTTCCAAATTCTCATTGCTTTATTAATAAACATGTTATGTAGGTAGATTTTCTTTTCTTTCTTATTGGGGATTGTAAAAAGTACGCTCTTAAGTATTATATATATAAATGTATATTCTTTGAGGTTTTACAGCTTTTTCAAATTATTTATTAAATGAAAGAATTGTAATAAAATCTTTCAAATTTTCAACCTTCTTTCAGAGGGAGTCATGAAGGTTTATACTATCTTTTACTTTTTTCACACCTATTTCTCATTTTTTCTATTTTTCACTTTACTTATACATATTAAGTTTCAGAAATTTTTTTCGTCTCATAATTTACTATACTGCCATAACTATCTCGTCGTACAGATTAAAAAACCACATCTCCTTTTTATAATGAATCATGGAGCAGTACGTAATATGAATAAACCACTTTTTCCCCTTTTACTACCAAAATAAAGAAAAAAATGGTTATCTTGGAAATTTCCACAAAAGTAAGCAAAATGCAGAAAAACGTTCATAAAAAGCGAAAATGACATAATGCAAAAATATTTACAACATTTGATGAACCCTGCCAAAAATGAACGGCTATACAAAAGAACCGAATGAAACGGTAGCATCGTAAAAGTCCTATAAAAATGTACGACTAGGATAATATACACAGAATGGAAAAAACGCCATCGAAATAACAATATTCGTTGAAAATATCGTCTCGGTCGCGAATACATAGTATTAGAAATACGCCTACATCATTTCTTGATGAAAGATTTAATTCGAATTCGCAACCAATTTTGAGACGATTTGTTAAAATGAACGAACATTATATTTTTTCCTCAAGGAACCAAGGAATAGCATGACTATATGTACTACTTCTGTGTAAATGGAAAAGTGGACCAATGGTTGAATTCGCATGACTTTTTGTTAATAAACATAATACATATGTAGTTCAACTCTAATCACATATTAAAAATTGTTTTCTTTTTTTTTCAACGTGGTTATAATTAATTTTGAAAAATTTTATTTCATCATTCATGACAAGTGAAAATGTATCGTTTGGGCCCAAAAAGTATCTATAATATTATATAATGGAGTATTACTATCAAAAAATTTGAAAATGTAAGAAACGATGAAAAAAAATAATTAATTCTTAGTATTTATTACAAATAACTTGGAGAATTACTGTTATGAATAACAGAAAAAATAAAAAATAAATACAGGGACAAAACATAAACTTTGAGAAAGATAGCCGCGGAGGACGCAGGCATAGGAGATAGTACACCTAAGTATCAATAACACTTATCTCTAAGATATTCTTCACTTGTTTATTGTTTAATTTATGTGCCTTGTACTGCTGCATTAGCCAGAGGCATGGGTTGAGAGAAGGACTAAATTCAGGGAAGGATGTCAGCGGCTTTGAGAAACCTCATGAGGTTTCTTAAAGTAATTTCTTTGTCTGCGAGTAGTTCTTGAAAGGTATGAAGAAGAGACAAGTGGGAGCGCTGGGATGCGTATTTAAGGCAGTCAATTAAGATGTACTCTTTTTTACTCTTCTTTTCAACTTCGATATACCTAATATTACGAAGCTTTTTTAAACTCAGCTGGCAAAGAAAATAAATTTCAAAGCACCCAAATAACTGAACAGACAACACACATTTAATGTAATTTATACAATTTTCTACAATTTAAATAATTTAATTAATTTATAAAATATATTTATGTATTATTTGAATTCTTTTTATTATACAATTCATTTATTCAATTGTTTGTTTTTTGTTTATTTGTTCGTTTATTCGTTCGTTCGTTCATTCGTTTATTTATAATATTTTCCTATGGGTTTCTCCTCTGGAATTCGCAATTAGCGAATACGGGCCTGGCAAACCTCAGGCACTCTAACCAGCTCTGGCATCATTTCTTATTTCTCCATGCCAGAACTATTCCTTTTTCAAATCTCCAGGGACTCTGGCCTGCAGTTATGGGTCAAAGCAACTGTGGATGGGCGAGCAAGTTTTGCTAACCGAGAAATCCCAGCTCCATTGGGCGAATTTATCCCATTGGTCCCAACGCACACTCTGTTGCTGGGTTATCTATCCTTCTTAAATCAAATCCTTCTTCAACTATTTTCCATACCATGGCCACAGATATATGTGGCAGCTCATCAACTTAAAAGTTGAAGAAAAGCCCTTAAAGGGTTTGTGAGTCCTGCTACACCAGATTCCTTAAGTGCTCCATCTGGGGCCTTAGAATCTGGCAGGTAGGAAATGAAATAAAATATAATCCTATTAATAGAAGTGGTATGGCTACATATAATAAGTTGGCGCTCCAAAAGGTGACCTTATTGACACCATTCCACTCATATAACTGCACAGCAACGTCAGATTCCTTAAGTGCTCCATCTCGTTACATTTTTAAATTAAAAAAAAAACTCTTGGGGTTAGACATCCAAAAGCTTACGGTTTAACAGAATTGAGCTTATCGTTCCAGTCTTCGGTTGTGTTCTGGTTTTCCTCACCAGCTCTGGTATGAATGAGTCAACAATGAGTTGAAACACATCGTATTTTCATATAGAGATGTGCGAATGGGTTTGAACCTCAACTCCCTCCGTATTTACGCCTCTGGCTTCGAAGAGTACGAATTACATACGATAGGAAATTTCCGTGCCCTTGGAACGCGTAAGTCACATCAGTACGTTGTATAAACTGAGAGTGGTATATGTGGCTTAAGCGTATTTCGGGTTTTTGGTTAAGCGAACGCAATTTTTTATTAAATTTAATATTTCGAAAGTTTCGAAACCAGAAATGTGACACGTAATACCAAATGTAAGAAATATTTATAGCGAGCCGTTCCCTGAATACAAAATATGGTCGAGATATTCAGAACATGTAACATAATAGTAATAAATAATGTCTGTGCTTGCTTTGTCGCTTTTTACTACCGAATACAGCCACTAAATTGACCCGCTCTTTTACAATTTTCATCCGCCGAGAAGGGGCAATTTTCGAATAGGCACCGTCGCTGCGGCAGGCTTTTTTCTTCTCATCTTTTTAGTAAACTTATCACTTTTTCTCGCTTTACGGCCATCCATTTTCTTCTCCTCTCTTTTTTCTTCGCATACAATACAACCACAGTTAGCTCCTTTCCTATGTAAACCGATTTTCGACCTACTCTAGAATCCATGCGGCACTCGGAGAACAAAAAATTAAACGTAATTATCCCTTGGAATGTTTTTTTTTAACGGATTCGCATCGTTTGATCACGTGTCATATGCTGAGAAAGCTTTTAACCATAAAGCAACGTGTTTTAGAAGCGAAAATTTTCGCAACTTGAAGTATTTCGTTGATTCGTGCGACGAGTAAATTACCAGCATTGCTGCCGAATACGACACCCAGTCATGCCAACACCGATGCAGTATGTGACAACTCCGACTCGGTGATTTGGTGGAAACTGTTACATGAAAATTTCCACCATGAAGCGATTACACTCCGTCGCTTACGTGGCTCACCGTGAAACGTGCTTCTTTGTAACGGTGGTTATTTTGTAAAATATCTGAAAAATTTCTACTTAATTTACAGCATTCATCGGTATTTGCTCGGCGACATGTATTTCTATTTCAACACCGTTCGTCCTACACTATCCGAGCGCATAAAATTTATGGCGTTGAAATTCGTACATTACGTGGAATCAGAAACTAACACGCGATGCGACGCCGTAAATGCCTGGCGTCTTATTTTTAACACTTTCGCGTCACGACGTAAGCGCGCGTATCCCGCTTTAATTTATCGCTAGAATAAATAAATTAAATTTGCAAAATTAAGAACAAAACGTTCTCCTTTTAATGTCATTCCTTTGAGAGCTGACTTTTCACGCTTCGAGAAATACATTTTAAAGAAATATATACCATCAGCAGGCAATGACAATTATTGTTATAAGTACGCTGCTACTTTCACTACCACCCGCAATACCGCCATCGGCTTTGTTATTAATATTCCTCCTTCCTAAAACCATATCCTCGAGGAAATACGTTCGTCGCAGTGTTTACTTAGCTGCTATTCATTTTTTGTTTTTTCATTTTATTCAGCGAAGAGACTGAAAACATTATCTTCTTTAATACCCTTAGATTCAAAGAAACCACTGACTCATAGAAATTTTTCATAGCATAAATATGGAAATTTTTATCGCACTAATGGAAATAAAATCGACAATAATCTTGTTGTTCTTGCATTCAGCGTTTTTATTATTTTAATTTTATTTATTTTTAAAAAATTATAATTATTTTAACAGCTTTTTAAAAATAAACTCGAAAGATCGTTAAATGCGAAAAACTAGAGCACTTAATTTAAATGTAAAATTACCATGATAACGAGCTAACTTCTCATAGTTCTCCTATGACGAGAAAAACTGTAATAATTCATTTTTTAATAACATTTTTCACCACTCTTGATCGGTATTTTAATCTAAAATCGAGACAAATCATTTGAAAAAAGTATCATTGAACGAGGACTAAACAAATCAAGCTTTTCAAAATATCTCTTTCATTTCATCCGGTTGGAAAAATCGCCTAAACCGTTCAAGTCTAAATTGTATTTCGTGAACATGGCATGACATTAAATTTCTTATCGTTTCCGAAACAACGTCACAGCAATAAACAACAGCTGATGTTACAGTTTTTCAATAAAATCTCCGCTGGCGAAATCACTTCTACGTTTGTATCTTGGAGATGTCTTGTAAAAGCCTTGGATAAGAAAATATCGGTGAATGTAATTTTGAAGTCGTAACTTCGTGAGCAATACCGAAGTTATCGCTGTTAATAGTACGTTTGAATAAGTAACATAATTAGTTTGCCGTAAATTTAGGAGAGTTGAGGTGTACATTTGATTCATTGTATCAATGTATGATTTTATTGATTTTGATAGTTGTTCTGTGTTGATTAAGTTGCATACTTGATTCGCCGTAAATATAATTATGATGAATTTGTAGTGTGTCAAATAAGTTGCATATAAGCTTTGCCGTAAATATGGTATGATGAATTCGTAGTATGTCAAATAAGTTGCATATAGGCTTTGCCGTAAATGTATTTTTGTGAGTTTGGTACAATCATGTTGAATAAGTTGCATAATTGATTTGCCGTAAATTTAGGGGAGCGTTGAGATGTACATTCAATATACTATATTATTGTATGCTTTGGTAGCTTGTCGTATGTTAATTAAGTTGCATACTCCATTCGCCGTAAATACAATATGATGGATTTTGTAGTATGTCAAATAAGTTGCATATAGGCTTCGCCGTGAATACATTTTTATAAGTTTGATATATGCTGAATAAGTTGCATAATTAGTTTGCCGTAAATTTTTAATCATTTCATATTTTCGCTGCAACTCTGCAGGTAAATAAATTCATCACTTATGCATATCGTGCATCTGATTGAACCTCATACAGCTCAAGTAGCAAATTCCAAATTTGAGTGAACCGCTATTTTGAGGTGTATCGAAGAAACAAAAGAGTATTTTTTTTGCATTTTTAAGGAGAGTTTTTCATCAAATTTCAAGCGAATTTCATGAGTACCCATCAGCACTATGTATGGGGAAAAACATAATGTGTAAATGCTAAAAATCTGAACATTTGCCATATGATTACAAATGATCTGAAACGCAACGATTTGAAGAACCCACCCTCCCACGAACCCCCTTCCCAAATCAAGTAGGCTATAATAGCTATCGTTTTCATAAAAACTCATCTAAAAAATAAAATTCATCTAGATTTCTTCCAGCGCAGCATTTCATCCAGCAAAGCACATATGCGAAAACGCCAAGTTACACGGATGAAGTATTTTATTCGGGCAAAGACTAGAAATGGGAGAAACGAAAGCTTAATCTGTGCTTACATGACAGTTTAAATCTTTCATAAATCAATCGGCTAGCGGGAGTTCTTCACTTCACGTAGAGTAATGAGCTTGGACTAGGAGGCCATCATTTACAAACGTCATCCACCGAATCTAATTCATCCCCTAAGCGTTATACACTCATTCAAATTTATCAGTTTTTCAATAGATCTTCGTATTTTTATGTCGTCCTATTAAGTAAGATTAATTACCCTTCATCGGCGCTTTCTACCACGTTAGGACGAGTTCATCTACTTAATAAGTAGCAAACGCCGAATTTCGAATATAGGATTATTAAATTGTAAGCAACAAATAGACTGATCTTAGCACGAGTTGCGAGTTTTTCCCAAGCAACGAAAATCTTTCCAAAGACTCTAAATAATTGAAAATGATAAATGACTTGGGTCTTTTCGTCTTCGCAGCGTCCAAATGTTTGTTATACGTTTGACCGACCATGACCTCTTTCAGATGCCACAAAATTCGCTCGTCGCATCTGTTATAGTAGTAAACTTACGAGTATTCAGTTACAATGGTAAACCGCATCGAGACATCGTCGACGTTACTTCACGCCTATAAATTTCGTTCGATAGAATAAGTTGATTTTTAAATGTAATCAAATCGCGTGAAATTTATTGCGAACGTTTCACAAATAAAGGAAACACGGTTGGAGAAAAAAAAAACGTGTTTTTATCATAGTCTGCTAGATTTATTGGGATTGAGTTCGTGCGAAAAGACATCGCGAAAAAAAAATCCATACTCTATGAAACCAATTTTTATAACAATCGCGAACACCAAGAACAACGAAACAAGGCGAAAACTTCAAAACTCGTGTATAAATCTAAATTGAAATTCCGCGCGAAGTTCAAAATAACTAATAGCAAGAAGAAAACAATCTTATTACACGTTCCGATGTGGAAAAAACTTTCTTATCACGAGTTCCAAAAATGGCTGATGGAAAGCGAAAAAAATTTGATAAATAACAACAAAGTAAAGCGGAACGGGACGAAAAGCGAATAAAAAATTTTCAAAATTGAAAACATCGATTCCAAACGATACCTATTTGATAACACGTCGTGGCGGAAGAGTAATACGATGTCGTCGAATTTACTATACCTATTCGAGATGAAGATACGCGAGCGCATGAAAAAAGACCTTTTCACGTGAATCACATCAAAGCGAATCGTATTCTGTAAAATACCAGTATTTTCCCGCATTCGCTGAGCGAACGTGCTGAATGGATAATATTTTATTAGCCCGACAAACGTTAGGTAACATTTTACGTACGGAAAGAGCAACGCCAAATGTATGCTCGTATTCCAGTCGTAATTACCTGGCGTCCGAAACAAAAGAAATATCTCAAATAGTTCGCCACGAATTTTCATTTATCAAACATTTTTTTCATGCAAAGACGAGCTAATTTGACAAAAGAGCTATTTTTTCGTACCGCAAACGTTACTCGTATTTGATACGTTGGCGTATACACACGTGGTGTATGCAGAAGGCGGAATCGTGCACAGAGCATAAGGGGACTAGGGTGGACGTAGCGAATGTTTATATCAACGTTGATATACTAAATAACGGTTTGTGGTTTTGACAAGCGTAATTAATCGTTTACATTTCATGCGTTTGGCTGATGGCAAAAAAATGAATCGAAGTCTTGGTATACGTATATTTATCATCGACTCGTTGGACCACAGCGTCACCATTGTCGTAAAAATTACCGCTTAGGATAAACGAACGCGTCACCGATAGCCGAAAATTTCCATCAGTTTAACGTTCGAACCTTGCCTCAGCTCGTTGAAAACCCTAACAAGTCCGCACGTTCTGCGTGTACGCCGTAAATCATACCCCAGTCGCGTGTTTTCTTCGCCTTCGAGGTTCGCGTTTAACCGCATTTTCAAAACAAACTTTTGGAAACACCCGTTTTAAATAAAAACTGTTACAAAAATATAGGTTACGTGAAATGGGTTGGAAAATTTCGCTCTTCAATGTAGCGAAAACAAAACTCTAATTGCCGTCACACAAGAATTAGCTTCAAATTTACGGCCTCTTATTCATGCTCCCTCTCGTTTTAATATGGCTAAAAATAATGTATTACATTATACCGCCAAGAGCCTTTTAACTGCGAAACAAAAACCGGAAACTCGCTCGTATCATAAGTTTAAACAATAATTTCGAGTACCTGTCTCGCAAATTAATTAGATGCCCGTTTCGATGAACCGCAAAATACGCGAATGGGTGGTTCGTATTGAAACCAAGGTGTAGTTTTCATTTCACTCGACTTGCTTTTTTAACCCTATCGAGTGCGGTAAAGGTGTTACATCAATGGGGTTCGCTACACTGTTAGGGAGTTTTGCCAAATAACTGCCAGCCAATTAGCGGATTGTTTTATGTCATTAAGTATCGCAAACGAAAAGGTTCATTTTGTAAAACCTACTTGTCCGGTAATTTTTCATATTTTTATTTTCTTTTTCATTAATTGAAGTCTGGTAAGAGGATATAGTGAAGTTTAATGATCCACAATCTGAATAAATAAGTAAGTAGGTGATTTATTATGTACGAATTTCCTTGAATACCTATGTACGCTTCGAATGTCCAAGAATTTTTCTCTCTTTTTTGATTCATAGGAAGCGCGAAGAAAAGTTGCTTTTAGTGACCATAATGACTTGTGAAAAATGTAATCAAAATATCTTGAAACTTTTCGGTCGTTATATGACTTTATGGTATATTACTATAAAGGAGGCGGCATATTTCCAAACTGTACCCCAAACTGATCAAGGTCAAATTATATGCACTCATAACAACATAAATGTACACACATTGTTTATTTTGTGCGTTTGAATATTCTTTCCATTGCAATTTGGCCAGCCGACTACTGTGGCTGAGTGGTTTCAGCGTTGAGAAACTGTGTGGAACGTAGGTCCGTGGTTTGAAACCGTCGCAGGTATTAATTTTACAAGGATTTTTTTACAATTTTTTACTTTTTTTTCCTTGCCAAGTCCTTATCTCAATGCATTCATTCTTTTTATATATTCCTTACCTCAAGAGATGTTTTTTTTTTTTTTTTTTTTTTTTTTATAGAAAAATCTTGCCACAATACATACCTAAAAGCAACATTCCTCACCTCAACTGATCCTTTTCGTACATTCCTTACCACAAGAGTTTTTTTTACAAAAAAATCATACCTGCAGTGTAAGTGGCCAGTTTGGGGTACAGTTTGGAAACATGCTGGGAGGCGAAAGTGATGTTTTTTTTGTTGAGTGTGAATATGCCAGGAGGGGTCTTGTGCGATTACCTTCACTCACCTTCGTCTGGTTCCGCCAAAATTCGCTCTCGACAAAAAAAACATCGCTTTCGCCTCCTGTATTGTAAGATATTTTTCTTTATACACACTATGAAACAGCAGAATATAAAATTTATTACCAAATGAGGTATAATCATAAATAATTTTCACTTTATCAATTAAAGCTAATCTCCTGAACTTGCAGCTAGAATAGGTAACGAGTGTGGTGGTAAGGTATGATAAAGAGGTAGGGTGATGTAAAGAACTAGTTTTACTTGAAAATGTGGAACTGATCAAAATTTAACATTTAAAGCAACTAGCTTTGCTTATTTCTCGTTGGTTCAATGTTTAAACCAATTATCTCTTCTTATTTCTCATTGGTTCAACGTTTAAATCCCTTTTCCTTGCTTATTTCTCATTGGTTCAATATTTAAACCATTTTTTCTTTCTCATTTCCCATTGGATGGCTGATTAAACCAATTAGCGTTGCTCATTTCACATTGGTTTAAGGTTTAAACCAATTAACGCTGCTTATTTCTCATTAGTTCAATGTTTAAACCCTTTTTTTCTTGCTTACTTCTCATTGCATGGCTGTTTAAACCAATTATCTGTGCTTATTTCTCATTGGTTCAATAATCAAACCATTTTTTCTTGCTTATTTCTCATTGGTTGGTTGTTTAAACAATTTAGCGTTGCCCATTTCTCATTGCCTCAATGTTTAAACTCTTTTTAGTGGCTTATTTCTCATACGATGCCTGTATAAACCAATTAGAATTGCTTATTTCTCATTGGTTCAATGTTTAAACCAATTATTTGTGCTTATTTCTCATTGGTTCAATGTTAGAACCCTCTTTTCTTGCTTATTTCTTATTGGTTGGCTGTTTGAACGAATTATCGCCGCCTGTTTCTCATTGGTTCAATGATGAAAACTTTTGTTTAGCTTATTCCTCATTGGTTGGCTGTTTAAACGAATTAGCGTTGCCCATTTCTCATTGGAAGGCTGTTTAAACAAATTTTAGTTTTTGAAGAGGAACCACTCTCGAGAGGTTGAAATGTAAAATAGACTCCATTTTTGGATTCTGCGAGAAATTTTAATGCACTTTGATAGGTTACACTGGTAAATTTTCGTTTTTGAAGAGGAACCACCCCCGAGGGGTTAAAATGTAAAATTGACCCAATTTTTGGATTCTGCTAGAAATTTTATGTACTTTGATGAGTCACACGGGTATTTTTGAGGAAAAATTACGGAATAAAATTTTGGAGTGGGGGAACCTCACAAAAATTTCTCAACGCTATAACTCATCGTTGTGCAAGTATTGTGCGGCCGTTTTTTCGAATTTTGGTTTGAAATAAGCGTATACAACTAATTTGGCCAATATCTTTCGGTTGTCGGTAATATTTACAAGTACAGAGGCATATAATGGTCAAAATTGGTCAAAAATGCCAAAAACCCGCACTCAAATTGCGATGAAATCCGTTTGTGCAGACTCTCAGCAAAAAAAATTATATATCTGACATCTGTGGAAAGTACTTTACGTGACCCCGTTTCAATTTTTTGGTTGCCACGTCACTCCCAAAAACACCAATTTGAGGCTCCAGTCCCCTATTGTGCAGGTCTGAAATATTGAAATCCTGCTTCTTAAGGTTTGCCAGAGCCTATCTACATTTTGTCGAATAAATTTTCCGGTTGGCAAAAAATTTCAATAAAATTTTTTCCAACGTACTTTTTGCCTCTTTGATTGTAGACTATGTGGGGTTTAAAGAAAAACTCATTATAGCTTAATTTTTAGAGGATAAAATTTCCTATTCAATGATATAAATATTGCTATGTTTTCATCGCTGGTAAGTGGTAACGATAATTTTTTTTTTTAAAGTTAGCGCAGTGGCGCATTACCTACTCCACATTGCAAATAATGATAATACACCGTGTCTAACTGATTTTAACACCTCCAAGCGCAAAATTCCTTTTCATGAAAACAAATATCACCTATTTCATTTTGTCTAACTTACTTAATTATGGCATAATGAATAATTTGAAACTTTGATAATTCAAATTCTCTGATTTAAATAATTTTTTACTGGTAAGTATGAAGGAGCTCGTATTGAAGTAGAATACCTAATAATGATCCAGAGTCAAGGTTTTCTAGTGATTTTGATCCTGCAGAATTTTTTTTGATTTTTTTTTTTTGCAGGAGGAGATACTTTTTCCTTGCGCACACTACATTAGATGTTCGGGAAGTATTTTTTGATATAATATCCTACATCTCTCCTACTATACATTAAATTAATGGAAACCCCTGAATCAGGGATGGGTTGTTCACTTTTGAACTGAATGAAAATCGTTCACGTTTGCGAACTTTTCCACCAAAATGAACGTGAACTGAACTGAACAAAATCAGAATTAACCAGAACGCGATCGTGAACTGAACGCATCTTTTTATTTGAATGAACGTGAACTGAACTGAACTGAACAAGATTTGATCATGAACGTGAACTGAACTGAACGTGTTTTTCTCTCAAAAATGAACATAATACCGGGTGACTACTTGATTTGAGCACCCCAAGGGCAAAAATCTTTCCCTCAAAGAAATAAATTATATATTTGAATGATATTAACAAGAATAAATGGCATAAGTAATACTTATTTAATGCTTAAAAGCGTTTATCAATGAAATGCGAAATTTTAATTTACACTTTCATTGTCAAAAATACACACATGTTTTGAATTTATTCATTTTTCAGCAAATTTTTTCGCCTGGGTGCTCGAATCAAGTAGTCACCCGGCATATAAAAGCATTAAAAGCCAAAGTTGCAACATGCTGTACAGTTAGTACAGTTGACTATGAAAGCTAAAGAAATAATCAATTTCGTCCAACACCACTATTTTCAGTTCTCAGGAATAATTTTTTTTTTTTTTTTTTTTAGTGAACATAATGAAAATCGTTCACGTTTGTGAACTTTTGCCACGAACTGAACTGAACGAGAACAAAATAACTACGAACGCGAATTTGAACTGGACGTAGGTATTTTTTTTTAAATGAACGTGAACCGAACTTCATAATTTTATTTTCAAAATGAACTGAACGTCAACGCGTTCACGAACGAGCGACCTAACCCTGCTCCTGATAAACTAACTCAAGTGATAATACGAAAGTTCACGAGAATGAATACTACTTTTTTCTTTCACTAATTGATAAATATATTGATATTACACAATTAACTGGACAAAAGAGAGTAATCAACGGGTGAAATATAAATCGAAGCCAAGTTAACCCTCGTGATATATTTCTCTCGATGAGAAAATAGTTTGTTGACCAACCAAATAGGAATATTTCAAAGACACAAATTCTTTCAACAAATAAACGAGCTATCGGAAGCACGGATGTTTACACAGGACGAACCATCCATCTCTACATCCATTTACAACTATATAGAGAAGGTATTTAAAGTTTTCGACAAGTAGGTGGAATTCTCACATTTTGATATGTAATTTCAGCATACCATTGGTAAATTCATTTCATCGCTACTCTTCGCTACGAGTTAGTTCTGACATTTAAAACACGAAAGTGTGAAGTTTTCACGATATGTTAACGCCATAGTTTACCACACGCTCCAACTTATCGTCAGAAGTTCCACTGTAACGAATGCAAATTTTTCTCAAACTAGTGTAATCTGTAACAAAAACGTATTTCAAGTTGTATGGCGATGTGTTACCACATTTAGGTGGTAGAAAGAAGGTTGGCGCGATATGAAAGACAAATTCATTTAGATTGCGTTATTCACATAACAGATAGGCGAAGCTGCGTTCAAGTAGAATTTTCTTACGATTAGAAAAAAATTGCACCACGTGGCGTGTTAAGAATTGTATTAGGAGATATCTGGGCTGTCATTTTTCATTATTAATACTCTTGCACCGAAGAGCTCATTCATTTTGTATTACTTTAGCGAGATAGCTTGAGATGAAACGAGAATTATGAGATTTTTGACGTTACCAATGGCAATGTTATTAACGTGAACAGTATGTTTTGTTCAGAGAATGATTTAAAAATTCATTTATCGTAACGAGCCAAATATAAAATTGTTAACTTCGAGTTGGGTCGTTCTTCCATTTAAGATGATACGATATTAGAAGTTTTTTCCACTTTATAAAGAATTTTTGATTAGTTGTAAATTAGATAGAATATATTGATTGGGCGAATACAATAATTGAACTAGTATCATTTGGTGAGAAGAAAAATCAATTCAATTTAAAATCGAGCTGTTTCGTTTCTTTGCAGCGAAGCCACTTAAGCAATTTATTTTTTCTACTCGTAACACTGGCTGTCACGATTAATGAAAATACTGTCACTTTTTAACACATTGCTTATCCAGTTTTTCCGTTAGAAATTTTGCTGGCATAGTTTCAGAAAGAAAACATCAACATTTAATAAATTAAATTTTCTTCCGCTTTTTTTAGTTCTGTTATCTTTTTTTTTCTCCTCTTGCGACAAAATATTCTCTAATATCGTTATGTTCCCTAGCGCACGCAGATTTTACCCAGTAGAACGTTTTTAGCGGACATACGGGTATAAAAAGTTTTATGAATATATCCGTCAACGTGATGACAAAAATGAAAATTTCTACTGACTCGAAAACGAAGCAAATTAAACGAATAACTGTTAAGAACGAAGGCGCTTTTCATCGGTTTATTTTTAATCAGCGCTATCCCGGAGTTGGAGAAAATTTATGTTTGCATTGGTGGAGTTATATGTTCGAACGTCTGAATTGCGAACTCGAAAATTTATTTCACCGGGCCCGGCAATTTCGCCGGTCGCATTTTGCTTTTTATTTTGCTCGATTTTAATTTAATTCAAATATAACTAAGAATTTAATGTCGCCAAAGTTTTGCCTCCCTCCCCCAAAATTCATCATTTCTTTTTTCCCGCCAATGCTAGTTTAAGTTTAAATTGCCCTTCGTTCCAGTTTATATACGAAATCAAATTAAAATCAAAACTTTAAAAAGAAACATACTGGTGGAGACGTCAAGACTACCAACGGATTATTATAGCTATGTCGCGTATAACTTATTAAATTATCGAAAAACAATTACAGCAATGGATTCTGTACGTAAAGCGAAAATATCGCAATTTTTTCCTTCCTCGGTCGCCATCAGTCGTCACAACCTAAAGTATTTAATTCTAATTAAAACTTTTCACTCGACGCGTTTAAAAAGCTAAAAAGAAATTACACTCTGTGAAATTTTCAACTTTTCATTATCCTACTTGAGTTCGCACTATGGTGAATATAGTGTACGTTTAATTTTCACGAATTTACTAACACAAAGTTTCGGACATGAATGAGTATGAAACAAAAGTTTCATAAGTTTAGTTATAATTAAAATCCTTTATTATTTTCTTCCTCCTTTTTTTTTCACGAATATTTTCAAAATGATCTTTCATTACGTAAAATTTTAATTAACTGTTAAACTTTTGCAAAGGGGTTTCCGCTGTGCGCTTTAAACGCATTTAGCTACCTTCGCAAAATGTGTTTCGAATTCTTGTATGCGAACGCGTTTTTCGGTTTAATCTCGCGTCGCAAGGTGAATTTCACCTGCGGCAATTAGAAATTGTATTCTTTGATCAACCAACGCAGGTTAGGTATTTGCTGTCTTCGTATAATTAACTAAGCGCCATTTTTAGCGACAACGTTGAATTTCTTACGGTTTTAATTTCAATTTGATCTCGATTTCACAAGTTTTCACCACGTGGTAGAGTAAGAAGATATTAAAAATGTATAAAAAAATATAAAATTTCTTTTTTCTAATTCATTCTTCTGGTCCTCCGATCTGTAGTAATATTGTTTTTATTATTAAAATATTAATTTAAAAAAAAAAAAAATAGTGAAGGATACGAAGTTGCTTCAATTTTGGAATGTAAATTACGTCAATTTCACCACAAAACGTTTCCTCTGGTTTCAAGTCGGTATTGTTTTAGAACAGCGACGGATTTATAGATTTACTGCCTGTAGGCTAAATTGAATTCATCACCAAATCAAGCACCCTTCCACCCACCTTAAAAATAGTGCTGTAGGAACAAACACAAGAACGAGAACGAATAATAACAATAACGTAGAATTTTCATTGTTCCTGAGGAACAGGATCAAGATCAATAACGGAAACATAAAACTGATACGTTTGAAGAACGAAAAACAGAACGAAGACAGAATATTTTTGAACTGAAACATCGAAGCCTCGAAGGATGAAACGAAAAGTCGAGAACTAACTAATACTCAATGTTGAGGAATGAGAACAAAAACGAGAACGATATAATTTTTTGTTGTTCTTTGTTCTTTTGAAAGTTCAGAGTACTTTAATGAACCTCTCTGATTTATCAGCATTTCCATTATCTTTGATAGTAATGATATGTGATACTATGAATCTATGATGATATCATATCGTTAGATACCATCATTTCCATATTCCTAGCTTAGAGCTTTTTGTTTTATTGTAGTTGATCAAAAAATATAATAAATCTTTTCTAATTATTATATTCTATAAGATCGGTAATATTACTTCATGCTTCATGATAAAATGAATAGAAATCATGCGAAGGGAAAGAGAAAATAAAAAACTGAAAAAAGCGGGTATTTGTACTTGTACCTACCCATGCAAGTAATTATTTTTTATTAATTAGCTTTAAATGATCAACATTCAATTATCACAAAAAAAAATTACTGAAGAACGATAACAGAACGAAGAACGAACAAAAACGAGGCCATAAACGATTGAAAGAACGAAAAAATATAATGAGAACAGTTGAAGCATTGAGAATAAGATAGAGTCAAGAACAGGATCAGACGACTGGGTCTTTCCAGGAATGAGAACAGGAATAAGAACAGACGTATGTTCGTTCCTACAATACTGCTTAAAAATGCCCTCCATTACTGGGATGAGTGGGGCCTGAAAACCAAATTTTCATCCAATACTGGCTTCTTGCTACCGGCCAACTTGCCATCTTTTAAACAGGGATGGGCAAATTCTTGAAAAAAATGTTGTGTATCAAAAACTACCTAAAGAGTGCGCTAGTTAATTTAAAAAAAAATGTTATTTGAGCTTAAAATATTAGAAAATCGAGGTTAGAGTACTTCATTCTTGAGGCAGAATTACTTTTGATCTTCATAAAAGGAAATGTACATGAGGTTCTAAAACAATGCTTATTTTAATTTTCAATAAGTGAAAAATGAATAATTATAATTTTTTTTTTCAAGCACAAATTGATTGATTTGAACAATTTTCTAGTATAGATTATAGATCCATAATTATGGAAGGCATTCCAAAAAATGAACACCCTTCTTCTGCTTATTACCCCTCCAAAATCATCTTAAGTAACTTTTTTTATTTATTATTGTTTATATTATTATTGTTATTATGATAATGATAATGATAATGATGACGATGATGATGATGGTGATGATAGTCTGGCACAACAACAGAAACGAGTTTTTCTGTAGTGTTTTTAACACTTTAAAAACATTTTCTTATTCTTTTTAAAAATTTTAGTTCATATTGCTTATGTATTATAAGTCGTATGAGGTAGAATTGGAATCGATTTTGAAAATCATCTTATCCCATGATGTGGGATTTAAATTAATCTCGCCTCAAAGTCAAGTGGTGGAAGTTCATTTTTTGACTGACTTAAGATCTTTGATGATCAGAATAACATGGATACAAAATTAATACTTTGATGATAATTTGTTTATAAACTGAAATTGAAAAAAAAAAAAAAAAGTAGATACATGAAAATAAAAAGTTAAAAGCTTTAACTACAAAAATTTCTCCTTGCAGTATTCATTTTGTACTTCATCAACGCAAGATTGCTAACTTTCTAGAAAATTCCAAAAATCGTTGTAAAAGTTAAGTTACCTCGCAAAAGCCTAATTCCACAGAAACGAAATTCCAGCGCGAATAAATTCCACATTACGCCGCAACACTACCGTGTGCATTGGTACTCGGGTATTTTCTAATTGCGTTGATTTCGTCGATGCGTTGGGAAAAATGGTGGAAAATTCTCTCCTTGGGTTGGAATATTTCTCAAAATCCGACGCACTCTTGAAATAACCTCCTTAATAAACCATGCTTCTAATACCATCAATAATATAAGTAACTGTGACGTTGAAAATATGGCGTCAGAGATGGCTTAGTCATATAAAGTTACATTCAATATTTCAGTTGAATAGTTTGGAGTTCGCTTAAAGATTCAGCTAAGCGAGAAGTAAAAATCGTTTACCAGCATTTAAAGTAAATTAGCTAATCCGGCTAATAGTGAAATTTGATAAAGCAAACTCATTCTTCCGAGTATTAGAGCGCGATCGCGATAACATTTTAAAGGTGAATATTAAGCTTAGCAACAAGTTAGCGGCACTGACAAATTTTACGATAAAATAACGCGTATTATCAAATCCAGTAACAATTACCTCTTACGAGTTAATATGTAAACACCGCCTTGACGTAAAAATGTTATGGTAACTAGACGCATTTACAATGCTATTTGATTACTAACATTACGTTAAACTTTTCTCGCTCGTATATTATAAAAACGTTGTTTTACTTTACGACGATTTATTTATATTCGCGAGCTGCTTAACGCATACATAGTCACGCGATTCAGCGTATTTTATTTGTGATGGAGTTACATTTTAATATCTCGCCTTCTGTTCTGTCCTAACAATGGTTTTAAATCATTTTTACCGTCCACGCTGGATAAGTGTTGGCAAAAGGCGACGAATTTCCGTCGACTTCTTGTTTTCCTTTGTTTAACGTCGAGAGGGAATTGTTATGGAAGTACTATTCAACGAATTGTAAGTAAAGTAACAACATAAATTAGTCAAAACACCTGTTAGTAATAATTTCTTGTTTTTGAATCTGTACCTATGGAGAGGAGTGGCAATCATTTATTGACAGTATTTTTCAACTTCTTATATAATAAGCGAGAATGAATAAGTAGGATTTGAGCTTTCTTATAACAAACATTTAGTAAAGAAACAATCATTTTATCATTAAAAAATAGACAAACATCGTTTTTTCTCGACTTTTTTCAACAAATTAATAAATTTCATTAATAATTTTCATAATTTTTTGCTGAGTTTTCAACTTAAAAATGAGGTACGGTCGAGGGAGGGTAAGGTTTTTAAATCTTTGCGTTTTAGACCTTTGTGTCATGGAATAAGGTTTGGGTGTTAGTAACCAAAATCACTTTTTTGAGAAAAACGCGTTTAAATTTTTGATGTTGATTTAAATTGGAGTAGTGAACTTTAAACGCCTGTAACTTCTTTTGAAGCAAGATAGGGGGCTGGGGGCGCAATTTTTGAACTGTTGAGATTTTTTTATATAAAAATCCGGAAAAAAATCAAAAATAATTTTTTTGTCACCAACACCCAAACCCTATTCCATGACACTTTTGTAATCATTATTTGATAAATGTTCAACTTTTTGGTATATTATACTTATATTTTTTTTTCGCGAGTAGCGCCAGTGAGTATTAATTAAATTTGCTTAAAATTTGGTGAGAAACTCTTCTTAAAAATTCAAAAAAGATACTTTTTTGTTTTTTCGATAAACCTCAAAATGGTGGGTCACTCAAATTTGGAGGGGGATTGGAGAAGAGGCAAATAGTTCAAATTTTTTGTTTTTAATTTCATATAAAACAGTAAGTCATGGACACCAACATATCCAAATTTCACCTTTTTAAGTGCATTTAGAGGGATGTTAGAGCAAAAAACCGCTTTGTGAAAAAGTTACGAATCATGAAATTTCTAGTATTTTCCATATATCCTTACCAAATCAATCTACAATGGTCAAAATTTGTATGCGGAGTTAGTTGGTGACCAGAATATAATTTCTTCAATTTGGGTCAAAATGGATCCAAAATAGCGGATCGTAAAAATTTGAAATTAGTTTGAGGTGCCTCAAGTAGTTTTAATTTAAGAAATATGCGTTCATTATAATTATTGCATGGTGAGAAATGCTATATTTTTTATTCTAAATTTATCTTCTCAAGTGGTTTTAGAAAGGATAGAGTAGGGGTTTCAAACTTGGTGTTGGGTGTGATCTGTAGTCTTCATAAAGGGGTTAGCAACATTATTTCCAAATCTGAACAAGCTCTAGTTAAAAACTCAAGTAATGCAGCATGGCGGCTTATGTTTTTTTTTTTTTTTTTCATATCAAAGCGATACATCGCGGTCATTTCAATATTTTGAATATATATGAAAATCATTACTTTTAACATAGATTAACCATACATAGATAGCCCACCGGTATATCGAATTTATCACTCATAAATGTTGAAAAAGGAGCCAGAAAGTTTTTTATTAATATCTAGGCAAAAAATTGAGTTAGAGTGTTCGGAAATGGCTTATTCGAAAGAGCTTAACATTTTATACATGATTCAATACTAAAATAATATTGCCATCGATGTGAGTCTCGAGTTATTTTAATAAAACTAATTCATTTTTTAGAGCGCTCTCTGTGAATGAGCTCCAGTACTAAGAATAAATTAGACTTATTGCTTGGTTTTTTGCAAATATCTCAAGAAAGAATATAGATAGAAATTTTTCAAGTAGCTCATTCGAAAGAGCATAAAATTCTGAATGTGTTTCACTATTAAAAAACAATCGTTATTGATTTACTTTTTGAGATAATTCATAGTAAAGTAAAAAAATCGTTTTTCGAAATTAATTGCAAAAGTAAACGGACAGGAGTAACTTTAGAAAAATTAAATGATTCTCTATTCCAATCTCTTTAAAATGAGTCATTTTCAAGCCCTATATCTTGAATTGTTTCCAAGATATTAGCAAAAAACGATTCCAACTCAGTTTTTGAGTGATAAAAATTTAACGTACGGTGGGCTATCTATGTATGTTTCATCTATGCTTTTACTCCCAAATAGTCAGACTCGGATCCAGCAGGCGAGTCACCGAGAAAATCTCGGTGGGCCGCGAAGTATTTGAGCCGATTGAGGTAAAAATTGGGCCACTTTAATTTCCAAACTTTGATAAAAAAAAGAAATTTTATGAATCCATAATTTGAAAAATGAGAGAAAAAATTGGGCTGATTAATACTAAATGGGCCATTAAAAATCGCATTTCTCAGTGGGCCGCTAAATTTTCCTATTTCTGGATACAACCCCGCAAATAGTTGACTATTCATCACACAAAGGAAATAAGACGTTTTTTGAATTCACTGTATATTTTCACTTCAATTCAAAACACTTATTTTGCGAATGAGAGGTCACTTGCAGATTAGCCATACTTAAACAGCTCATCGCCACGTAAAAATTTTATCTTGATAATTTTGTTAAAGAGAAGCCAGAAATCAGTTAGTTATGGAACTGATTCAAAGATATCGCTTCGACATATTTTTTCTCTTCCCGCAACGATTCAACTTAGCGGGAAAGCGGATAGTATTAGAGGGTGGCGAATACAACAATGTCATTCCCCTCTCCTTTAGTACTCTAATGTAATCAGATGTAATATGGTAAACGCTATCTATGATGAAAGTGCAAAACTATTTTTACTGAATGTGTTTAACGAGATGACGATGGGCTATTTATCTATGGCAGTAGCTATTGTTTTTTGATAACTCGGCTTTAAATAGACTCACAATTTCGGTGGGAGCTTTTTTATTGAGGTGTAGTGTATAAAAAAAAACTCAATGTAATCAAAAATATATGAGTAGCCAGATAATACTGTAAAAGTAATTTATGATGACAGTGCAAAACTAATTTTGCTCCGAGTTTTGGATTTTTTATGAGTGATAAATTTTTATATTAATGTGATGGGCTATCTAGGTATAGTTGATCTATGTTATTAGATAAAACTGTTGAATTTAACTTTTGCTGTATGCAGCCTCTTTTTAGCATATGATGCCTACTTCGCCGACATTTTATTCACAAATTCGTTGTTAGATTTTCTACATTTCAAGAGAGAAAAAAGAAACTCCTTTTTTGTTAAGGTGATTGATTGTTGTATGCTACAATATTGAGAAGGAAGCCTATGCAGAGGGGGATTTCCCTCGGGCCCAAGTTTTTTTTGAGGGCCCGCGACTTGACACCTTGATGCATCGGTACTAAAAATCAGTGCTAGTGATAGATTCATTTATTTGAATCGTTTTCGATCCCAAATTTTTCAAAAATACAATATTTCTATCCGAATTGCTCTTCTCTTGTTTATTATAAAATAATGTAAATCGTTCTGATTCGTTCTTTCATCTATTTTCAAACATTTCATTTCTATCCGTTTTTATGTTCTTGCCTTCATATTATATTTTATCGATTATTGTTCCGTTTCGATCCATTGTTTCGATTTTTTTTCAACTTTCAAGTAAAATATAAAATTTTGTAATTTGTAATGACTGCCTAGGCAAGACAACAACAATAAACATAAAAAAAAATCGAAAATATTGGTAAAATATCGTGACAGCTTGACCTTGGGACATACTTAAGACCAGCTTGGGGCAGTGAGAAAAGAGCAAAAAAATTGAATCGTTCCCATCTCGTCTTGTTTATACTTTTTGATTGTCATTTCGTTTCGTTCATATAACGCTCTTTGCTCACTTGGAAGTCGTATCGTTCTCTCTGTTTCTATCTCTCAAAAATCGTTTCAATCTCTCTGTTTCGTTCCGTTCTTAACGTTTCTATCACCAGCACTGCTAAAAATCTGTCTTTAATACCTTCATAACCTTTTTTTTGCTCTTATGACTTTTCCTCCTGGGCCCGGATTTTCTCTGCACGGCCCTGTTGAGAAGGGTGAACAGTCAAAGTAAAAGAACCATTATATTATACGTAACAGGTATGCCTACGATTATAAAAATACCATATTTTGCAATACTATGTATTTTAATCTTCACCCAAGAAAGTATTCAAAATTTCTGCATGCTAACAATAAAGGTAACATCAGGTTTCAGGTATTTTCTGAAAAACTCTCCCTTCCTCCCTAAAAAAAATATAATATTACAACTCAAAATATATCTACATCTACAAGAAAATATTATTTTCGCATACCACACGTAGAAGAAAAAAATAATAGGTTCTCGGCTACATTTTCGACTACAAACCATACGTCTTAGAAAAAACAAACCTAAAGAAGTACCTTTCATCGTGGTAAATGCATCAGGCTTCTGGTTGATTGGAAGATGCGAAATCCGCGAGCAAAACTCATCTATTTCCTAGTAATCTTCTAGCACTCCAGTTCAGCTAAAGGGTAGGTATCCTGGTTAATATAAAATATTCACGGGCTTTTTCGTTCGTATGTGGTCTTGGAATAGTAAAATGCTATTCGAAGAAATCGCCCGTCTGACATTTCGAGATTACATCATCGCGAAAGAATTTATTACGCTTTTTATGCACTAACGTGACATTCTGGCAGTTCCATTTTCTCCGTTTTAAACGTATTCGATATTGAAGATTTATCAAGTGAAAACCGCTGTAGCGTTTTTTTTTTCTCCTAAACGAAAACAAAAACCGTACATTATTCCAACCAGCAACGAATGGTGGACGATAAACGAGCTGTGTTTTTTCTCCTACTTCCATGTATTCGACTATTCCATCGCGAACAAATTGAAACGTTACTTGTTTTTGCCATTTGTAACGAAGCGGTACCGGCAACTTATTAGCGAACGTGTGGCGGGGTTTTTGGCGCTTTTATTAAATTCTCGTTTAACGCGGTCGACGGTCGCATACGGTAGGGGTGTTTTCTATAGACTAAAGTAGCGTTTTAACGTTGATGTATTGCCGAATGCCTGATGAATGGATAACTGGCGATTGAAAATTGAGAAAAGTGTCACGTATGAATTGAGATATCGGCGTAATACGGTATACGAGGCATTATAAAAATTCCTCTTTAACCACTTGCTCTCTTAATCCCGACGTGTGTTTTTGTCGACACCATAGATCAATCTTATTTAAGTCGCGAGCTATTCAATGGCTTAAGTAATCCACACAACGCAATTTAATGGTTTCGCTTTCGTGTGTAATTGTAGACATCTCTATCATTTTCAGACACCCAACCGAAGGTTCGTTAATGGTGTTGACAAAAACGATATGGGAGTTTTACCGAAAGCTTTCCAACGTATAATATTTCCTACCTTTTTTCAACCATCCACTGTCCCATTTCACTTCATCGTTTTCACGCTTGTAATCAATTAAATTTTCATTTTGTTGATGTCGAAGAAGACGGGTATTTCAATTTATGGAAACACGATAGCTGAAAATTTACCCCAGCTGAAATCATACTCTTAATCAGAATTACTTGTGTACACAAGCATCGCCTGGAAAATCATTCAATATTTCGACACCTTGTTAACACCCATCTCACATTATAGAAAATATGGAAATACGGTTAACGGCCGATGAAAAAACAATAACACCTAAATACGCTTTTTTGCAACAATTTTACATTATTTAAAACGCAAACCGCAAAAACCCTTTCGAACACGTATCGCTTACAAACCGAGCGAAGATTGATGGTTAAAATAAGGTTACTTTTCTCGTCGAATCAGCTCGTTCGATATATACGATTACCCTTTACCGGTGTGGGCCGTTTTCATTGTGTCCAATCATTCAATATAATGCTATACGCGAATCCACATCTGTCTTTTTTTTCTCCAAGCGAAAAACCATTCTGCCTTCGGTGAAATATTTTACGCCAACTTCGCGTTCGATTTTTCATCAAAATTATATTGAGTAATAAAAACAAGGGAAGAGGTACGACTATTTTTTTCAAGGGCGTGTGAAAATCAAATACCAAATAGTAGATACATAGCATTAATAAATAGCCCTAGGATATTTCCATGCAAATAAAAAATGCGTATTTGTTTCCGTCGATGAAACCGAACATTACCTATATAAATTATAGCACATTTTCAGGTGAGTATTTTTGTTTCATATGAAAACTGTAAAATAACTTTTACAGCCTGCCTGATTTGGAAAAGAAGAGTAGAGGAAGGTGGGGTTTTTTATATCTTTGCGTATCAGACCATTTGTAATCAAAATGACAAGTACGTTGGAACGATTCATTTCATTGTATTATTAATAGGCGTAATAATTTAATTTTTATTTTTTCGTTTCAAAAATCAACCAAATCTTCAAATCCGAGATTAATAGGGGGTGAAAAATCCAATTAAAACTGAATTTAAAAATACACGTTTCGCAACCTACATGATATGGGAAGGGGATTTTTGTGATAATGCGGTCTCCAAACCGTTGCATTTCAGATCATTTCTAATCATGTGATAAAAAAGTTCTAACTCTTAGTATACTTACTAATATACATTCCCCCACTTCATTACCGAAATGGGTGAGGACGACATTCACTCAAATATCGGTGAAGGAGTACTCATTTGATTACGCAGAGACACCTTTTTGAGGGTTCTTAGTTTACATCAAAATACCGGATTACTCAAATTTTGAGAGCGACTGGAAGGGTAACATGTGCTTTAAAATTTTTGTTAGTGATTTTATGCAAAAAAAAGAAGTTTTGGACCCTCATATTTTCGAATTTCAGCTTTCTGAGTGAATCTGAAAAAGAGTTAGAACAAAACCCTGTTTTTTGTGGAGATTTTAAGTCTGAAAAGGAAGGAATGGTTTTACACCTTGATTACGATGTAGATAGGTAGGTTATCTCGAAGACCTTTTAGTGGTGCTCACAAACCATGGGTTCCGAAGCGGGTCGTGTTCGATCGTCATCCGACTTCAACTTAGATCACCTGCCTGGTGATGGTGACTTACTCGATGACTACTCATAAAGTACTCGAAGTCTAAACTTGAGTTCGTACACTTCTATGCTTCGCAAAGACCAGGTTGTTCGGTTTCAAAGATGGTTAGATGGAAGAAGATCTAGACAATAACGAAATCACTGACACAGTTTAATAAAACAAACAATATTTACAAATAGAACAATATACGAAGCTTTAGTATTCATTTAACATTGAACCATGTTTCTATTACGCAACCAAGATGGCTGACTATCGTTACGAATTAAACAAGTAAGTACAAAATGTGAATTTTATCTCAACTGCATTCTAACGATGCTGTATGTGAACTGCAACTATACTATGTATGAACTAACCCAAGGATTTATCAGGTTCGCTATGAAAAAAGCGGATCACCAGCACCAAAGAGGAACCAATGAAATTCAAGCAAATGTAGCTCGACATGCTGGAGGTACCAGGTTCGAATCTACCTCCGTGCAGAATTTTTTTGGATGATATTTCTGTCAATTTTTTTTTCAATTTAAAAAAAAATTTTTTTTAGATATTTATTTCTACAATTTTTACATAATTATTTATTGCATTATTCGAACCTTCAGACTTGGAACTTTCAGACGTACATTCCTTACCTCAAAGCTGGGTTAGGTTGGGTTGTCTCGCGAGTGAGGGGGCATTTTGCCCCCCCCCCCATTCTACTTGACCTCATTTGTGCCTTCAGACCTTCAGTACTCTGAACAAAATTATTACCAGCGAATCCTAAGCTATTTGAACATATTTGAATTTCATTGGTGGCTCTTTGATGCTGGCGATCCGTTCGTGCTATTAACGGCGCGGCGTCGCATTTCGACTAATCACTGTTGCCCAAAGCGTCAGCAAGAAAAGTTTTCAGGCCGGCAGTTCCAACCTTCGACCATGATTATTTTCAATTGTGATTTTCATTCCTGAAATATCACTACGCATGCGCGAGCGCATCTTATGGTGTTGTTATTGTTTGCTTCACTTTGGTGTTCGTTTCTGTACGAACATTAACAGTCCATAGTATATGGTCGAAGGTTCCGACCGCTTCAAGTCATCAAATCTCTTCAATCTTTCATGCCTCCTCTTCAAATTGACGTAAAAAGCTCAATTAAGGACTAGAATATGATTTTTTGAATTTGAAGTCAAAATTGGTCCAAAATGGCGAATTGTCAAAATGTGAGGAAGGCTGAGAGTACCCTCAAATTGGTAAAAATGTAATTAATACGAACTCATTGAAGAGAAGCATGTGTAGAAATTAGTGTTTCATCGAACTTTAAAACAATTTTTAATTTTCCAATCAGTCGAGGGAGAAACGAAGCAATGAGCTTTTTTTCACGCAACATGTGTGCTTTCGCGCTCAGCTGCATTTTCGCGACCGATAAATGTAGGACTCGATGAAATTTCTATTAAGTATAATTATTCAAAACACCATTTGTCGAATTATTCTACTAAACCATTTATGCCAACGCTATTTTGTAAATCTCTAACGTCGCTTTGAAAAACTTCAGCGGAGAAAACAGGAAAAACTTTTTTCGTTTATTAAAGTACCACGAAACTCATTTGATATCGTTTTAGCAATCCCATTTCACGAATGTTCACTTTTTTCACGTAACCCGCAAAGGTAGAGACATTCAAAAGATTGGAGTGGAAAAATATTCACCAAAAGAAATGTTCACACTTGTAAGAAAGTCGCTTTACTATTTGGCGTGGCTTTTTCGAGCAGATATGAAACTCTATTTAGTAGTTTCGAAAATTCGCATACTCCATTATCGTTGATTAGAAAATTCCACCGGCGGAAAAAAACGTAGAAAGTCGTTTATTTAAAGCCGGTATGACTGAAGTGCGCTGGAAACTATAAAAAATACGTTACTTTCATTGTCGAAAAATAAAAGTAGATTTCATCTCTGGTAAATGCATTTAAAACTAGTCTGCTAAGTATCAGAATTGTACGCGATAAAATGGACAATGCTGTTTATTGTTTAGTTACAAAAAAGTTCAAATTTAAAAAAAAAATCAATAGTTATAAACTTTATCCTTGATATGACGAAGGTAAATCTTGATTTAAAGAAATGAAATTGTAAGTTCACTTATGGAGTATTTCACAACTTTTTACATCTACGATTTTTGAAGAAAAAGGGGGAAAACAAAAACTATTCAAAAAAAGGTTTTACTTTCGTGTTTTTGTTAATAAATATTTTATTTTAAAAACTACTAGTGCCTCCTCGCCCCTTCGGGGCTCGCAATAAAAATTAAGTGAAGAAAAAAAAGTCATTTTATCAGACAAGTACTGCTACATTACAAACTGCACAACCCAATTTATTCTCATTTGTTACCCCCACCAAGACTTCTTCCTTTCAGGATGGGCTCCCCGCTCCCTCCTTTATACCTTTGTATAACTTAAAATTCTAATCAATATTATTATAAATATTAATATTAAAAAAATTAATTTTATTAAATTAAAAAATAAATATATTAATAATTTTTCATTATGAAACATTAATTTTTTTTTATATTAATTAATTAAGATTTTAAGTTAATTTTAAACTATTAATTTTCAAAATTAAAAATATTTATTATAAATATTAATATTAAAAAAATTAATTTTATTAAATTAAAAAATAAATATATTTATAATTTTTCAATATGAAACATTAATTTTTTTTTTATATTAATTAATTAAGATTTTAAGTTAATTTTAAACTATTGATTTTCAAAATTAAAAATATTTTAAACAATTTTATAACTTTACCCTTACTCTTGCTTACGTACAAAGCTTTTATTGAAGTTTATCCCCTTTTTTTAATTTTCTATACCTACTATCCTTTATACTTTTTATACCTGCTACTCAAAACAATTTTATGACTTACCCTTCCAGCATGTACAAGGCTTTTATTAAAATTTACAGCCTTTTTTTCCTTTGTATACGTGCTATCCTTTAAATACCTTTTATACCTGCTATTCAAAACAAGGATGCGCGCGCATCTCAAAACCGATTTCATTTTGATTTTAATATATAGAGAGATTCACCTACAGTATTAACAGTTTTGTAACAAAAATAATACCGTAGAGTAAACAATAAAATAAAATACGATGTTTCGTTTCATATTCTTGATTCATTTCATGTTTTATATTAACATTTTTGTAGAAATAACTATATTTCGATAAGTCGATTATGCTATATGTCAGTACAATATATTAAGCGGACCATTAGTTTATCAACTTCGGAGGTGAAAATTTGCTACTCTACATTATCAAGTTAGTCTCACCTAAAAGTTTTCAAATGATTATGAAATTAATTTAATAATCACTAATTTAATTACGTTTTATATGCTTGTGCATGTCTCATTCTACTGAAATCTTCATCGAAAGCGAAAGATTTATTCATATTGAAGAGAGACTAAAGCTACTTTTAACTCTATTTTTCCAACTGAGATACTCTCCAGCATCATCAAAGCTCAGAGGCACTCTTATGTTTCCTCAAAAACTGCACATTTTTTACTTAATTTAATGAAATCACTCCATCTCCTCCACGCCTTTGGCTTAAAGTCGCAATACATGGACAGGTAAAATTAAAAAAATGAAATCATTTTAATAAAATGTATAAATAATAATCAGTTTTCAAATTACATTATTAAGCTGTGGTTTAAAAAAATTGAAATAAGTTTGCCAAAATGTGCATTTATGCTGATCATTGACAAATCAGTGGTCCGCACAGTAGAGGTAAATTCTACAAAAGAAAAGGGAAAGTAGGTGCAATACTCAAAATGACACAGAAGCCTAATAAAATCAAAAATCTTCACTAGTGTAACCTGCATGTGGATTACCATAAGTAGATTAGACAATCAAATAATAGAAGGTGAAATTTTGTTGCTAAATTTCGAACCCTGCATTTCAGATGGCGGACTTATTTTGGTTTTCATACTATTATTCTACTAAGAGCATTTTTTCTGGAGTTAAAACCAGATTTTTCCTGGAATCGATGAATATTTTTTCCGGAGTTGATAGCGTACTTTTTCCACAGTTGATACTGGAGATTTCCAGGAGTTGAACGTATTTTTTCCAGAGTTGAAAGTATATTTTTTCAGAGTTGATGTATTTTTTCCGCAGTTAAAAGTTGTAACCAGAATTTTTCCACAATTGAAACCAGATTTTCAGGAGTTGAGCGTATTTCTTCCGCAATTGAAAGCTTATTTTCCTGGAGTTGATAGCGTACTTTTTCCACTGTTGATACTAGGTTTTTAGGAATTGAGCGTATTTTTTCTGGAGTTGAAATCAGATTTTTCCCAGAATTGATGGCGGATTTTTCCGTAGTTGTAACCGGATTTTTTCCACAGTTGAAACCGGATTTTCAGGAGTTGAGCGTATTTTTTCCGCAGTTAAAAGTTGAAACCGGATTTTTACCGCATTTGAATGTGTATTTTATCGGCAGTTGATAGCGTATTTTTCCGATAGATGATACCAGATAGGCCAAAGGAACACGTTGTCTTCATACAATACACATTATAGATTTCTCATTTTCTACCATTCTCCCCTCCCCTCCTCTCGCAAAAAAATTCTGTAACCACTGTGTGAGTTTATTTTATACTGAGTTTCACAATAAGAAAAAAACAAAAGCACTACAACTATTGTCATACATTAACCATACCTAGATAGTAGATACCTCAACATCACATAAAAATTTTTCACTCATGGGTGATCGAACATATTGAGCAAATATAGTTTTGCACTTTCATCATAGATAGCGTTCACCATATTATATATGTATTACGTTAGTGGCATCGATGTATTCGCCACCCACCAACTATGCTCTTTTGCATTAAGTTGAATCGATGCAGGAGGATGAAACATATGTACTAGCGCTATCTCTGAATGAGTTCTCTAACTAATTCATTTCTGACTCTTTTTCAACAAAATTGTACGTGACAAATTCTCATATGGTCACGGGCTATCTGGACATAGTTAATCTAAGTATACTATTACACGAAAGGAGGAGAGATCAGAAGAGGAGGAGGAGAGCTTCTTCGAACCTGAAAACCATCATCAGTTTCCCTCAGACACCTCAGAGGCAAGGAAAGGACCCCCTTAATTTTTGACATTAATCATTTTATGAGGATAGTTTTCTGAGTTTTACTCACTTTAAAGAGAAGTACGAAAAAATTGGTTTATAAAAAAATTGATTTACATTACATTTCTTCAAGAAACTTCAGCTATTTTTTTTCTCTCTTCGAAAACTAAAGAGCAAGATTATTTAGAAACTAATATTAGCTATAAGGAAAGCGGCAAAATGAATTTAAAAAAATAGAATTTTAACATTGTACTAAGATTAAAATGTTATCAAGCTGAAGTCAGTTTATAGCATTTACGTATTTCATAACATCGATTAAATCTATTGAAAATTTTCAAATACCTACTTCACAAATATTGTAATACTTCAAAGGAACGAATAGGAAACATTTCAATAATTTATCATTATCTTCCGCACATAATTAACTCAACATCGAGTTCCCATATCGAACATTTTTTAATATCTGACAACACGAAAACTCAAGAACCCAAGCGTTCAAAAATCTGAATTCACATCAAATCTAAATTCATCTCGTTAAACACTCAACGTAAAATTTTATTCTTCGTGTAATTTTCCATTCTCGTTCACAATTGAAAAATAAAAACAATTTCCCCGCATCTAAACGCGAATACGCCTTCACAAGACGAAAATTTCAAACCATCCTCAAATTAAAATTCGTAACGATGGTCGCGCGGCCGCATCGAGAGCGTTTTAATTTCGTTGAGATTTTTATAATCTGATAAAATTTGTTTTCTCTTACGAAAGATTTACGAGCGTGGTGAACGCAATTACAGTAAAGAATTTCGTAACGTCGTTAGGCAAAAGGACGAAAAAGAAAACAATATTAGGTAAAATTAATGTTCAAATGTTTTCCCCAAACCAGCACAAAAGTTTCATCTTATTTCCCGCATCGTCCTTGGATAACGCCATTATTTATGGTATGTCCTTCCTTCTATTCTATTCTCCATCGACAACAAATACCGCGTTTTTTTGTGTATCCGGGCTACACATTCGGCCAGCGTGTTCGGATTTTAAACAGTTTAATACGTTTTCGCGTATATACTGGATTGGACGCGATGCTTGCACCACTGAGTGAAAATAGCTAGGCATAGAGTTGAATTTCCTCTCCAAATGTTTCAGCCCAACAATAACAATACGACTTGATAGCGCAATGAAACGTTACTCGAAAGAAAATACGAAATTTTCCCCATCGATTGACTGCCTCGCAGATTTATTTCATACGATGTTAATTTTTCTTCGACAGAAATTTTTCTAAAATATCATTCGAAAAATTCTATCCGACGAATCTTGATAAATATTTATGCGCTGTTTGCGAGGTATCGGTTAAATCAGCTAATTTTCTAACCTAATGATTCATAAATTTTCATCCTTCCAATAATTCAGACTCCAATAAGCAATAAAATTCAAAGACTTCTTTTAACATTATTATAGATACACCGGTTATGAATCCTTCACCAGTATAAATTCGTAATATAATATGAGATTCTACTCGGTATCAAGAGTAGGGTTTCAAATTTCAAAACAGAATAAAGGGGAATTTTTTCTATTAAATATTTTCATATCGAGAATTTTCGGGATGCGTTATTTCGGTATAATGTTGCCCACACGTCTTGCGACGCGTGAAAATTTTTCGAAACATGATTTTTTCCTTATTACTGTATTATTTTCTTCTACTGAATACCTAATAGAGCGAATAAGTAAATGGATATTATTTCATAAATAATTTGAACTGAACGTATAGAGATTTGAACATTTTAAAAATTGGATATGTTTTTCTGCGTAAAAAAAAAAGGAAAATACACAAAGAAAATTAATTCAATGAATATTCTCTATGTTTTAATTTTAAGTATTTTTTGTGTGTTTTTTTTTTTCAAAGAGAATTTCGAATTAGATTTTGGCCTAAATTGAATACAAAAATAAAAAAAAATAACGATTTAAAAACGAAATTCCAACTATAATAATTGGGAAAATTTGAGGCAGAAAATTAATAAAACAAAAATTATGACAAAATTTTCTTTTAACGTAATGAAAAAAAAGCTCATGTAATACCATTTGTATTGTGCGAGTAATAAAAATACGTAGACATGAAGTTGTTATCATTTATATTCGAATTGGAGTGGAATAATTGAAATTATTTTTTTTTTCAACCATAATGGTACCTACTTTTAACTTTTTATTCGGCAAAAAGGAATAACATGGTAAAATCGTTTAAATATTCATTAAATTGTTTGAGAATTCTCCTATATTTTTCAGCCTTTTCTTTTTTAATTGTAAATAGTAATTTAACGTAAGTCCGAGATATAAAATTAAAGTAGAAAACATTCAATCTATCTGAAAATGATTAAAATTAAACCAGTTTAATATTTTCTTCAGTTTGAATAATTACTATTCCTATAGAGTATTTATAATGACTGTCTATGTTCTAATTGGTCAAACGTCACGCGTGTAACAAGCAATCTGCAAGTTGGAATATGGTAAATTACCTCGACTAACTCGTAAAATAAAAACACAAATCAGCTGATGATTCAAATCACAAATGAATTTCAGTCGTTCATTGAAAACTGAACGATATTGCTTAGGAAGGTAGAAATGAAACTACCTACATTTTATCACATTCTAGCCTTATGATTGGTCATTACGCGCGTAACATACGACCAATCATATGATAACTCTATCATATTGATGGTTGGGACCATAGTGAGCAGATGTACATACTACATACCTACATTTATACCGTGTGTCCACTTGATTAGTCATCACCCAGTACAAAAATTCCAACATATTACTAAAAGAAGTACATTAGCTATACTTATTGTGTAATCTTTCATATGTGAGATTGGTGCAGGTATATAAAAGGTATAAGAATTACATGTAGTTGGGAGAGGGGAAGGAGATTGTGCAAATGAATTTATTTTGCCAACTACACTCTTGAAAATTCCGCTTTTTTTTTTTCTTTTTAATCAAAAGTAGTAACCTTTTCACTAAAAAATACGTTACTGGAAGGAATAAGACAATATGCTGAAGTAATGAACATCATAAATTCATAATGTACTAATGTTTTCTCCAAGACAGTGTTAATATGGCCATCATCGAAGATTGAAAATGGCAATTTTTTAGCTGAGTTTTTAATAAAAACGATAGCTATTACAGCCTACCTGATTTGGGAAGGGAAGGTCGGGGGAGGGTGGGGTCTTCAAATCTTTGCGTTTCAGACCATTTGTAATCATCTGGCAAATGTCCAACTTTTTGGTACATATATATTTTTTTCCCCACGCGTAGCGCGGACGAGTATTCATAAAATTCGCTCAAAATTTGGTGAGGAACTCTTCTTGAAAATGCGCAGAAGTGCTTTTTTTGTTTTTTCGAAAAATTTCAAAATGGCGGATCACTCAAATTTTGAGGGGGCTGGAGAAGAGGCAAATAGCTCAAATTTTTCGTTTTTGATCTCATATGAAAGAGTGAGTCACGGATACTAACATATCCAAATTTCAGCTTCCTAAGTGCATATTGAGAGGAGTTAGATCAAAAAACGGCTTTTTGAGGAAGTTTTGAGTCATGAAATTTCTTGAATCTTCCATATCTCCCCACCAAATCAAGTTAAAGAGGTCAAATTTTGTGTGTGAGGTTAGTTGGTGACCACAATATGACCTCTTGAATTTGGATCAAAATGGATCAAAATGGCGGATTATCAAAATTTTGAGTAGAGCTTGAGGAGCCTCAAGTTGGTAAAAATGTAATTAATATGAATTCATATGGTTATTAGGGATAAGTTGTATACTATATCCCGAATTCACTTCCATACATGATGTTGGAGGGGGAAGGCGGGGTTATCAACCTAAAATAGTGGTGGGGGTCCAGGAGGGGTCGAAAATTTTTTATTGCTGTGTCATATGATAAAATGAGCCTAAGTTACAAACGTATTTTGATTTTAGCTTCCTCAGTGATTTTGGAGGGGAGTTAGAGCAGGAAATTGCTGCAGGAAATTTCATGAATCTTCCATATCTCATCACCAAATCGGCCTAGAATGGTCAAACTTTGTGTGTAGGATTAGTTTGTGACCAGAATATAACCTCTTAAATTTGAGTCAAAATGGATCCAAAATGGCGGATTATCAAGATTTGAAGATAATTTGAGCACCCTCAAATAGTTATAATTTGAGAAATATGTGTTCATATGATTATTTCATGGCAAGAAATACTACATTTGTGCCAAATTCAACTTCTTAAGTGTTTTTGGAAAGGATAGGGTAGAGGTTTTTAGACTTGGTATTGGATGTGGCCTGTAGTCATGAACGGTTAAGCAAGGTTATTAGTAAATCAAAACAAGCTCCAATTAAAAACTCAGCTCCAGTAATGCGGCATGGCTGCTTACGTTTTTTTTTTTGATTTGAAAAAAATAATAAATGTGGAAAAATTCTGCATTTTATGACACCATGAGAGTGAAGATTTTTTTTAAGTTTCAAGATTTTTTTGTAGTTCTAAAATTTCTTGATTTAATAATGCATATAAAATTTGAAAAATTTCTTACTTTTAAGGCCTTGGTTGTAAACATCATTAACGTCTTAAGAATAATTAACTTACCTGAAAAATTGACTAAATATCACCATTACTTTTATCTTTCAAATTAAAAGGTAAATTACGCAACACGTTCGTAAGCTGACTAAGCTGCTTTCCTTTACCACATCTTTACGTGATTATTGTGGGCGTAGTCTGCAAAATAACTAATAACTTTCAAACAAGAAAAATAGGAACTCAGGAGGATTATACATTCATCACTTTCAAGTTCTTATATAATTTTTGTTTATCTTAATTGACTTTTGCTTTCACATTATTGAAAAATCGGGCAATGCAAAACGTAACTTACCGGGTATGTGGAGACTTCGAACTCCGAAGCTTACCTAGCTTTCCGTTGATTTTTAAAATACTTTGTTACCTGAACGTACTGGTTCAGCCAGGTTGTAGGTTATGATCTCTGAACATAGTTAAAAGTGCGACATAGGTATTTTGGACCGTTTGATCTTCATAGACAATATCTTATATGTTAATTTACCAAATTCCTTTGCAGATTATCTAGGAGATAAGTAGCCCAAAGTTATATTGAATACCAAGTTACTGCACTTGGATTTTTTCACCTTTTAGCCAATTTTTTCGCTTGGGCGCTCGAATCATGTAGATTTTACTTCTTTTGACTTTCTTAACAAGCTGTAACAGTCTATGAGAAGTGCTTTTAGCCGTTGTGGCTGTACACTGAAGGTAATAAAAAGGACACTCCTTCAGGGCCTATTCTAAGGAAATTTTGAAATTATCCATATTAATAAAGAAAAAGATGAAAGAAAAATAACCACAACACAAAATAAAATGGAAAGGTCGATGTTAAACATAAAATTAAAAACAAAATAAGCATTTCAAATATAAAAAAGAAGATGAATAACAACCTAGATGTAGTGAAAATAATTAAACAAAAAAAAAAAAAAAATGAGATTGGGCAGGACACCTTTCACGATTAAAAGAAATCAGATAGACAAACAAAATTACTTTTTGGCAGATTTTTGATAAAAGTAAAAAAGGAAAACAACGATTGAGACGGAATGAAGCTTTTAAAAAATCACCAACACATGATTTGTTTCATAGAATTGCACAAAATGGACACGAATGGGCAAGACTGAGGGAGGCCTTTGTCCTGTTTTAAGGGCCAGATTTAGAACTATTTTAAGTTTATCTTTCTTATATTTAATTTTGTAAACACACTTTCACAGGCTGTAAATAAATAAATAAATGAATAAATTATGCTTTCAAAAGTTTTTAGCTAATTTTTAAAACAAAAATTAAGCTATTGCAGCGAACTTTTTTTCTTGCTTTTGTTAAAAAAAAATCAAAGAAGTCTATAATACCTATTACCTATTATGGTAGTTTTAAATTTTTTTAAACAAAAGACTTATTCATAATTATAGTTTTGTTATCCAATTCTTCTTATTCACTACCACCTTTGAAATAAAAAATTCCATTTACCAAGATGGGTTTTAACACGAAAATTAAGGCCAAAACTATGGTTAACATAGAAGAGGATTTGATTTTTGTTAGATAAACTAGGTACCAAGTTTGCGTACTTTCCTGAAAACTAAGAATATTACTGTATTCGTATCCGAGCTGTTCTAAACGGAGGTCGGAAGTCCAAATTCTATGGATTTTTTTTTCAGTTCCGCATGAAAAAGTATAGGATCAAATTTGGTCAATTTTGATGATACTTCATTAAAAAAATTCACTATCTGATCATGATTTATCTAATTTAATCAAAAAGATGAACAGATATGATTTGATTAATTTTGATGATTTTTCAGATTTTCTAATCCTACTTTCACCGATTCAGTGGGTTTTGGAAGCTGGGTAACAGTTAATGTATTAGCTTAAATTTTCTGTGGTAATTATTTTAAAGTCGCTAAAGATGTCAACTATGTACGAGTATGCCATCATTGTTACATTTGCCTGGTAAAACTCGAAAAATGAAAAATTTATTGCCAACTTTTTTTTAGAACTGCTAGTCAATTCTTTGGAACTGTCCGTTACAACAGGCCCTGCACTCGCTAGTAATTCATGAAAATTTTTACACCGATATCAGAGCTTATTTTCAGCCAGTTTCTTTAAGGTTTTTTTGCATTTCTAACATATTTGTTCGGGAAGATATATTAATTCTATTGTTCCATGTACACCTATTTGACGTATTCCAGATCTTGAAAAATGCATCAGTACAATGAATACAATATGAGTAAGAAATTTATTTAATTTGTAAGAATTATTACAGTATAATACATATAATAATAAAAATCAATAAGTAAATTTCCACATTACCTATTCGAGAAAAATAAAATAAAAAATAAATTTTTAAAAAATGCAATATAATTTGTACATGTAAAATTCGTGGTAAAGTATTAAACGAAAAAAAAAAAAAAAAAACAACAAAAAAAAACGAATAAATAAAAATGTAAATGAAACATTTTATACAACATATAGGTTTATGCATTATAACAGATGTGAACAAGTACCTAAAACAAAATATCCTAGTACGTAATATTTTTTGCTCCGAGTGGCAACATTTTCTTAACACATTTAGCGCAAATAAAATTTAAATTTTATTGCGCTTCTAATTCGCCATATCGAATGCACGCTCGTTTAATGTACTTCGGAGTTTAGCCGTTTAAAATGTTTATTAGCATAAATAGCCATTTGCGTGGTTTGGTCCCTTTTGTGTAAAATTAAAGACGTCGTTAATTTCCACCAAAGGGCTGCATTTTTCGGGTCTCAATACCGTTAAAAATGGTAAAATCATTTTCACTTATCGTGAACATGCTAGGCGTATGGAAGTCCACGTCGAGAATTAATTTGCAGAAATGTCGCGTAAATTATTCATTAAGAAAAAGTCGACCGACAGAAGTGCTCACACAAAGCACAATATGCTCGTTGTCCTACCATACACGTTGCGAATACGAGCGTTGCGCTGTTATAAATTTTCAATGAATGCCCAATGGGGTCGGGTTAAAGTCAAAGGGGTTTTGTCAGCATACTTTCTATGTGCTCTTGTTTTTAAAGTGGATAACTACTGAAAATTTTATTTAGAAAGTTACCACCTTATTTACTCTTTTTTATTATCTTTATTCTCTGTAGGTGGTACCAAAGACACACGTTTGTCGATCATAAAGAATACTTAAACCTTGTATTAAGCTGCCATACCTAGGCTTTTAGACCTGCCGGCAATTTATTCGTGCGACGTTGAATGAGAAATAATTTTCGTCCTATTAACGGCGTCGAGCTAAATTGAATTTTAACGGAAATCATTTAAATTCGAGCCATTAGTTTTTTTCCCTTTCGGTATTCGGTTCGGACGAAAATAAGAAATAATCGTCGATCGATTTCGAATTTATACTCGGTCGTATTTAAATATAAAAATTGCCACCATTTTATTTCTTGCACAACCGAAGAGAGAAAAAAATACGCTGGCGACGCGAAATTGAAAACCAAAGTAAATAAGATACATACTTAAACGCAAAAGTCGATTAAAAAGTTTAAATTTAAGGAAAGAAATTAAATTATTAGAATACTCGAGTCGCATTGTTCTTTTGTTATTAAATTTAAAAAGCGAAGATTTAATTAAATTTTTCCATAACCCCGAATTTGCATAATTTATGAAAATATATTCAAGTGCCGAAAATAAAAAGAAAATAATTAAAGGCCGAGTCAACTCGATTCTTCTTCGGATTCATTATGAAAAGAATATCAGGTGAAGATGCTTATTAAGACTAAAATCTCAACCGAAAAGCCAGCACAATGAAAGAAAATATGAAAACGGAAAGATACTCCGACAAATGATAACAATACCGATGAAACTGATATCGAAATACCATAATGGAGTTTACTCATTGTATTCGTTTCTTCAGCCATCGAGTAAATTTTTATTCCAACGTCTATCCTCCCAGCAACCTGCCTTCTCCTTGTTCCACCATTCAAACCACATCTATCTAATTAGCGTCGGATAGACGTTGAAAGAAAATTCACGCCACCGTAGGTGACAATAATTGATAGGATTAGCGTACGTGGTTATAGCCTATGCTAATCGTGACACGTACATATGAAAATGAGCTGACAAAGGCATCTACCGGTCTCCGACAAGGCTACATATTGTAACCGAACTGGCGAAATGTATAATAAAGCCCTCATCCGCAAGGTAAATACGCCGCATAATGCATTTATGAGGGTATCGATGAAAGCCCGCTGGTTACAACTTTGATATTCATTCAAACATTCCGTCAGCTCGCTCGTTTCGTGATTAAGGCAATTAAATTTTGAGAATTTCCAATGTACGTGAAATGTATCGAATTAGTATGCCGAATGCCCGAATGCCCAAATATACCCTCCAATAGGTACGTAAAAAATCCAACGCTCGTGTGATCACGTTGGACGCGAAGAAAAGGTTCATCGTGGTGGAAAAAGTTTTTCTATATTATAAATACACAATAACCGTGAAATAAATTTATACCCGAAAATTTTGACCTTCGTCCAAAAACACCGCTGATAATTCTGAAACCCGATGCCATAAAGTAAAAAATATTTATAATTTTTCCAAACAAACTGACTGAGCACTTTGGCAACGTTATTCCATCCACGGCCGGCCTTACACTCACAACATCGAGATAACGTTACAGCTCACGTCGTTACTAAGACTTAATAGCACGAACATTTTATTTTTTATTATAAAATAAATATATTTTACAAAGAAATTCTATCACGAGGAGAGAAAAAAACCCCAAAGGAATGGCCAAAAATAAAACATTTTTATTTATTATCGCCGCTGAATAGCGGTCTTCTACTTCCAGTTCCACTAAATGATGATTTATTTCTTGCATTTTCTTTCTCGCCGTTTATTTCGCTCTTACTCGAAGATTTTTATTCGGTATACGCGTGGAATTAGTCTGACCGAATTACAAATAAAATATTAAATTTACTCAACCATCTGGAAATGGTTTTAAACTGTCGAGAATGAGGTGCCAACTTCCACAAAGAAAGTTCAAAAGATTTCACGTGGTGCTCATTTTTTCGACGCAAGTGAACACTGAACACTTTGTAAATCGAGGTATTCGCTGATACCAAGCCAAGAGGGGTTCACAGAAGAAAGTAATCCAGAACTAAAATATTCTACTTCAAATTTGACGTAAAATAAATTATTTCACTTTCTTTTGAAGAAGGAAAAGAAAGCTGAAGCTGACTCTTTTTAAGGAGCGTTTATACATTCGAATAAGGATACAAAGAATCATGAATTACAACTTTCAAAGTAGATTATACAGGTTTTATGAGGTAAGTGGATTAAACTAAATATATGGTTGGAATTTTTTTGAAATGGATTACAAATTATATAGAAAGTATTTTCTGCCAAAACCTCATAGGCAAGGAGTGAAATTACGTTGATTTTTTATATTCAAAATACACAAATTTCTGCTTTCTTGATTGCATACAAAGAAATGGAAGCATGGAAATAGAATTGCTTCGTTGAAGCTGAGAAGCAATTTCTTTGAGAATATTCAGAGCTAACAATACCGTCTCTATTGTAATATCAAGAATTCATATACATAAATGTAAAGTAAAATAATTTTATTCATTTTTTTTAGAACTCTGAAGCAAGGACGAAGTATCAGAAATTACACGATCTTTTCTTTAGAGACTGTGTTTTTGGTTGTTAAGTGTAATCATTAATCATAGTTATATATCATACAGTAATTAGAATATACTGTGTCCAACTAATTGTAACACACTCAAGCGCAAAATTTCCTTTCATGAAAACAAAATTCACCTATTTCATTTTGTTTGACTTGATTATGGTATAACGAATAATTTAAGACTGTGATAACTCAAATTCTATGATTTAAATAATTTTTTACTGGTAATTTGAATAATTTAAATTAATTTCTTCCAAAATCAATGTTGCAAAATTCACTGGAATGAAACGTTGAAAGTTTAAAAACATTCATGATCTTGTAAATTATGAATTAAAATCATAGAGAAACTATTATTTATGTGTTACTTTCTTAATCGCGTAAAAGTAAATGAAAAGATATGAGATAACAAACTTTTTTGAGAATGAAGAGAATTTGGCGCTTGGGGTGTTAAAATCAGTTAGACACAGTGTATTCACCAGATACCCATTATAGGTATTTCACATTAAAACTGAACCTTTATAAGATAAAGTGAGGGGGAAGCTTGATTTGTTTATTCATTAAAAAATGTAACAAATTGACAGTCACTGGCCCTCGCATCATAAAAGGAATGGTAATTTGTGACGATTTTTAGACAGAAAAATTTTTTCGAGGAAATGGGTCGCTCTTATAAAACGTAAAAAATTTTTATTCTTATTGATAAGTAATTTGATACCTTTGATAAAATGAGTTTAAATTTTAAATACATTTTGTCATTTTGACACTAGAAACATTTTTAGACATAGATTTTTTCAAAACTTAGGCTGAATTAGTCTTTTGTTTTAATTTTTTGGAAAAATAAAAAATTTTGTGTAGGTAGGTACTCGCAAAAATTAATAATGAGATAATTTATAGGATGTACCCTTTGACTATATACTAGATGGACCGAGTTACGTGTTGGAAAACTGCGGTGAAACATTACATGCATCAGAGTCGGAACACTCGATGCAACTTTATATCTTGCGCATGCCTGAAGTCCTTTATCACTTTCATGTTATTCTGATTTTAAGCAGTACTATCGATGTCCCGTTGCCGCACTATTAGCGCGAAATAAATTTGCGCATGCGCATTTAGAAATCTGTATAATGTATCATCGTTTTTGGGTTGCATTTGCTTGTTGCTAGCTCGGTCCATCTAGTATATAGTCAAAGGATGTACCTATACGTAGTATAAGCATGTTGAGCTCTTTAGGATGTTGAAGACAAAAAATGTTCAATTTTCAACTCACAGGATTCCTAAAGAAAAATAATTTAGCGACAAAACATCCAAATGTTTCGTTTTTAAACAAAGTTGTGATACTTTTCGATAATTAGAATAGAATATTGAGCATCGTGCAGGTTTGGATTTACTGTTACTTTATAACACGGCTGTTGAACATGAACAGAACAGAGCATTATGAACGATTAAGAACACTGAAATTTAAGTTCATAATGAACGACAACCAGAATAGAACAAAATTATATTTTGAACAAATAAACCTGAACAGAACGAAATAGAACGAAATGGAATAAAATGGAACAAAAAGGAACGGAACAGAACAGAACAGAAAAGAACAGAACAAAAAAATTAAGAAATAAATGAAGGGCAACGGAACAGAACAGAACAGTTATTTTCCTCTTCATGAATATCGCAATATCACTGTGTCTTTCCTTTTTTTTTTCATAGCTCACAAATCACACTGTCATCAAAATTTGAACTTTCTTTTGATTATTGAAGACCTGCGTAAATGTGTGATTACCCAAATTTTCATATTTTTGATTGTTGTGAATGTTTTCATTCCTTCTCCACGTTTTTCAACGACAATGAACAAGTAGTGTATACTGTATAAGTAATACCGTGTAAGTAATACTGAGTAAATATAAATGATAACGTACGATAATGCGGTTCTTCTAATGTAACATAAAACTCGATTCTGATTGGTCATTCCAATTTCATGTTTTCATATAAATATAAGCAATGTTGTTCGTTCTAATACAGCTCTTCTCGACACGCCATACGAGTCACTTCTTTCTGCTACAGCTTCTGTCATTGCACGCCTTATTCTCGCCTTCTCCTTAGCAACAGTGAAAACCGTTGTTACGCGAAAACTTCGCTCATCGCGCTACTTCTTAATTTTTGCGACAGCGTGTGCCGTCGTTATTTTGCCATCACTTATATTGCAAAATTTTCAAATTTTCGAAGACCTTTCTGACCCTGTTTTGGCACGTGTTCCGTCGACTTTAAAAACTTCAATTTTTTACATTTCTTATGGGTGTATTGCATTTTTTTCTCTCCTCAGCTCTACCTGGAAAAAATTGTAATTCAGCCCATCCTGTTGTTCACTGTGTTCATCATACCCATTCAAAAAGTAAACACCGAAAGAAAACTATTTAATGCCCGATCTACCATCGAAGATGGCGGAACGGGTTTCAGGGGCGTACCGAAGACCTTCTTCAGGGGGGGGGGGGAGAAAACCAAAAATTGCCAACTAATACCATGAAATTTTACCAACTGTTGACCTTTTTTTTTTTTGCTCCACGAAAAAATACGATGTTACAGTCTTGTTAATCTTCAAAAAATTTAAATACTGCGCAAGTGGTCAAATTTACCAACTTTCCAAAAGTCAAGGGGGGGAGGTCCCCCCTCCCCTCTTTCGGTACGTCCCTGACGGGTTTTCTTTTAAAAATGGTATTTTTAGCTTCTTTGAGGATTTCAATTACATTCAATTTTCAACCTCATCATTTCAAAATAGTTTCTAGTTTATTGAACAAAAATGATACTTCAGCATTTTATAATTTTTTTTATAAATCAACCAATAATGATTAAATTTCGAATCACTAAAATTTATGTACTCTTACTCCTACTTGAAGGATTGTTTTTTTCATTTTTTTTTTTTTTTTTTTTTGGATTTGGCAAATTTTTATTGCCCATTGACAATTTCACTGCTTCATTTGAGTGAATTAATACACGATTAATTGCAAAATCTACGATTGATTTCAATGAAAAGAGCACCTTAATAATAAATTCGAATAACGTAGATATTTACGTTTAAGTAGTAACGGTGGGTGAAGATGGTTGGACTTTTTTCATTCAAATACAGCATCAATTATCAATTCCAATCATTTTCGACCGTTATTAAAGTCAGCCGAATTAAATTAATTTTCTCAGAAATTAAAAAATATTCCATTTCAATTTCTATCTTTCAGGGGTTACCACCAAATCAAAGCAAAGCGAAAATTATTTTCTTCACGCAAGCTAAATTTAGTTTTAACTTCTAAGAAAACAAAAAGTAATTTTTGGAAGCAATAAATTGCCCCCTTACAATCAGCTGGGCAGACTACACTTCGAAAAATCCTATCCCAATCTCAATCGTCGTTTCATAAAATACAGACTATCTCAAAAACATCATCAAAATGTCATCCTGCAGCTAAGTCCGCAACAAACCCAGTAATCAAAAATTTCCCAAATACCAAACTCGTCAAACCAGCGACCACTCACGTTGCGGCCACGCCGACATTCGAGGCTCTAAATTGAAAAAAATAAACTGCCGAAAAAATCATATTTTCCATTTACAAAATATTCCCTCGCGTGCTTTTACTTAAACTTTCCAAATCGAATAAAATTGAAAATAATCCGAAAAAGATTGGATTTCGCGAGGTGACGAGGTAAAATAAACTTTCCAGGCAGTTGGAAATTTACCGCCAACCTTCCCTCCGCGGCTTATTTCCTACATTAAAACGTTATACGAATTTTTATCGCGCCTTGTAATTCAGTTTCGACCCGATTAAAGCCCTCTCTCTCCTCCATATTGAATCCATCGCCTGCAGTGCTAATAGACGAAAGCGGTTTCTCTCGGTACATAATTTTAATCCGAGCATCGGCTACGGTCAACCGCTTCTTCAACGGGTATCGTAGAATTTACTTTAAACTCCAAAGCACTCAACACTAGCGTACTTTCGAATACGAATTAGATCATTGCAAATAGGTCGAAAAAGCAAAATACCAACGTATCCGTCAATCCAAACGAATGAACCTTTTAGGCCTGGTAAGACAGAAAATGGCGATTGTTTCGGTGATAAACTACATTCCGTAACATTAACATAAGTAAAAATTATTTTCAATGGTAACTTAAATGATATTTGGAATTAACGTTAATTAAAAAAACAAAAAAAAAAAAACAAAAACAAAACAATACATTTCAACATCTCATTATAGCTACACCTATGCACGTATTTGTTACCACGTATATATCGATACCAAACCAAACGAAAAATATAAAAGAAACTAATAATGATAACAGATAAAAAGTATATATCGATGTAAAGAACAACGAAACGAACAAAAATATAATAAACAGATTGAAAATAGTGCTACAAAAACGTATTAAAAAAAAATTCATTAGTACACGATTTACTATATAACGATAAAAAAATACTCTAGTAGCGGATAAAAATAAGATTATAAAGTATAACAACGATGAAATAACGTTATATTAAATATATTAATTATAGGTTCGATTATAATAAAATAAGAGCATTTAGAACGTAATGGAAGACAGTAAACGATCATTAATGAAAAATGGTACAATGAGAATGGCCGGAAAATATTATCGATTGTAGACGTGCTATATATAGATAATTTCTAAGCCAATTGAATCGCCCTAATGGGATATCATATATACCAGCATTTATAATACAACTTCGAGAAAATTTTGCTTCTTTTGGAATCCGACTATCTTTATCTTTACACTTGGTATGTTCGTTAGTGAGCGTCGTACTCTTGTCGTAAACGCGTGTGCTGATAAATGAACGGATAAGGAATAATTAGTATTTTTATCTTCTACCAGTATCGTGTTCATTCTTAGGGTAAATTACATTGTTGTTAAAAAGTGAACTAATTCAACAATGATATCAAAATAATTAAAGCTGAAAAAAAAATTCCGAATATATAATATGATGAAATAATTTTTGGGAAAATTTTATTCTCAATTTTGAGTAAACCCTCTTTCGTGAATCATTATAACGAAGCACAAAAAAAAACCAACAACAAACTGTTTCAATATTTTGATGTTTTTTTTTCAGAAGAGGGAAGAGGGAAGGAAAATACAGACTTCTTACGTTACACATGAATATCTTTTGATGTCGAAAAATTAATATTTCAAACGATAGTGAAAGTTTGATTATTTGGTTTTAATACTTGACAAAATTCTGCCAAACGGAAGTGCTACCTAGTTGTTTGCAAACGAGAGGAAACACCTTGAAGAAAAGTTGAACGACAAAGAATTGGCAGCCATTAAAAATACGAGTATATATAATTACAAATATACATGTTTTTAACTTTAACAAAACGCTCTTAATATTACTAGTATTGTGAAGTAGTATTTTTATGTATGAAATTCGAGACAATCACTGTCCTAATCCAAGATTACGAATCACATTCCGATCAACCAGATATGAATAGGAAAAAGAATTAATCGATTAAATTCAACTTTTAGTCAGTTTCCACATTTGTGAGTGTTTTTCAGAAAATTATATTTGATTTATATAGTGGAGGGCTCTTTCAAAGTACATGATTTCTGTTCTCTTTATAGTATGAGGCAAGTTTTAGCTGAGTGCATAAAGCAAGTCTAAGACTATTTTTGAAGAAGTGTGAAGGAAATTAAATTTTTCCAAAAATGCTTAAGGTTTTGATTGAAAATATCCGACTTTGTCAACTTCACGTCACGAGTATTTAACATAGGTCTTCTTCAAAATTTGAAAATGTTTTTCAGAAACAAGGCTACATTCGATTGAGAAACTAATTCTTAAACAAGTATCTCCCATTTCTTTTTCTCAATATTCATACTGTCCCTTGAAATAACAAACGTTTACATCGATTTTCGTTGGACTAACACCTTAATATTTTTTCTTCGTTTATTACAAAAACTATAACCTATATCATGAAATACCTTTTGTAAAAAATGTTCTTCTTTAAATTTCGTATCAAAAAGATCCTCATCATTTTTCGGTATGAGTAAGAGAAATGACCATAGAGTCAATAAAAAAATACTTACGTTCGAAATAAATCGTAATGGTTTGATAAAATGTTGATATAAAATTCATTCTTAATTGAAAGTATCCCTAGAAATGTTTCATCTTTTAAGGACTACATGGGAAGACATGATCCTAGCCAGTAAGCTTAGGAGGGCTGGGATCCCTACAAAAATTTAAAACGTGCTAGTTGAATTTTGCATTCAACACAAAAGTCTTAAAAACTAGCTTCACGCATGCGAGAACATGAGTTTGATGTTATTAATAAAAAAATCGATACAGCTTTATCTGTGTATGCATTAAATATTATAAGCCATAAATTCGATACGATTAATCCTACTATACTCCACCAAAGCTTATAGAAAAACTGTATATTCATAAAACAAATAATCCTGTGAATTATAATACTGATACGGAGGTGATAGGGCAATATAACTGATTCATCAGTAAACTGTAAATATATAAACATTGTAGCACGCCTGAAGATGCCTTTTATATTAAACCTTTTTTCCTGTTCACTATAATTTAATCTTTGAATTCTACTCATTTAAAATTATTAAGCTGCGTTACCTTTTCTCTCTGTGCATGTTAAATGTAGAGAAGATTAAAAATTTAGTCGAATGAAAATGTCGAAAAAGTATTTTCAAAAATTATTTATTGTGAATTATAACTTCACTTTAAGTATAATAAACATTATTTTTATTGCGACCAGTTTCGACATCGACTGCCATTTTCAAGCGAATAAATGATAAACAAATGACGAGTTCGATCGACCATTGATAAAAAATATAATCTGATTAAAACTTTATACCCCTCCATTCACATCTTTTTTTATTATAAAACTCAGGTAACGTAGTCTGAAAATTTAAAAAAATTTATATTTATTTCAACTGTAAAAATTTTAGAAATTCAAAAAGTCGATAAAATGAATGACAATTTTAAATGTATCTGTTAAAATAAATTTAGATTTTATAAATTTTTCTTCATATTTATACAAGCGTTCGCTAAAGTTTAATTTGAAAAACTTGATGAATCCGAGAATGAAAAAAATTTAAATTTCTAAAAATGTAAAATATTCAAAAAATTGTTTTTTCATTTATTTCTTTTTATTTATTTATTAGTGTGTTATAGTGGCGTCTATAACTACCATGGTTTTCACGCACTTTCATGGGGAAGTTTACTACAGATGAGATGAAAAAGATTGCTTTTTTCAGGAAGGTGAGGACTGCGTGGATGTACAAAGATCGTCAGTAATAGGGGTAGGGCAGTTTGGAATTTTTGAAGAGCATCGATATCTCGAAAAGAAAGGCACTCATGAAGTAAATGTACAACGAATATGGGGGAGTTTTCATAGAATTGACAAATAGGAGGTTCACGAATACCTGAAAAAAGATGGCTGTTTGTGATTTTTATAGGACCGATTTGTACTCTGGTTATGAGTCCGGTGTTGCAGGAACGAACATACTTCTGTTCTTGTTTTTGTTTTCGTTCTTGAAAAGACCCAATTATTTGATCCTGTTCTTGAACTCGTTCTTATTCTCAATGCTTCAACTGTTCTCGTTCCGTTCTTCGTTCTTTCATTCCTTTATAGTCTCGTTCTTGTTCGTTCTTCGTTTTGTTCTCGTTCTTAATTTTTTTTTTTTTTTAATACATTACGTGTCTACTATTTATGTTGTTGAAATTGAAAATTAATTAATTGAAGCTATTTAATAATAAAAAAAAATTACTTAAATGGGTAGGTATACATAGCACTTGGGCGCTTTTTTCAGTTTTTTATTTTCTCTTTCCCCTCATGATTTCTATTCATTTTATGATGAACCATGAACTTTCAAAAGAATGAAGAACAACCAAAAATTACATCGTTCTTGTTTTCGTTCCTCAACACTGTACATTAGTTTGATCTCGTTTCGTTATTTGATCTTCAAATTTGAGAATATTCTGTTCTCATTCTGTTCTTTGTCCTTCAAACATCAGTTTTATGTTCTCGTTCTTGGTCCTGTTCCTCAGGAACGATGAAAATTCTCTGTTCTTATTGCTCTCCGTTCTCATTCTTAGATTTGTTCTTACAACACTGAATGACGACTAGTTTTGCCCTGTTTAATGAAGTCAGAATGAACTAATTAGCTATTGATTTTTCATGAAAGAAAGTTTGGAGGAAATTTGGGACCAGAATGATGACTATGATTTTTTAAAGAGGTTGAGAAAGAAATATTTTCTAAATTTGTAATAAATTGGAAAAAAATTTTGGGAATGTGAAAAATGAAAAAAATGCCTCGCTACATTTTTTTGGTCATGTTTGCTTTTTCAAACTTTTTCAAATTTGAAAAAAAAAATTAATTTGAAGTTATTAGACTCGTTTAATTTTTTGAATAGTTAGACGTCGTTGTCTAACTTTTGCCCACCTCTGTACTTCTTCAAGCATACTCACAAATTTATTTTGGAGTCAGCTAACACGAAACAGCTTCAATTTGAAAAAGACAAAATCACTTCTTCTGAAAAAGCCTCACAATTTTCGTTTTCGAAAAATACTCACGAAAAGGATTTGTGTACAAGAAAAATCCGACTATCTAATCGTAGTCTTTCCACTAAAAATCTCCACTTTGCCATCTTCCAAACCCAAGACTGAAATTAATCGCTGGTATTTCCTAACTCTAAAATGCTTACAGGCTGAATTTCATCATAGAATTAATTTTTTCTTAAGCCACCATATGGTGGCGGAAATACGCTTTCAGCACTCGATTAAATCCATTACAGGGTTACGGTAATTAATTACTTTGGTACATTAATTGGACGAAACAAGAAACCAATTAGGAGGCTTAACGCGAAATTGGTTCGGCGTGGGTATTATGATCCGTTAAAATTGATACGTTTGAAAACTTAACCCTTGTTTATTGATCCCGTCTCTCGCTGCCACCCCTTACCTTAATCAAATTCCTTTATCCAGGATGAAGGAAAATACAAAGGCTTTTTAATTCATCTTAAAGAAACTTCTTTTCAAACAATCCATCTCGTATGGCAGGAAATTACACGGTAACAGCGAGAAACGGGTGAATTAAGCGATAAGCTCGAATTAAAGTATACGAACAAGCGAAATCACGAAAATTTTAATTCACTCGGGTAATGGCACCCACTATTTGGTCAATGACTTGGAAAATTTTTTAGTGCTTGAGAACTCAAGGAATTTTCAAGGTCACCCACACCCCCTTCGCAGCATCTTCGTACCAACAGTTTGTTAAACGGAATTACCGCTTTCTTTAATAGTAACGAAAGGAAAAAAATACACTCGACCGAAGAACGTCCGAAATGGAAGAATTTAAAAGGTAAGCGTTGAATTATGCAAGGTCATTATAGCGTTCGCTTTAATCTTAGATTAGTATATTTTCTCATTGTTTACCGTTTTCCACGCTATAGTTTTCCCATTCTATCAAAACGAACCTAATATACTTTTCCTACCTTTTAACCTTCCCATTTCGCTATTCCAGCTCCGTTTTTTTCGTTCATCGTTGCGTAATGACGCTTCATAATTCAAAAGGTAAAATATTCGCGTAAACGCGTACTAAAGTGAATTATGATATTCGTATAATCGAAATAAATTTCCCATTCGCGATAGGCCACACCACGGGCTAGAGCGAGAAAAACAAAAAAAAACATAGGCGAATCTCTAAAAAGGAAACCTTTTTTATTCTATAAAATCTATACGGCCAAAATTTTAAATTAAAAAATGGCATCGAAGTGGAAAAATTGCTTTTCGCCGAACCAACGGTAAAATTTAAAAGCGATTTAATAAACGGAAAGCTTGTTTTAAATCGATTTGAATAACGTCTTTTTTTCTTTTAATACATTAATCTTTCTGTTTCTCTCCGAAACAGTGATTCGCAAAAAAGACCCTGATTCTTCTACAAATCAAATTTTCGTCATCGCTTAATCGAACGCGCCACGTTGCCGGCGAACTGGTCACCCCATCTGGCAGCGTATTCATGTGCGCCAGAATAATTTTCCTTCTTAGGTATTAAAAAAATAAAATGAAGAAAAAACTTTCGATATTTTAGCAACTTTTTCGACGAAACTTTTGACTTTATTAAAAGCCCTCGATGCGCAACTTTTAATGAATGTTAACCCTAGACGATTATTTTCTTGTAATTACAAAACTAAGCGCGGGGTACGTCGTATCGTCGCCATTTTACTCCCTTCTTCCTCTCGTGCTTCTCAAGAACAGGAGGAAAAAACGTGACTGAAATAAACTTTCAAGGTTTCCGACGAGACCGTTTTTATGTACGATTCGCTGAGTATATCTTGCCCGCCATCAAAAACATTCTACGTAGACATTCGAAGCGAAAAATATTCCTCGACGAAATACAGATTGCGTGACTAACGGTGTAACCCGTGCCGACGAAAGCATTCTCCTGAACTGGTTAAAATTAAATTAAATTCGAACATCGTTACTTTGACTCCATGACAGGCTGAAAAAAAAATATATATCGTATTTCAAACGACACGGTATTAACTCGTCGAGCATTTTAATTTTTTAAAATTTATCTACCGAGATGGACGTGATTTGAATGTAATTACACACTGGGTTTTGCTCGGATTACGGATTAGAAAAGGCATTGTGTAATAGCGATGTCTATGTTCATCGAAAAGTACGGCATTTACATTTACGAAGCAATGCTTTGTTTACATCTCGGGTAGTTCATTTAAAACATTTTATTTCGAGAAACTTCATTTGAATCATGGTGAAATTAAATCATATCAAAGGATTAAACATAGCCATAATTATTTTTTTCAAATCCATATCGACCCTCGTATTTTTACAATGCTTCAAAGGTGACGACAACCCATTATCTGAGTTTACGTCATCACCTGCACAGAGCTGAGAAGACCATAAATTGAAACTGGGACCACAGGGACAAAAATAATTTTTGGCTCGTTCTTCTATTTAATTTTTAAAATTCAACGAAAAATTGAAAAAAATTGATAAAAATTGAAAAAAAAAAATTAATATTGGAATTGAAAGATGTTTTAAAACCTAACATTTTGATCACCAGACCATGTTTAGAACCCGGATCCGAAAATAATATACCCTCTCTGCCAGAGCGGAAACGATAATCAAAACGGAACGGTTGCTTTTTGCCTTTATAACTGGAATTGGAACGCCTGAAAAACAATAACTGTAACCGGAACTCGACTGAAACAATAATTATAAATTTAGCGTTCCAGTTATCGTTCCAACTATTCTTTGATTTCTGGTTGATTAGTTAGAGCCTTGTTGTAACCATAATGAGGTTTTCATCTTTTATTTATTGTTGTATTATTGATCAGTGTTGCCAGGTTTCACGATTTTTCCCAACATGAGCGACTTCGAACATGATTTTTGCGATCAAAAATATGGAGTAGTGACTACTCGCAAGTTGGTCGATTTTTTTTTAGCTAAGTTTTTAACAGTATCAGCCTTCTAAAGTTTAAGCAGTTTCATTTTTCGACATGAATCGTAAATTATTATTGCCTCTAAAAAACTGAATGCGGATAGTGGTACTGTGGTAGTACTCGCAGTAAAGTGGCGTAAAAAAAAAAAACAGAAACAAATTAGATTTTTGAAAGATTTGGGATTCGAAAATTGGATTCGAATCCACGAAACCGATAGGCGGATTCGTGATTCAATTTTTACTTTCATTTTAGCTAGGATTCATGATTGGTAAGCTGATTCGAAGATTTCTTATTAGATCTGGATTCGATTCTATTTTTGGGGGATGTTCTGCCAAACCCTGCTTTGCTCTTTATCATCTGCGTTCAGATTTCAAAGAAAAATTGGAGATTTTTGCCTTTAAGGATTTTTTTTCAAGCGATTATTTGAAATTTATACATTATTTTTTATTTTTCTGTCCTCAATCTCAATTTTCAAGTCAAAATTTGAATATGCAACTTGAAGAAAAACTTAATCCTAGCTCTAATAAATTTCATCACCTGAATAAAGTCAATTTCAAATGCATACGAACAATGAGCATGTTTAAAATTTGCATAACTATTTTTTTTTACTTTTTTATCCAGTTATGGATTTTAAGGATTTTTCATCTGTGAAAAAGAGATTTTTCATTTTGAGAGATTTTCGTCTATTTTCATTTGACAACACTGGTCTGACACTTCTTTAGAAGTAGTTTAAGTATGAAAAACAAATACGTTTAAACTACGAATTAAAAATTTTATTAAATGAACTTTTTCCTAGACGTCAACCACTTCAAGGAATTACCATAAAAATTTTAAACTAATGTAACTCTAGGAAGCAGCAATTTCAACTTGATAGAGTAATATCATTTTTAGCACATAATTATATATACAATACATCCATAGAATGAAAATTAAATTGGTTCCAACTACCAATCTTTTTAGACGATACCGCGAAGTTTACGCACCTAAAAAGTGTTTTGAAAGGAGAAGCCCGCAGGACCATCCACGGTTTAGAAGCTGTAGGTGTAAATTATAAATCGGCCTTCGAAACTTAAAGGAATGCTTTGGTGACCCTAGTAAACTGATGGCGTTATATGATGTAGAACTTAACGATATGGCCCATAGGCATGAAGCAAGAGGCCAAAGAGCCTGTTTACATAACATAAAAAAATCCTAAAAAATTAAAAAAGTCATGGGTCGCAAACTGATCAAGACAATCTAAAGTCATGTATCCTTGGAAAATTTTCTAAAGACAAAGTACGCTGGTGCCTATGGCAATTAAATTAATTCAGTGAGTTTTCAGCATGCTGGAGCAAAGTGATGAAGGGTGAGAGGAACCCTGGTTATAATAGAGTTTTCTATTAGAAATGATTCTAGAGGGTAGACGTCTAAAGAAAACTCTTTTTGCCCGATATATATATATTTTTTTTATCATTATATTTTTATAACAGACGGTTATTAAATTCTCCAAACCTCAAATTATAATTAATTTGAGTTTTTTATTTTTCATTTTTTTTTTTAGTTAATAATTTTTTTGCGTTTTTCCACTAAACCTCCTCGATTTTTATATCCACTTGAGCGCTAAAATCTACATTTTCAGTTATTTCTTAAATTATTTTTCAATTAATTTCATTTTCATTACATTCATTTCAAAAGCATCAAATGGCCTTTATAATAAATAATTATTAGTAGAGGTCGTTATTGTTATTTTACCTAACGTTTCAGTGATAATACAGATGTTCTCTCGTTATTCTGAAATTAGTCAGGGGTACTAGGCAACTTGCCAACGTCAAAGTATCTAATTCATTTCTTTTTTCGGTCAACGATTTTGAGCAATATCATATCTATTCTCAGGGGAAATTTCAGGCTCCGAAAAAGCTATATACATTTTTTTCCTAAAACTAACGCTTCTTTCAAAAATTTGAAAAAATGGAAATCCTCCAATAAAGATTTATATTATTTTTCCTTCAATCGTAACTAAGAATGCTTCTAAATACAACTACGTGTGGTTATGTCATATTGATTGGAATAATGAATTTCAGCATTTTCGTTTTCATTTTTTTTTTTTGCACAAGAAATATTCATAAATGTGAAATAATAAATAATTCATAATGTTATGATAGAAATTTACAACCCTCCCTTTCCAGCTTTTACAACACAAAATTTTATTCTCACCGAATAAAGTTTGTGACACAAATACAAACGCGTTTACGACAAGAACTGCTTTTTTTTTTGATAATATAAATAATATAAATATTTCCTCAAAAAGGCCAATAGAGAAGACAAAATGATCATAAAGGGTGGAAACGAAGAGCGAAAACTACATATGTGACGTGTGCACGTAGGAAATTCAATAACAGGAAAATTTAGGTACCTTATTTTTGATATAAGAAAAAAGAAAAAAAAAATTGACGAACTTAAAAAAATTTTGGTGTCATTGAATCATTGACTACTACAAAACGCGGTCAATTTTACTCGAGTCTGATTCACCACAACGTAACGGAGGTGTAAACGTACCCTCGCAAAATATCCGCCATTTGCGTTTTGCTTCGCAGAAACGATTAAATTCGCTTTATTCAAAATCCGCCATAACGTGTTAACGGGGGCTAATGCGTTGAAAGATTTCCAAAACTCCGAAGCAATTAACATATGCAACGAGAGGTTGGCTAAAAAGCGAGAAATTTCGTGAATTTCGTTTTTCAAATTTGCATCCATCTGCGGATGGGTGAATTCATTCGGAAAAGAGTGACGATGGCATATTAAATTCATCGTCTGTGGGCTCTTTAATGAAATTCATCTTTCGGCCTCTCTTTTCCTCTCACTCGGTGGTCGTTAAAACTACTTCAAAACGGCGTGAATAATTTCTCTAAAAATTTATTAGCATCTCCAAGTGCCTATTTTTCAACCTTTTGTCGAACACTTCCCCCCATTTTTATCGACCTCGATGGCGTAAAAAATTTCCAAACATTGATGAGTGATTTACGCGCTGAAAATACCGCTGAGAAAAATTTTACGGTTATCTGATCAATATCTGAAATAGCTCGAAACTAATTTAAATTTAAATATAAAAACCCAACGAGTCGGCGAATAATTAATAGTGTCGGATACACGAATCCGAACAGTGAATATGGAAGTTTTTTTTTAGGTGCGGCTGGTTTGTTAGGCGGGAGAGGGGAGGTTCTGAAAAATTTAGCCAAGATTGGGCGATCAATTTAAGCTAGTTTTAGAAAATCAATAAAACTCGCTGCTTTGGCCTTGATAGTATGTCAAAAAAACTCAAGTTCTCCAAGAAATATGAGAATATTTCTTATTTTCGTCAAAATATAACTTTCAATTTTTTTTTGTTGAAAATTCCAAAAAGTTTATTACTTGGAAATTTGTAGTTTTCCTTTGTCCACAGTTTGAATCAGAAAAAATGCAGGATTGCAGGTTGTCAATTTTTTCGATATTCAAGGATAATGGCATAAGCAAAGGAGTGTCTGAGTTCTACCTTGACCTACATTTTTTTTTAGGAAGGATGTAATCGCGAAAAGAGATTATGGGACTCTTGTTCTTTCGTGCAAAAATTGTTAATTAACAACACTCATTTTTAAAATTAATATACAATTAATCGCTTGCAGCAGTCCAAAGTTTAATTTTTCTCAATCTCACGCAAAAGAGTAGGTAAAGAAATAGGCTTCTACTAAACAATTTGCACTATAAAAGAGAATTGGTTGTCATCTTTCTATCTCCCTCTTCTCCCCCTCCCCAAGAAAAAGAATTCATCAAATTCATTTTTGTTTTTATCATTATTTCTTATCGATTTTGCAACTGTTTTTATTTAACATTTTTTTATTGTTCGTTTTTTTTTTTTTCTAATTCTAGAATACGATATAAAAATTGAAATTTTATTATTTAAATTAAATTCATTACCTCCTCCCACTAAAAAAGTGTTACATAAAGAACCATTAACGTTTATTTCTTATTTTTCTCCCGTCCCTAAAAAACAGTAAGTGGACATTGACCTTTTCACAACCATCAAAATCAAATGCCAAACTCCACTCATTATTCCTGTCAAAGAAATTAGTAATGAAATAAAAATTTGCAACAAAAGAAAGTAATAATAATGATAAAAAATGAAAAAACAGAAAATGGCAATGATAAATTTCATATTCTTTAAATTCTAACTGAATGTTGAATTTATTCCAAATTGTCTAGGATACTGATTACTAAATGTAGATTGGCTATAAGAGAAATAGGAATTATTTCATAATTTTTTAAAAATGATGCTTAATGAAGGGGAAAGGAGGAGGAAACAGAAATAATATTTTCCAAATGCTAAAATTTTCAATTTTTTTGTTGAGGGTGGAACGAGTAGAGGTCATCCATAAAATCTCAATTTCAGCACCACTAAATCCTATTGTGCCGTCCATGAAACTAGACCCTCCTGATTAGCACTTTGTAGCCGCATTTCTTACTAATAATTATGGACATGAGAATGTGGTAGCCTGTTTTTTGGTTAAAAGAAAGGTAACTTATCAAGGAAGCACAGAATTGTTCTATTTTTATCTCACAAATGATAATTAAAATGAATGATGAGCGATCCTCCGATGCGAATCACAATAATTTGATTTCATAAAATGCGAGTAACTGGTTAATTTGAAGATTTTTGGCAACGCTTTTTTATAAAGGCAAAAATTACATTTTTTGTACATAAACAAAGGATCTAGTTTCAGGCACTGCACTATAACATTGAAAAGTAAACATAAATGGTTACTTTCGTCACAGTAAAATTTGAGTCCAGGAATTTATTTCATATTTCCACGAAATTCCATGAGAACTGCAATACATAATTATATTAAAAAAAAAAACTATTACATTCGTTGAAATTTTTTTTCAACCTTTAAAGAAACGAAATGAAAATATTCGGATTACTTAGTAAGGTACGAAGATTAAGTTTACAGTATATCATTTCAACGGTTTCCCCGGGTTTCACCGATTATTCGTTTCAATTAAAAATTCTATTATTTTATCTTCTTTTATGTTAAAAATTGGTGTGTATATAATAATTCGATTAATTAAAAATATATTTATAATAGTGTTGGATTTTAATTATATTTTTATAAATTTAACATTTTTTGGTATATTAATTTTTAGTTTAATAAATTTTTTAAATTATGATATTAAATCTGCTGTTTAATTCGACGATGCAAAATGTACACTTCTAATTTGCTCGTACAAACACGAGAATCAGGCGAACATTTCGACTATTTTAGAAAACACCGAAAGCAAGAATTTAGCTTTAGGTTAAGTATTTGCAGTCAGGTACTTGAGTTATTAAAATGATAAACTTGAGTGGAGACCACAGCGGATAATTTGAAATATGCAATAAATTGGAAGAATGCTTCGAGACACGAAACGATGACCGTACGATGCATATAAACGTAGAAAAAGCGAGCTGCCATTTTACTTCGCATAAACCATTTATGGAGATTCCGCCATCTTACCCGGAATAAACATTAAAATATTTCCGCTCACTATATACGACGCTTTTGTACGGAACTTCTGCTTATCCAACACAGATAGTGGCCTTATTCTTGGCTGCTAGGTAATATCGTGCGGTTGTTTTATACGTGCTACGCGCGCCATACGCCATACCAAAGCATGTAGGAGTTTGATAGTATATCTAGCCGCATAAACTATCTATGAAAAGTTGAAAAGCGTTTAATGCTTTACCACGGAGTGAGAGGGGGAGGGAATGGAATCGAGAAAGTTACCGGTAAGGAATACCTCAGCCGGCAGTCAAGCGGCTTTTTCGGGTAAACGATAATTTCGCGCGAGGATGGTGAATTTATTACGAATTCGACGCGCCACGCCGACCCATCGAAATACCGGTAGAGGGCGCGTGTTCGAGGTATTGGAAGAATTTCGAGGCGCGGCGGAAATTGGCAAAAAAAGTTTACACCTCCGTCGTTGCATTTCGCTCGGCGTACTCGGCCTCGACGACGAATTACGGGGTAGGAATAAGCGACTAGGGCGCGATTCATTTGAATAGTATCCTTCTAAATGCTCTTCGAAAATCTTTGTTAAAAATAGTGTATATAACCGGATTTAAAGCCGAATTCATATAACCTAACCAGAATGCGCTTGCGAAAGCGATATGAGGTATGTGGCAATCACAAATCGGAGTTAAAATATAAAGCAAAAAAAATGGTAACCAGCACAATATGAAAGAACCCATAATTAAACCTAATATTAACGTAGCCCTTTTCTCCTTCTTCCTGGCGATGCGTCTTTTCTCACGTTCCGGATCACGCGGCTTCTGCTGTTTAGCCTTCTGTATCTCCTGCCCGCTGCCCGCCAGCTTACCCATATCGATCATTTCGCGTTTCGCCTTCGACGTACCCTTACGAAAAATCGGTTTGCACAGCCTCAAACGGAGCGGTTTCACGGTCACGCATTTCTGCATGACGCCCGAATCGGACGACGACGGATCGAACTCGCTCACCAGATCGGTATCGATACCGACACTGGGCGCGCGACACCGGTTCATCGTCGATATGTCGCCGTTTATCGACAGCGTCGAGCCGCGAAAGGAACTATTTAAAGGAGGTTTGCCGCTCGTCGTGAACACCTTGAGCGTGTCTTTGCCGCACATGTCGCGATGGTCGGTCGGCGCGTCCATATTGTCGCTGGTGCTGGCGTCGCTGGCGTAGTCGCACGTCACTATTGGTATGCTGGTCGGCCGCGGCTCTATCGTTATCGACATGGGCGAGTTGTTATTTGAGTTCGTGTCGATCGGTATCGATATCGTTGGACCTTGCGGCGTCGTTATGCAGCTGGGTGTTTTACGTTGCAGCGACGTCGCGGAGCCTCCTTTATCTGAACATTTACCCGTCGGCCTCTGCGGTTTGCGTATACCGCGACGGGCTCGCGCCTTCGCCGCGAAGTATATCCTTATGTACACGAACACCATTATACAGCTCGGTATGTAAAACGAGCCTAACGCAGAGTACACCACGTAGCCCAAGTCTTTGCTCAGCTGTAACAACACAAACAAATACCAAATACCGATTAATACGAATGCTAAATCGTTATCGATATTTTAAAGCTAAATCTATAGATAAATTGAAGCCGGATACTCGCTGTCTCGCCAGTGATCAGCGTTTAGGTGCGGGAGAGGTTAACGGCTGTGTTTTATATATCACATCAGCGTACCATTACAGCAACACCGATGCGAAAACGACAAGCAAACACCCCCTCATCAAACTATGAACCTGACACTTAACCCGCCATAGGTAGTATGGAACCAGGATTGGAGACTAGTACCAACATATAGCTTAGCTCGCGAGTAGTTACTTGCGCCTAGTCTCAGTCCCCTTATGTGTTCATCGTATGCAACTATTTGTACATGGAAGTACAACATATAATATATTTTGAAATTGAAATGAAACTACTGATTTAAGTATCTATGATGATAGAAAAAAAATACAAAAAAATTGTGATGTACACTTTTTGCGTATCTTCATTTTTGAAGGAGCTACGATGATTTAAAATTTTTCCAAAATTCCATTTTTTAAAATTTGATTGAAATCGTTCATTCAAGTAGGTACCTAGGATGGTAGAAAAAATGCATTAAAAATTGTAGCAAACACTTTTTGCCTATCATCATTTTTGAAGGGGCTAACAATAATTTCAAATTTCTCCATGATTTTTTTTTCTAATGTGATTGAAATCATGGAAAAATTGAAATTCAAATATGTACGTTTTGCTTATCTTCATAATTGAAGGTGTTTCAGCAATTCCTATCACTACACGGATTCGGTACTAGTTGAATTTTCCATCTTTATATTTAAATTTTTCGTGAAAAAATTGTTATATGTAGGTTTTACAATGGCTTTGATTCTGTCTATTATTTCTCGTTCAATCCTCAGCCCTTCTTCGAAATATCTAATCATGAATAATAAAAAATCATGGGGAAATTTGAAATTATTGTAGCCCCTTCAGAAATGAAGATAGGCAAAATATTTTTGATAATATTCAAGATAGATCCTCACAACGTCGTTGCTCATCTTTTCCTTCATCTTCAAAAATGATACACAGAGGAAACGATTCTCGCTCTAATCGTGGGAACTTATATGTGAGTGGGCACTAGGGTGGGCCGAATTTTGGTTTTTTTCGAAAAGTAAGGAGGCTTAGTGAAAAATTGTTGTGAAATGACCTCAAAAAGATGTCATAAAAATTTCAGCCCTTAAGTTCAATTTTTACCATTGCCAAAATGGGCCCAAAGTTTTGAACTTTTTTGAAAATCGAAAAATTTAAAAATTTCGTAATTTGCACTATTAACAAGCTGAAATATTTTCTAATGGGTAAAAAATATGAAAAAAAAAAAATTTGACGACCATATTTAGCATTGCAGTGGTTCCCAACCAGTTTCCAGTATCACTGAAATAATGCGAAAATCGTTTGATATTGGTGCAATTATGGAGTTATGTATAACATTAGGTATCCTAACATAAACGAGTAATTACATTACTTATATTAAAATTCTTATAGCTATATGAGCAGCACTTAGCTGTAACCCATAACTTACCGCGCGGAGGTAGCTGCGCTCGAGTTTCTCCAGATCAGCTGGACAGACTCGGATCCAGCTGGCGAGTCATTGAGAAAATCTCGGTGGGCCGCGAAGTATTTGGGCCGACTGAGGTAAAAATTGGGCCACTTCAATTTTAAACTTTAAATTATGAATCCATAATTTGAAAAATGAGAGAAAAAATTGGGCCGATTAATATTAAATGGGCCATTAAAAATGGGATTTTTCGGTGGGCCGTTAAATTTTCCTATTTCTGGATACAGCCCTGTAGCTGGGTAAAAGTTAATACCGTTATTCAAGTATATGTGCCAGGGTAGTTTCGAATAAAAAAATTCAGCAAATGTACCTATGGCCCCAAACATCTTTTTAAATTGATCCAGTTGCTGAAAACGCAACCAGATGAATTTAAAAGAATAATAACACCCATAATTCAACGAACCGGCTGTTTCGCGAATTCGGAAAATATATTCATCGCAATGATAGAAGATGATGACGCAAACATAAGAAACCTTGGCTGGAAAAGAATTTTGAATTCTTACCCAAAAAAATACAAAAAGCGCGAATTCTTTCTCCGAACTTTGAATTTTTACGCAAAGCATTACTCAGATTTGATTACCTGGGACTCCACAAATGTATCGTTTCCTCCCCTTTTACATATTCTCTCGAAAAAAGATTTCATGAAGCTAGCTCGAGAAAATGCGAAATTTGAAGTAGAAAATTACCCTTGTCATACCCAAAATGTGGAAAGACTTACACGATAGGTATCAAATGCATCTGCAGCTGTTCGTGGAGAGGCGCGAAGACACGGTTTTATTGAAGTTCGTCTGAAGTCGCTAAGATTTACTTCATTAATGTGACATGTCTGCTCATAATTTTTCTTTTTTCCCTTCGGTGGACCAGGTTAATCAGAAGCGATGTAAACTATTTTGTGGATTAAATTTGAGAAATCGTTCATAAGAAGGAAATATATCTATATGCTATTTCAAAAAAATTTACGTATCTTTAAATTTGACCATTCTGAGAAGAATGACGCTTTTCTTTTCTTTTGTCCTTGACTGAGACTTTTCGACACTTGCACGTAAATCGTTTAGCGTGCAAAAAATTGAATTTTAAGTGCTGAATTGATTTGACGCGTCACGTAGCGCACATTTAGGCGCACGTTGTCGAACGTTTTCTTAAATTTGTTTCACGAGGGGCTAAAAAAAAGCACTCGAAGTCAATAACCAAGAAAGAAAGCTTTTTCAAGAAAACCGAATTTTTTGCATGATTGCACTTTGTTTTTTTATTCTCATAACTATATATAACTCGTGGAAACTTCGAAATGAAAATTCGAAGGTTATGACCGATAACGAAATGACAAAAGTTGAATTAAAAATCATCACGTAATATTTTCTTCGCATCGTTTATCCGGCTCATTTGTCAGCTATGTGATACCATACTCGATGATTTAATTTGTTAATTTAACGAAAATCGACTAATGAGCAATTATCCGAAAATTTCGCCAAAATTTGCTACCTCAATGACTAAAATACGACGGTAAAGGTTTTTGCTTTAATAACTGCCGATTGAAACTTAATAAGATTTCGCTCGACATCCTCATACACGTACGCGAGAAACCACACGGTTTTGTTTAATGCGATTAAAAATCCGCAACTGGCGCGAGAAACGGTGTGCGGATTACAAAAGTGGCATAAAAGTTGGCCTAACAAAGTGCTCGAAAATTTTCGACTAACTAAATTAACGGACTATTAATTAATAAACGGAGTATAACGAGGCCTTTGTTTTGGGCGAGTCGAAAGTTGGATATTAAATAAAATAACGTATCTTGAACCCGTTCGGAACAACGGAAACCTTCATTGTACCGCAATGAACCATTGTCTTAGTTACAAATCTGATTTAAACTTGACCATTGTTGTTTTGTTTTAATGCGGTTAACAATCGTGCTTTAAACTATTATGAGTGATGTTATAATAGCGCTGTGTACCGCGACCCCGCATACTTCTCAAATTATATCTTCGTTTTATAAACCATTTAGACGGGAAAATTACCCCCGTGATAAGATTAACAACGAATGAATCGGGCTTTTCGTCGACGTACTTCTTTTACCACGTAAATCGAGGGTGAGATGGCGTACACGCGGAGCGTAGTGCGATTTTAATTTCGAAACTTTCTTGTTTTTAATTTTTCTCAGACTCTTTAAGTCTTTTGTCGGTTAATTGCCGAAGTGTAATAAAACTTTAAAAATCTTAATTAAACGGTTTCCTCCTGCTCTCCGCCGTATACTACAGATGAGTTCGCAATGAGTCTCAAATAAGAGCGCTGCGGCTTTGATGAATAAACTTTTCCGCGCACCGGATCGTATTATTCATTCGCTAAATTAAAAGATTAACCGCGTCTTAAATTATTCTCGCGGCTTTTTCCCTTTTTTTGATTTTATTTCTCGACGCTTTGTTGCGATTTCGAAACGTGAATTTAAAAGTCGCTTGTTAAACGGCACGAGGTACCGAATGTTATTTAAACTTGCCACCGAACTCTTAATGCTTTATGGTACGTAAACTTCTTCGCAGTCGAGTCGAAAATGCGTTTTTATTAATTTATTCCCGCAGTTCAAAAGAAACCGTTTTCGTAGTCTTCATTTCATGCTTCGGAGTCGTCAATACTTTTTCAACCTTTTGTCTCCGCCGGTCTGTTCTTCATTTTATAAATCGAACGGTGGCCGGAATTGCTTCCAGTTAAGGGAGAGGGGGGTGTAGGATATAAAATTTTTTTGTTGAATGCATACAGTACACAGGAGGACATTTTAAAGACTTTTTATATGTAAAATTTTTTTTAAAATTGGGAAACTAGATTCATTTCAATTTTTATTGCAAAAAATTTGAAGTCTTGATTTTTGAAAAAAAAATGCATGCAGTTCTCAAAAAATTAAAAAAAAAATCATATTGAATTCTTATGATGTCATTCTGCGAAAAATATTAATAGATGTTTTGGAAAACAAACAATTGAAAGATCAAAATTTGGAAAAAATACGATTTTTGCTTTATGCCCTGTCTCCAGAAAAACTATGCAAACCTTGAGGATCTTTTTGAAAAATTTTTATTCAGGAGTGCCTGGTCAATGATTTAATGCTAGGATTTTGCAAAATTCCTATTTCATCTCAACAACTGTTCAACTTTCTCATAATTTTAATCGTGTTACTTCAGTCAATTCCATAAAAACCACCACCAAACTAAAACTTTACAAAATGCTCGTATTAAATCATTGACCAGGTACTACTGAATAATTTTTATTAAAAAGATCCTCTTTGGTTGCATAGTTTTTCTAGAAACGGGGCATAAAGCAGTATTTTCCCCAAATTTTGATGTTTCAAGTTTTTGTTTTCCAAAAATCTATTAATATTTTTCGCAAAATGTCATCATAAAAATTCAATATGATTTTTTATTTTATTTTTTGAGAACTGCATGCATTTTTTTTTCAAAAATCAAGACTTCAAATTTTTTGCAAAAAAAATTAAAATGATCTAGTTTCTCAATTTTTTAAAAAACTTTACAAAAAAAAAAATGCGTAATATAAAAAAGTCTTAAAAATGTCCGCCTGTGTACTGTACGCAATCAGCCGAAAAATTTTACATCACCCCCCCCCCCCCCTTAAAAACTCATCTCCAGTAATGGGGCATGACTGCTTACGTTTTTTTTAGTAATTCATGGATGTTTACGAACTACAATGAATTTCTTTTTTTTTTAATCATTATAACATTTTTTTTTTTAGGACAAACATTTTGTCTTTTATGCTTTTACTATGATATCTAATAATGTTTCTTCATAGTCTGTTCATGTGAGCACATTGAAAAATAAAATTACAGTTATTCGAGCTTTTCGTCTTTTGAACTCTTTAATTAAGATCCTGCTGCAAATAAATTTATGTATACATCCTTCAAAAATTCTTCGTAAAGACTAAAACTTCGAAAAACTATATTTTCTTCTTAAGCAACGTGGTTTCCTTCTAATTTCTTTACAATTTTGAAAAGCAATTTTCAAGAGTTGCGAAAATTTCAGAAACAACAGATTTCATTAAAAAGGAATGGATCAAATTTGATCAATTTCAATGAAATTTCGTCACTTCATCAAACAGATGACCAAATATGATTTGATCAAACCTGATTAGATGTGATCATCTTTTTGATAAAGTTACATCAAATCCTTTTTGCTGCGATTGAACATTTCAATCTCATTCATTTCTACATCTTATCAGACTTTCAATATCCCTCTAGCTCCTATTTTGATTCAATGCGCCAAATATTCTCCCATAAGAACTAAATACTTTATTTCGAATGATTTTCTTAGTCTTCTACAAGATGACTAAATTACCAGCTTCAATCTTTTCGAATTCCTTCTAGTTTGTTTTTTTGTTTTTGTTTTTTTTTTTTATCTGAGAATATCAGCATTGTGCCTCTAGACACGTAGGTACTTGAGGCACTTTGAATAAAATTAAAAAATTCAAGAGAAGTGAAAAAACTATGAAGATATTTTTGAACACTTTTTATGAGCATATATTTACGTACATACACTTTGTAAAAAATTATGAAAAAATTAAAAATATTAGAAGCAGAACAAAAATGTAAAATTCATGTAATAAAGAAAATATTCGAAAAAAATCACAAAATCGTAATTTCTCGCGAAAATTCCAAGCATCTCGTCGACGTTACATTTCAGAAAAATATTACTACAAGACTTCGAGGAATTCATCTAATAAGAACTTTGGTAATGTTTGAAATCGACGCGTGTATGGAGTCGAAGCTTTTATCGTTTTTCTAAAACTACAATAATTTTATGCATTATACTTTGAAAGAATCTCCAGATTCCTTCGACAAAGGTTGTCACACAAGAGATTACAGCTTACTTTAATAAAATCCGCTTTGATTTTCTTCTCGAATATAATCGAAGTTTCTACACAACTTACGAAAAGCAACGCTAGACGACGTTACCTCGAACAGATTAAATTTTTCACCAAAACGCCAACACGATGGAAGTACCATACGAAGCGAGTAAATTAAATGAAGAATACGAGAAAAGTGTTTTAAAGACTTGGTGCCTTTGGAATTGCGAGTATACGTTATCGGGCGCCGGAAAAAATAAATAAAGCGAACAAAGGTGGGTAGCCAAAACCGAGACGAAATTCTATTGTGAAATGATAACGTTGTTTTGCAAGCGGAAAAATTTTCCTCCTGTCAAAGTCGCAACGAAACTTGTATTTTTCCGTGCCATTACAAAGAGAAATGTAAGAAAGCTGTAATTGCTTTATACACTGTCTATCATTCTGTTGGACTTCATGTTCTGCGAAGCGAACAAATCGAAATTTTTCATCGCCTGAACCTAGATATTAGCGGCAGGCAAATTCGACAGAACTCATATAGTCTTTGGAGATAAAAAAAAAAACGCTAACAATGGCGTATTATGGGTTTATAATAACGTCGACGTCGTTGGAGGGCAAAAAGTAAAAGAGATGTTCTTGGATAGGATATTTCATTGTCACGGGTGTAATTAGCCGTGATTAATGGAAACGTAGCTCGCGATATCATGTAAATTACCGAAATACAATGTGCAAACACATCTGCGGCATTACGGCGGATCAGCTCCCGCCATCGTGATACCTTCTCACACATCTGTTAACGTTTCTTGGGTATAGTGAAATTAGCTGATGGTTTTCTCGGTAGCTGCGTTATACTATAGATAAACGAAGCGCGCCGTCTCGTCGCATATTCACAACGTATCCATTTTACCTATACCAATTTCCTACATCCTTCTAGCACGAAGCTTCGGAACACTGCGTTATTAATCTTCGTTGTTTCGCCGAATTTCCCATTCGTCGCGTACTAGTTTACAACCTTACCATACACTTATAACACGATAATTATTAGCTGCGTATTATGTCGAGTTAAACGACACCAGCGCCGACGCCCTAACGTGACTATCACCGCAAATTTAAGATTTCGAATCATTTCATTCGCGCGTCTAGTATTGATCTCGTCGTTGTTCTCGTTCGCAATTTCGTATCGACGCTCACGCTTCTAATTGAAATTCATCCGTCGACGTTGAATTTTACGGGTGTATAAATTTCGCACGAATCTACAGATTGTAACTGGCAACTATATTGAGAAGATTGAAGGCTTAATTGAACGTGAAATAAAAAGTTAATTGATCTTTACAATGGCACTATTTTTCAAGCATGATTAAAAATTCTCTAAAGGTAATCGTAGACTACAGCGACTCCGATAGAGAAAATTAGATGGCATTTTATATTCGATAAAGAAACAGAACCTACAGCAAAACCAAAAAAAAAAAAAAAACAAATCAAATTTCCAAATCGAAAGTAAAAACAAACATTATAACACTTGAAGTCGAACCTAAATAACTTTTCAGAATATTGCCTACAAAATCTACAAACAAATGATCAACTGTGATCTAGCAAAAGCTAGAAAGCATTAAATTACAAAAAAAGATCAAATCTTAGAGATCAACATTTCAACAATAATTATTCAATGTGATCAATCAAAATTCCAACAAACTGAATTCCTGTATTTCTAATAACATTAGTGATTTGAAATTCAAACATAGAAAACCACAAAAATTCTTAAGATAATAAGGTAATATCGAAAAATGAAAAGTATAGAAGGTCGTCATTAGGATGGGTTGAATCTGATTTCTTAAAAAATTTGTAATGGGCCCATAAACTAGAGTTACCAAACGCGAGATGGAGCTCATAAAAATTTCAGCTCGTTAGTTATTTAAATGTTCTATTAGTTTACCTCTCTCATCAATTGACCGTTCAGATGCTCTACAACGGTCGATTTTTCCTATTGGTTGGTTGTTGGAAAGCTCTAGTAGTCCATTGTCATTCCTATCTCCAGGAATATTTTTATATTATGCTTTTATCTAACAAAACAAAATGCAAAAAATATTCTCGTTTTACTTTATATGCTTCTTTTTTTTTTGGTGGGGGGGGGGTTGCTTCGGCTGGGAACCGCTTGTGGCATTACTTCCAACCAAATAGAGGCACCTTGGCGACTGATCTACATCTCCCCCAGGTTTTCCTCAGATAGGTGTGCGCCTCCCCGAGTTCCACCACATCGGAAGTTCTGCCGTCGCATCATCCTTCTTTCTGACACCATACAACTCTCTGGCGGGTTTCAGTGTCAATTGATATCTCTAGTCTTATCTACGTCGTGCGCATATCTTCGTGGAGGTCCGATAACTACTAACTCCTACTTCGGGCGTACTATATAACTGGGTGCTTGATTGTTAATCCATACCTTTTTGGAGTGTAGTGGTCGTCTGCACCTTAGGGCCGTACTGTCTGTCAAATATAGCTTGAGACTTTTTGACAGCGCAAAGTTAGGCAAAAGGCGCGACAATTTTCACGATTTCATTACTTCCGAAAATGTGTTCAAATTGAAAATGCTGGCCAAATAGTCGAAACAGTAAAGCACAAAAAAGCACGGTGAATACGTTTCCAGTTAAATTCGATGAGATGATAGGTAATAACACATTTACCTACTTTGTAATACAATTCACATTTTGAGTAACCATGCATGAATTGTTGCCTAACTTTCCGCTGTCAAAAAGTCTCAAGCTATATTTGACAGACAGTACTTCTGTCTGCGTCATTCCGCCTTACTCCAAGCCGTAAAGTAAGGTAGGGGCGATCCACAATCAGTTTAGTGCCTAAGCCATGGGGTCCATCAGGCGTAGTCTGGCTTATATAGCTACTCGATTCACCGTATGGGACTTGAAACCATGACATATACCCAGTTTTCTGGCTAGAGTCGTTAACCATTCAACTAGGCGTCCGCTACACATGCCTAGATTTAAACATGTGGCACATCTAACGTGAACTTGGCAACTTGAACGTCAGTATACCTTGAGTGGATCCTGAACACTGAAGCATTCCAGTTAAACAACAAAAACGAAAGGTTTTCCAATGTATTTTAGGTTGCATATGAACCACTGTGCCAAAAATTGATGAAATTTTGAGAACTGATGAACCGATTATATTTGAATGGTTTAATATGATAGAACAACAAAGAATTCTTAGCTACACTGCTTCATAACTTCGAATGATATTAAGTATTTAGCGGACACAGAATGATGACTAAGCACGGGTCAACACAAAAATCATCTAAAATTTGCGATAAAAAAACAATATTTATAAAATCCTATCCTTCAACAGTTCACAACTAATTTCTAATCTAATCTCCGTACAAACCAAATCTTCTTGCACAACGTACCTTTCCCAAACATTTCCCTTGTCTACAATTTCAAGTACAAATGTCAAATTAAAACGATACTTCACCAAACGTAGGTATTATTTTCATCCCAAAGCTGACATCCCTCTTGTCTGAAAACGGTATTATACGCGACGTAATTTTGATTAATTACCAACCAGAGACGTGTAAGTTTAGCGAAGTTTAAACGTTTGTTGTTTAACTGCATATTTTTCGAAATCTTACACGTCAACCATTTATGTTAGTTGTCATTGTATACAGTGCTCAGCGTAAAATGACAATACGAGTTGTGCATTTCGTCGACGTACTGGTGCGCAGTACTCGAGCAGAATTTATTTCCATTTTTGAAATCCGTCCTTCATTTTCTCGTTGGCAATTGAATCAACTGTTTCAAAGTAAGCGCAATTTTACGAGCTCGAGCTCAACTGCTCGATTATGAAAATATTTCTACAAACTAGCAGCGCAATGCTCGGCAATAAACGCGTCAGATTATCTTGATAAGGGTTTGTTAAAGGCTACGTTGACATCTGACATCTGATGTGAAATCATACGAGTCGTCGCGCATTATTTACGTCGCACCAACATTTCCACGCGTGAATGTTTGACTTTAAGATCTTACGTGGATAGTTTAAACACGAAGGCGTACCAAAGAAAAATCTCACTTTCAGTTACATATCTCTCACCTATTCAGTTACATCACGTATGCTGAATAACCGAATACCACACGTGATTAAAGAGCTTTCATTTTAATTTGATTACAGCACTATGATACGAATTGAGACCACCTATAAATCAATCAGAATAGAAAACTGTTTACAATTTATCCGTACCACCATTCACCGTAATAAGTCGTACATAGATACACATATAAGAACCCAGATATATATCTGTTGCTAAAATCCTTTCACTGCTATATCAATTAATCCTTTCGAGGTAATTGGAAAAATGTTCCTCAATCTGATTATCTGTTCATAATAGGATTAAAAATTTCGAACGATAGAAAGGTCCAGTGAAAAATAACTTGATATACCAAATTTAATTACCTAAAAAGTTTCACCTTCCTACTGTCCGTCTCACGTAAGAATGGAGTAATGTCATTGTTTTTCAACTATTTGGAGAGCAAAAATCAGAGCGGTTCGCATTACTGAGCTGACAAACATGAATCAGCAACATATTTGTATAATTTTTTCTATATCGCCAAATAACGTTGCTGCATGCTCATTACCAGTGGGTAATACTTTCACCACACTTTTACCAATTTTTCAGAAACCTTTCAACTTGACCCAACTCCCTCCCCTCCACCCTTAAAAAGAAAAATCAACGATATCAAATTTACCACAGAAAAAATTTCAAATTCGAACTCAAGGCGACCACGCTAAACTGACGTCACATATTTCGACAGTGCCGCCAATTTATAAGAAATTGCGTCTTTTATCAAAACTAAACAACTTTTTGTAACTGTGTTCGGTTTTTTTCATTTTTTCACTACTTTTACTAGAAATGTTGACAAGATTTACAACTTTTTCACTACTTTCACTACCTCTTAGATACCCTATAAAATAGGTATCATATTTCAACTACTTTGAGACCTCCAATGGAATGCTGTCCGTCGAATTAAAAAAATGAGACGACAGTTTTCGCAGTGCAGGGAGTTCCACTATCGATTATAGATCGCAAAATTTGTTCATTTGTTGGGTGTTACTTTTATTCTATTTTTTGAAGGACAGGCCAGCCTGAATTTCATACTAATACATTGAGACGATGTTTAAAAGGACCACGTTACCACTTAATTTTCCAATGATGACCAAAACGTCACCTTCTGGTTAAAGAGACGATCGCTGACCCTAATTAAGGTTAAAAGATTTGTTCAAATTGGCCACTTCACTAACCACCGATTATGCTAGCTACGAAGCTTTTAATTTATCCGATAAAATTACGCGAAAAATTTGTTCACTGACATATTACGAAAATAAGCGTGAATACATTAAACTCATTTCAATACTTTAATATTCATGAGGCAGTAAATCCCATCAGATGAATATCGGGAGAGGGAGCGAGTAGTCTGGCGAGAAGTGGTAAACCGATGAACGTTGAACGTTTTATTATTCTCTCTATACTTAATGTTCATCGATTTCGCTCAATATCTAATCCTTGGCCGTATAATTATCCAAAACGCTAACTATCCTACTTCTACAAAATTCATTTACGAGCGTATAAACGGCCACCTCACCCTTCTTGTATTTTCCACACATGGACTACACCTTTTACTTTTCTGCCGCCACATGTCGGTTTGAAGGTAGAATTTAATTTTGAAAAGTCGCGAACGTGACTTAGTCGCTCAGGTTAATACACGCCTGTTGGCTTCTACCTCTCTTCGCTTCTTCGCGAGCACACTACGTGTTCTAATTTCACCTCATGAGGTTACCGTTTCTTAATCCTCTCGCGACGTTAGTGGTCGCAGAAATTCGATCGAAATGGCGAGCTTAACATCGAAAATGGTTTTGATTGGAGAATTTGTCCGATACGTGTAATCTATATTTACCTGAATTCTATATTATGGTCTTTAAGCCCACGAGTTCGCTAAAAATGAGTCTATAATTTATTATCTGATATACATGCTAAATCCATCAAACTATAATAGTACATCTATTCACGTAAATTTCATATAAATGCTTAAAAATCATCCCTCACAATCTGTCCAGATTGGAACACCAACAATTAAAATGTCTTTCACCTTTTCTATCCATTTGTTTGAAATATTGCCCTTAAAAATAAATCCGAACGACGTTGCAAACTTATCATGCTGGATGTTTGGAGAAATTTAACTTCGATGGGAGACATGAACACATTATGATTAATTAAAAAGACAAGTTCGCCGGTGTACTTTTTCATTATATATGAATCTATGCATACGGTATACCTTCGAAAGACGTATAACAGAATTCATTCTACATGTATTCTCTTTGGCCACAAATTTATCTACTTCGCGAAAAGGACGTAATTAGGTTTAGTTTTTCATTCGTTTCAAACGAGAAATACGTCCGAGCGAATTCACGATGAAAATATAAAACGCTTGCTCATATTACGGGTAGAACGTCTTTAATAATTTCTTCATCTTAATCTACTTACTCCTGAAAATAAACCTGACTTTATGATGGTTTATTTGGGAATTAGCATCCCCATGTTTTCTCCACGTTACGTTAGAGAAATATGGCACCACTTCTTTGAAATTTTTAAAAGCAAAAAATATTTCCTCAGATGAATAACTACCAAAACGTAGGACCTCGTAATGCACACTTTTTGTGAAAAGAAGGTTTTTGCAGTTTCGAGTAGCTTAGGTATCTCTTCACATGGGTGTAAAATTTTTCAAATCAAACTTGATTTCTATCCGAAACATTCCAATTTAAATACAGAATATTACCATCACTGTTATCGCACACATGAAACATTTTTTGTATCAACTGAAAAATTTCACTTTTGTGTTACGAGGTCCACACGAGTTTAGTGAGAAAATAAATTGAAAATACGAGGAAATATCAATCCACAAATGACTCATATTTGCAATAAAAAATATTTTTTCTGTATTTTCTAATATCATTACGTATACAGATCCCAAAAAATGAAGAATTTCAATCAGATATAAGTATTATACCATTGATATCTTCTTCAAAAGAGCTACAAGTTTCGTACGGTAGTTATAGGATCTATCAATGCGAAGAATTTTGAAAATTATTTTCAAATTATATATTTTGCTGATTTACAGCCAGTGATGTTGAAGTTGGCGAATATGATTTTTTCAATGTACAAAAAATTTATGAATCACTTCGGTGTATGACTTGAAAAGGTGAAAAATTTTTAGTAATAATTAATTATTAACAATTTTTTTCTTTTTGATTTCAGTATGAATGTAAAAATGAAGATTGTTCTTGTAGTTATACTTGTAGGAATTATACGATGTCAAAAGATTTAAATACTTGAAAAAACTGAGTTCATGGGAGTGGTTCTGACTCACAATCCCCTTTCCTCGCCTATAACAAATCTGATCTCTAAAATGCTCATAGTAGGAGAAAATAGGTAAAATTATTTTGAAATTTTCTTTTTTTTTTTTAAAAAAAAAAAACACAGTTTGTTCTTTGAAAAGTGGGTCATCATAGAAAAAAATTTCATTATATTCGAGCTGGAAAACAATCTTTTAAGAGTATTTTAAATTAGCTAGGTACCATAATTTCAAGAATTTTTCGGCTTTTCGCGTGGTCCCACCATATTTTCAAGTCGATAAGCTCCCTTCGACATATATGTGAAGGTGAATTTGGGATATAATGAACTTCTTATCACCAATAGTTATATGAGTTCATATCAATTACATTTTTACTAATTTGAGGCTCCTCAAGTTCCACTCAAATTTTGATAATCCGCCATTTTGAATCATTTTGATCCAAATTCAAGAGATCATATTTTAGTTACCAACTAACCCTATACACAAAGTTTGACTTTACTACGTTGATTTGATGGGGAGATATAGAAGATTCAAAAAATTTCATAACTCAAAACTTCCTCAAAAAACCGGTTTTTGCTCTAACTCCCCTCAAAACGCACTTAGGAAGCTGAAATTTAGATATGTTGGTGTCCGTGACTCACTCTTTCATATGAAATCAAAACCGAAAAATTTGAGCTATTTGCCCTTTCTTCAGCCTACCTCAAAATTTGAGTGTTCTGCCATTTTGAATTTTATCGAAAAAACAAAAAAGTAGTTTCGTAACATTTTAAGAGAAGTCTCTCACCAAATTTTGAGCAAATTTAATAAATACCCGTCGGCACTATGCATGATGGAAAAAATGTATACCAAAAAGTTGAACACTTGCCAGATGATTACAAATGGTCTGGAACGCAAATATTTGAAAACCACGTCTTTCCCCGACCTTCCATTCCCAAATCAGGTAGGCTGTAACAGCTACTATTTTCAAGTTAAAAACTCAGTTAGGAACATATTTACTTTGCACGCAAAACAGCATAAAAGAAAAAACATATCGTATCAACTAAAATTACCGCTTGTTTAATTAGAATATGTATTCAGGGGTGAATAAATCGATTATTCAGAAACGAATTTCACAACGAAAATTTTATAATTAAACTATGTTGGTGAAAAATCGATTTTCGCGTGAAAGGGGTGATTTGCAATCGATTATTTTAACCTCAAGATGGAACTAAGATCTGAGAAATTCCGATTTGTTACCTTTAAGGAAGCTAAATGGAACAAAAGATAAGGAAATCTAAGCGACGTTTCGTCCCATATAATTCCGTCGTAACAAAATTTGAACAGAGCTGTGTAATTTCGATGGTTAACGTCGACTTTTTCTCGTATGTGACTATAATTTCAACAATGTTTTGTGATTGTTCATGACAACGATACGATGTAAAAGTTGATGCTTCAAGGATGAAAAATATTCCATAACTCGGGTACGCCATGTTTTAATACAAATCATGTGCCATTCGTTCGATATTTTTCCACACCACTGCATGCAACTTGATACCCGGGCAATGAAACTGCTGAAGATAAATTCGTTTGCATTTTGAACCTGATTTTCTGTTGATTTCGAAACTTCGAATATTTTCGTTTTAGTTCCAACTTATGAAATATGATTAGTTGTACTTTCAAGGACGATGATCAATGGTAATTCAATAAAGTACCTATAAATAAACCATCATATCACCTATCCGAGTGATTCGCTCGATTTTGTCAAGCATCATCAGTTTACAATCGCTCTATATGGATATGAAGTCACACCAATCAAATGATAAAGCGCGAATGAAAATTCCTCTATTATGATACCTGAATAAAAAAAAAAAATCCTTCGTAAAAATAAATACCTACTTAAGAAACTACGGTACGGATTTTTTACCCCTCCGTAAACTTATTAAATTACCTAGAATGCTGAGTCGTCTTTCAACTTTCGAAATTAAAACCTCATAAAACACGCCGAATCGTCACCGCGTCAAGAAAGCCCTTGATTTATACGCAAAATTACGTCGACTTTCGCCTTCGTAGCTTCTGGGCGAAAATAAACATTTCAATTAAGCCGATGCCAATTTAGAATTCATTCGTTTTAAAATATAATTCCAAAAGCGGTCCTAACAAAAACATTTTTTTCATTCCATACAAATTAAAAAATCCGATTTAGTCGCCACGACGATGCGGAAAAAAAAGGAAGAGAGAAAAAAAACGAGTCGAAAAATTCTTCTTCGGATACCTTTATTTGAATTCTAAACGTCTAAAGGATACCATTTCCCCTTTAAAATAAATCTCTTCCGTTATTACTCGCGACTTTTCTTTTCTTTTTAATAGCCATTCGCTTCGTAATACAAACGTATTCATCTTAACGTGAAGACATATTTTGTAACAGAAAGCTGATTAGAATACACTTTCTTGGCGAATGGAAACGCCATTGATAATCTAATTCGAACGTCTTTCAAAACGAATTCTCCCACAAATCCGTGTTCAGTATAATATCTCAAAATTCTAGTTAAACTTGCTGAAATACTAAATCGCATATTTGAAATAAGCCTGAATTACTATTATGAGGTAATTTTATACCAATTATTTATTCCAAGCCCCGAATTGTCTTCTTGGAGTCTATTGCTCGACGAAACTCGAGGTTGTTTTGCAAATAAGACTTTTTAAACGTTGTCACGTGACAAAGACAGTCTTGCAAATATACTTAAGAGTCTTCTCGTATGCCTTTGAGTTACTCAATACTCCTTATACGCGTTGGTAGGTAAACTAGTATATACAATTGTAAAAATATAAAAAAAAGAGATATATGATTTTAAGAAAAATTATACATGAATTGAAATAAAAATAAGAGAGAGAAGGAAGTAAAGAACAGACCAAAATTTATATGAGTAAAAATATATAAACAAAATAAGATAAAACGTTAAGCTTATAATAGTTTTGGGGCGAATGACTGGACGACGAATGCTTGTCCTAAATTGACTCCTATATCTAAAATATAAAATTATAATCGCGTCTGAGTACGGGCACCAAAATCACATGCCATACACCAGATACAATTATTACAAAAGCACCGCATCCTTCTCTCTGACCCAGCAACCAGCATCAACATATCAGGTATCTTACCAACATATATTCTCTTTCTACGTTAAGCTGATAGTGTTGGTCTTTGAGCTCAGTGGCGGCAAATCTCTATATGCTGTCCAAAGGACTCGATAGAGTGCCTGTACTCGAGTCGGATTCACATCGTCGCCGAGGTAGGGTAACGTCTACGCTCGCATAGTGAAGTCCTGGTGTTCTCGAAGAACACCTACCAACAAGAGAATATCAAAAGCATAGCAAAGTACTCAATGAGTTAAACTCACCCAAATGAAATCAGCGAACTCGTAGGCACAACACACGAGATAAATTAAACAGAAGTTGATAGAACATTTCTTAAACACAGCAGGCAGAAAAATCTAGTTAGCGCGTTGTAGACTACGCCAACGCGTATAAAGAGTACATTTTACCCTGATGCGCGCGCATTCGTCAAACCAGTCATGCATTAAAGTGGTAAAGCAAAGAATAGGGAAAGCAAGCGAAGGCGGAGAAAAGAAAAAGGGGTGACTCGCTAATAATGCTTGAATTTTTCTTACACAATCCACCTATTTATGAAACATAATAGAGATGAAACGCATTAAGCATAAAAATACACGAGTGGGACAATTTCAGGACCATTTTCAAAAAGTGGAAGGGAGCAGTGAACAACAGTTTCACCCTCTAAATCCAATTTTAATGTTTGAAAATATGTTAAAATTTAAAAAAATTCAATTTCTTGTTATGCAACAAAAACTAAACTGTGAAAAATTGCCATCTTTTTGGCTTCTAGAAAATATACTTGATGATAAAAAAACCAACAAATTTTAACCAAGGTATATTCTTTAAAATTTATGAGGTCCAATATTTTTTCCAATTTTTTGAAAATCGTTATATCGTGTTTACTTCCCTGAAAATTATTATTGAATAAACAGCTTATAGCCTATATGAATGTTACAGTTTTTTTTTTTTTTTTTTTTTTTAAGCACAAGAAATATACAGAGCGTTTTACCTCAATATAATTCCATTATACCACATGTAGGACTACTATGTAACACTCCCGTATGATGGTTTGCCTATCCTACTCTCTGAAGAGCTCAAGAAAGGAAAACTGAAAATACTTTGATGATAATAAATTTAGAATATTTTCATTTTATTGCCCAAGAAAAATAAAAATATGCTGTTTACAACACAGTGTAGTGTATGACATTTAGTATCACCGACAAAAAGTTGATCGTGCTGGATAAGTTCGATGAAGAGAAATAATGAAAAAACTGAAAAAATATGTAATTTTTCCATATTTTTGGTATGACAAAACTTACATCCCACTCCAGCCTTATTCCAGAAGTTTATATTAACGAAATAACTTGAAATGGAAAATAACTGTACGAACACTAGATGCTGACTAGTGCGGCGAAACATCGTGTGAATCATCGCTTAATTTTTTAAAAACGAGTTTTGTGTGTTTTTTTTATAAAAAGTTTTTTTTAATTAAATTTGCTAGCTCGTTGGTATCCAATTGGTTTTTATTAGAAAATATTTTAGATTCCTTGAATCAAAATATTCAAAATTTTTGACTTCATGTCACAAAATATAGTTCTAGAATACGAAAAAATTATTCAAATGTTATTGAAATTTAAAAGCAAAGGTTCAAACCAAATTTAAGGTCCGAAATTTCTGTGAGATTCATCTGATGTACTTAGTATTCCTTTCATATAAAACAGATCTAGTATTTGCAATATTGACAATTTATCTTAAATTCTTAAAATTTAAATAACAATAATGTCGAGCAGTCGGGGTTATGTATTTATTTACCGCAAAACCATTTGATAAGGAAATCGCTGCCTACACTTCATATCAAACGCAATCTAATCTGTTGGAAATTTACATTTTCCAATATCTCCGAATAGAAGATGCGACAAAATCGTAGAATTTATTCATTACGTTAGAAAATGCTTATTAAATCGCGTTTCAATCTTGAAGAACGTTTCACCGGAGATTTAAAAATTACCAATTTCGTAATCGTCAATTCAAAGGAGGAAATTTGTTCTAATAAATTCATATTTCGTATCACTACGAAACGTAAGATAAAAAATTCGCAAACGTTATACTATTAACGATTTCCAAAAAAAAAAAAAATACCCAATAAATTCTTCGCAATTTAAAAACGAAAAATAACTCGATTTGATACCGTCTTTACTAAATATGAATGACGAATATTCCGATAAACAATCCAAATTCGGATTTGTTCGCATGTTCGACTCCATTCGTGAGATATTCATAACGGCGTCGTCGATTCTTCCATAAACCCCACACAGTAATTCACAAAGTTTTCCAGTTTGAATTTTCGATTATATCGAAAATAAGCGTTTCTCTCAATCTCAATATATTTCTCCAAGTAATAAAATATCAACATTCACCCGCGCTTAGCTTCTTTTCGACATTTTACTCGATCCGAATGCTCACGCGAATCTAAATTATATACATTGAAGTCCCCCAACGTCCACCATCCATAGTTAATATCGCATTGAAACCACGGTCAAATAAAGAACAATATGAAAGAAAAATTTTCTCGCCTGGTGTAACTTTCTAGCGTTATCTTTCACCGTGTTACGAACGACTTCAAAACAGAACACACATCTTATCACTTATTCTGCAGGTACCTCAAGCTAAAGGCACCTGTTCGTGTACAGTATTCCCCACCCCCTCCTCTGGTAAAATTACCAAATACCCGGTTACCGATACATGAAAACTAAACGATAACGAGAACAAACGAACTTCTATACCACCATTGTAGATAAACATTTATTTATACTTGGAAATTCAAGGCATTAAGTCTACGTATTATGGCTTTCAAAAAGATAATATTCCTACAAGCGTTCTTCAAAAAGTTATTCCAACCATAAACGCAACCGTGTAGTGTTCATTTTTATATTTTCAACACTAAAGCGTTTTACGAGTACGTTTAAAGAGTGAAATAATGAGAGATGAATTTTCGCCAGTGCATTAGCAGTTATTTTCATTCGATTGATTGAACGTTGAAATTCGATGCTGAAAAGTACCATACAACAGAACTGAACTTTTTTCTTGAGGAATTTAATGTTAATATTGTTTTATGTAAGTGTTGAATTCATGTTAACAGGTATATTTGCCACCAATTTTGTACATTAATTATCTGAAGTATTCGCATAAATTAGGTAATATGTGTAGGGTAGTGTATTGTTCTTTATTATGTTATAGTGTTATTTGGTTAACACTTCTGTTTGCATTGTGTGCAATAATTTATTTATTTGGTGAAAGCATAATTGAAATGTTTTAAGTTGATTTTTGTGACATTTATTTTAATAAATATTTACTGATGCATTATAATCATCATGTTCCCATTTTTCAAACACAGATTTCAATTTAAAGAGGTTTTCTGCCGAAAAAGGTAATCAAAAAGATAAACGGGTTTTGTTTGTGGGTGTTTTTTCACTATTTTCTTTTTATTTTCGACTTTTCCTATATCCCCACCGTATTTTCAAGTCGATAACCCCTCCTCCCTCATCATGTATGGAGGTGAATGTTGGATATAGTATACTTCTTATCACGAATAGTCACATGAGTCCAAGAGGCCTCTTAAGTTCCACTCAAATTTTAATAATCTGACATTTTGTATCCATTTTGATGCAAATTCAAGAGGTCATATTCTAGTCATCAACTAACTCTACATACAAAGTTGGATTTTTGTAGATTGATTTAGTAAGGATATACGAAAAATTCAAAAAATTTCATGACTCAAAACTTTCTCAAAAAGTCGGTTTTTGCTCTAACTCCTTTCAAAATGCACTTAGGAAACTGAAATTTAGATATGTTGGCGTCCGTTACTCGCTCCTTCATATAAAATCAAAAACGAAAAATTTGAGCCATTTGGCCTTTCTCCAACCTCTCGCAAAATTTGAGATATCCATCATTTTGAGGTGTATCGAAAAAACAAGAAAGTACTTTCTTTGCATTTTTAGGAAGACATTAATGCGGAACCACCTTTAGAGTCAAAATTAATATTTTGAAAATCATGTCCTGAGGTCAGTATTCGTTGTACAAAAATGAAAAAAAAAACCCAAGATGTAAATTTTTTTGGTTTATAGAGGATAACTGCAAAATTATATTATTTTACATAATAATTTTAGGAATTTTAAATTTTACACAAAATTTTAACGAAGCAAATTCGATAAAAAATGAAATAAAAAATCGCCCCTCCAAATTCCTCGTGAAGAATTGTTTTCACGGTACCACGCTCACCGCAGCCCTGAGGGTACATTATCAATGTTACGTATAAAGATATAGATTGTCTATTAGGAGATGGCCATGTTGAAAATATAGTTCCTGCATGAACTCATATCATTATTACAACTTTATCTCTGCACTTGACGTGGCTGAGATATTTCTGAGGTTACATTATACTGTAGATGAACTTTCATTAGAGTTAGAAATGTTAATCGAATAGTCTTGGAAAGCGTTTTGAAGTGCTTTTTCATTGTTGTTTCAAGATCTTATAGAGCAATCAGAATATTAGGGATGGGTGAAATATGGAATGATTATTTAGTAGTGTGATCTACGATTTTATTTTGATTGATGCTACCAATGTGGAATAATCCAGCTCAAAGTAAAGGGTTTTTCGAAGTTGGCTAGTGTGAATGCAATTTTTTAGGTAAGTAGGTGTTGTTTTTTAGATAAATAACTCAGGATAGACATGAGTCTAATAAGGTATGACTTGTCAAATGAGAACTCTAGAAATTCGCTGAGTGCCAGCTTGAAAGTGTATAATTCGGATGACAATAATAAGACGTATAGTGGTAAGGGAAGCATTGCTTTATTGCATATTTTTTTTTTAAATACCTTCAGAAAAGTTCAGTAAATATTTATATAAGCTATCATTGGTCTTTCGCTCTGTCATGTATAAACAAGATTTTTTGAAAATTTTCAGTCTTTAAAAAATAATTTCTGAGCAAGTGGTTACAAGAATAAATTTTTTTTTGAACCAAAATTTTTTTAAGGTTTGATTTCAAGCATAAAATAACATTTTATAGGGTTGTAATATCGTAAAGAAGTAAAATTTATTTAACAGCGTGACCCAACATATATGTATATGATCACAAATTAGTATTACTGTCTTTCTCAAATCATACCAGTTTCTTAGTTGTAGTTTTAAAGGCTCATTAAACAAGGCCATAAATAAGGAATTACTTAACAATAATGCTTTTTATCGTAACTAGGTACAAACAATAAAATATCGATATTCGATATAGATGAACAAAACCCTTCAATTGATTCAATCGTTTTAAAGATCCAAAAAACCTCATGATTTTGAAAAAATTACGTCTGATTTCATTGGTAGTTGTATTGAACACATAGAACTATTTCAGTTTTTTAAAACATAAACTTTAAAGTAGTAAAATAATAATTGTCGTTAATATTGTCCGTCCAAAATAGCATGAGCTAAATTATAGGAAATGCATCGCTGAAAGCTAAAACGAAATATCATCAGAGTTTGCCAAAGTAGACTTTGTTCACTTTCATTCTTTTTTGATTTATAAAAACAAACACGTCCAAACATGCTATCAGAAAGAAAGTAATATTTTTTGTTTTTTGTTTTAATAATAACTATTAATTCCAGTTAACTCACAAAACTGAAATCTATTCGTTATTTTATTCTCAATATTATCATCTTATTACTGTGGTTTAATAATATTCTGGGAAACCAAAAAAATTTGTCATTATTCTGTATTGGATACCGCATGAAATTTTCATGGGATGCACGGCGTTGAGGAAAACTCCCGTAATGCTTATTAATTACCTTCGCATTGGTTTCAAGCGAAATTATTTACTTGCTTAAACTTTTCAAACAAGCACTCATACTATTACTTTCAAATTCATTCGTCAAACAAAATTACAACCGGAAAATATGAGGTTTACCTTTGAATTAAACTGAATACGTATTACCCGTTGAACTCTTGGGTGAAAAAGTTTCAAATAAATGGTATCCGGCTCGAGGAGCTTTTTGCGTTATTAATTAAAACATTCACGCTGATGACCTCGTTATACGTTCGTAAAAGTTCTTTTTCACCGTTTAATATACTTTATTTTAATCGCAATAAAATCGTAGTAAATTCGGACGGTTCCGATTATCGTATAATTTTGTTCTACCTCGCGATTATACTATCTTCAGATTAAATTTAAAATACATTTCACGTTCCATCGTGTAACAACTTCGGTCATCTTGGAAATGAAAGTTTTCGTTTTTTGTTAGTTTTTAATTTACGTAATATCACGAACGACGATAATACAAATCCTGTTTTCTTTCGGTTAATATTTCGGCTAGCTAATGAGTTTTACTTTTAATTAACGGCGAGGTAACTGCGAAGCTTGAATTTTGATCTCTCGTGGTTTTACATCTTAATTTGCTAAATTTGCGCGCTCTTATAATGAGTTATTTCGCCGAAAAAATATATGCACGGTTTTCTTTATCACTGAAAGCGAATTCGTAGTCAAAAGAGCGAAAAAATTTCTGATATTAGACGGGATAATTTTACAGGCGTGTTATTAAAGAACCGAAGTGAATTTTACATTTTGTTCAAAGTAAACGCCAAAGCGAGCGCAAAAGTTGGTCGTTTTCATGCGACTAATTTATTTGGACGTGATATACACCTCAGCGAAACCGCCTTCTGTCACTGACGAGATTCGAATTTCCATCTGAATGAAAGTGAACTTGGTCACATCGTAATATCGTCTTAGCTACGACGAAATATTTAATAAAGAATTCGAAATAGCTACGTTTCAGCATGTAATTTCGCCGCACCGTGTTTCGAGGCGTACGACGACGCGACGATATGGTTTTTACGAATGAAGTTGGGTAAATTAAATAAACGCGTCTCTAGCTAAATAAATTTCACGTATGTTACGAATTATTAACGTATAATTTACGTTCATGGTAGGTATATTTTTGCGAAATGAAATTCAGATATGGGTTTTAATTTCCGCGTGCCTTATTGTAACACAGAGGATCGAAGGGGAATGTGAAACGATCGCGCCACGTTTAGGTAGAATATTACGCTGGTGTAATGTGACGAGCTTTCAATTTTTTCACGTCTCGCTTTTCAGCACAGCGTTCACCTTCGGAGCCGAAATATCATGTCAACGAGACGGATATAGGTGTTTCAAAAAATGAAGTGACTCGACACCATTACATCAACTCGTAACGTGGTCACGATAAAAAAAAAGTTTCGTTAAAAATTAAAAATCAAACTTACCAAAGCAACACCTATTTTGAATCCTATACAATTTCTCAACTTTTATAATTCAAGAGGATGGAGATAAAATTCCAAAAATCGGGATTTTATGCCGCTGCAGTTACACACGTAGGTACACGCTTTACTCAGCATTATAGGAGTAGCAAGGGCAATACACCGAATTTAACAGAATAGGAATCTTTCTAGATGATCTTTTCGATTCGTTCGAAACGATATAATAAATTTTTAACGAGAGGGTTCTTTCAACCCGTAAGTGAGATTATTCATCGTTCTCAATGTAATCGACGCTGTTGTACATCGCCATCGGCAGAAACGACAGTTATATATTCGAACGCTACGAAGGCGAAAGTTTTTACCGAATTTTATGCGGAATCACGCGCCGTCATCGATTTTCCCATAAGGGCTCTGTTTGCAAGTAATTTTCTTTTAAATTACAATTGTTTAACCAGCTGCGAAAGTTTTACCGATAAAAATTTTTCCTTTGGATTTAAGTTTTAACGTTTATGCAACGGTACCAAGATTTCGAAAGCTTACCTTGGTTCCAAGCAGTTGACAAAGTGCATTCGTTTAATTTAATTTCAAGGTCGTTTCTCAGATTTCGAAGGGATTATTTTTCAATTTATGTTTATCAAGATTCTAGAAAGACGAATTCGAATTGTCACACGTATTTGTTCGAATTTCAGTCTCAGATGGAACCAAATCAGAAATCATATTCGAAGCTGAATCTAGAAACTGAGTGATTTCACTAGTGAGATTTTTCTGAAGGGAGAAGGGGGAGGAAGAAAAGTTGTTTTACTAGAAACGTTTCTTTAATGCAACAGATTTAAAAATCCTGACATGACAAATGAATTCAGACCATACTTATAAGCTGCATCATCACAAAAAATAAATCACCCCATGGAAGAATCTTCCTCAGCTGAATCGCAAACATGAAATCATAGTAATTCGATTATAACTGGGACATACTAAGATCACACACAACCACCACTACCATGGTATCTAGGAAACACATACCTGTCAATTCTCCAATTCATCACACATCACCTCTCAACACCTTCTATTTCACTGGAACGCTTACGACACCTTCGGAACTCCTAACTTTAAATACGCCTATCATAATTGATGACCACCCCCCCTACCTAGATAGTACCCTCACTTACCTCAAGACATCCAAAATATTTAGACAAATCTAAAGAGAAACTGGTGTGATAGTGTTGAAAATTAGAAACGTCAGTACAAATACATAAATATATTAAAAATAAATGATTTTTGAAAATATTCCGACTTTTTCTCATTTTTAGAAATTTTAAATAATTTTCGTAAATGTTGTCATTACTTCATATTCAATTTATGTAATGTTTTCACATCACTGGAAATTAATTTCACACATTAATTATAAATTAGGTAAATAACAGATTAACCATACTTAGATATAACACCATCTTACGGAAATTTATTATTTAATTTTGAAAAGCAGCCAAAAAATAAGCTAGTTATCGGGCTCGTTCAGAGATGATACTTCGACATATTTTTTCTCACCTCCACAACGATTCAAATTTCAAATTAATGGGTATGCAAGTAACAGGTGAATAGCGAATATGTCAATGTTATTTCCCCTCTCCTTTCGTATACCGGTTCAATTAGAAATATGTCAACGCTATCTATATTGATGAAGAAGTAAAACTACTTTTGCATCATGTCTTTGATTTCTTATCGAGATTAATGAACTTTCATATGACCGTGGGCTTTCTAAGTATGGTTAATCCATGCTTAAACTTACAATTTTTAATAATTTTGCATTTCGTGTTTTTTTTTTTTTTTTTTTTTTGTTTTGCATATTTCTTCTTCATTTATAAACATTTGAAATATTTTTTCACTTTTCCGTTTTTTTTTTCATTTTTTGGGGAATTCAATTCTACACATTTTCATTCTTACTCTTTTTTTTAGATTTAGCATATTTTCACATTTTACGACAAAAATGTTTTTATTTATTCCCATTTTTAAAATTTTGAACACATTATAAAAATGTTGGAAAAGGCATAGGAGGATAAGAATGGCAAATCAGGCCCGGAGCCCAATTTCGATGAAACTTGGGCGGTAGGTAGGTACTAGGGTGGGCCGAATTTTGTTTTTTTTTCGAAAAGTAAGGAGGCTTAGTGAAAAATTGTAGCGAAATGACCTCAAAAATGTATCATAAAAATTTCAGCCCTCAAGTTCAATTTTTACCATTGTCAAAATGGGCTCAAAGTTTTGAACTTTTTTGCAAATCAAAAAATTTAAAAATTGCGTAATTTGCACTATTAATAAGTTGAAATATTTTTTAATGGGTAAAAAACATGAAAAAAAATTTGACGACTACATTTAGCATTCAGTGGTTCCCCAACTAGTTTGCAGCATCACTGAAATAATGCGAAAATCGCTCGATAAAGTTTCAGACCCCCCGCCCCGCTCGTTTTTGAGAAATGAATTTTTAATTGAAAAACCAATTCGAAATTTTCTTTCACGCAATAGTTGACTGATTTTATTGAAAATTTAGTATATTGTACTGTTCTATAAGGGGTCTCTTGAAAAAAATTATCAACCTCCACCATGATTTTATCACCACCAAAGATCGTTTTTTAATTATATTTAATTTTTTTTTAACCCTGATAACGCTTTGGCACAATCATGAAATTTATATTTTTAGATGCCCCCTTGACCCCCAAACCACGTGAAATTTTTTCAGATTTTTCACTCGGGTACGCCATATTGAAAAATGTCTAAAACTGATGATGCTCCACATGTTGGTGTAGTCTGGGCCGAATAACTGAAAGCTGGAACCGATTCCGAAAGTTAGTGTATGTACCCTTACTTCGAAAATTACTGGCCTGACAATCTCCAGTTGCTGCTTTTAAGCACAGCGAAAGCTCAAAAGTTCACAATTTTCATGAACTTTCAGCCGAAAATACTGAAGGTTGAAAATGGTATCAAATTACATGATTTTTTGCGCTGAATCCGTATATGTAGGTCTGCAAGCCCTAAAGTGTTGCCAAAGGCTCGGCAAAGGGGGTCAAAGGGGGAGAAAACTTGAAAAAATCACATAATTCAATTTAAGTGGGTTTAATAAATGCTTTCAATTATTACTCACGAACAACAATGACTTTTTATGTTTCAAATTTTTACAAAATTTCACATTTGAAATTTCACATTTGGGGGGGGGGGGTGAGACGTAAGAAAACATTTACAAATATATGTTTTCTAGGTCGTGGAGCTCGATTATGACAATATTTTTCGCATTGAGGGTGAAGGGGTGGTACCTATAATGCAATTTGTGAGATTTTTTTCAAGCACAAATTTATGTTATCTCAAGCTTCTATTGTTACTGATTTTTGTAAATGTTTTTAACAAATTTAAAATTTATTTAAGTTTTTATTTTTGGTTTTTTCAAATTTCTTTTTTTTTGAATTTTATGTACATGTTTTCTTAAATTTCCAGACTTTTCGTCTTAATTTCAGAGCATTTGAAATATTTTTTTTATTTATGAAAATTTTTCATATTTTTGGATATTAGTTTCATGGACACTTATTCCTCTATTTGTTGACTAACTGAGAGCATTCTCGGTGATACATAAGCCGAAGAGCAAAATCGACAAGACTGAAAGTATCAATAGCGACATAGCTTCGATGTTAACCCAGCCATTAGATAGTTAATCGCGTAATCTCGCTGAATCTACGTCTTAGGAGACATTTACATCTTGAATCGGGAAAACTATGTCCATCCCAACCTTCTACTCTTTCCAAAGTACCGTTTACGTCTACAACCATCACGCTGTATAACTTACTGGCGAACTTTTCGACGATCGTATCCGCATTGCTGTATCAAAACTCTTCTTCGGGCAAATAAAACGCAACTAAAGAATACCCAAACGATACGTATCGGATAAAAGTTATATTAAAACAAAGTGAATAAAACTCGCAAAATTGAAAATTTTTACCATCAATCGGCTCCCGCTGCAACATCCACATAATCTCGCGGAAATCGGGTTAAGGATATTCTTCTTCAGAATGCAATAATACAAATGGTCAGTCGTAAAATGTTTCGTACGAGATTTGTTATTAAAATCCCAAATAAAAAAATTCCTGTTAGAAAGACCACTCTTAAAAACCTCTATTATACATATACGATACATCGATAAATGAGCAACGTATCTATACAGCAAAAAACGTCAAATACTTATTTTATCATGCTTTTGAATAAAAGATATACACCCTTTTCACGTATAACCGCGTGTTACGCTGCGAGTTCGACAAAAGGACGATTTTGTAATTTGCGAACGAACGCGACGACGACGTTTTTTGAAATGATACTGCGAAATTCGATACATTTTCTATTTTTGTCCGTTTCAATATAAAAACTGTTAGGTTTTCAATGTCGCGTTGCTTCTGTAGTAACGAGCGAATCGTTGAGACTCTTCTACGAATGTTATTCTTTTAACTGCGGCGAAAAAAGAAACCAAATCGTTTTGTTACGGTTTCGTATTCACCGCTATGTGCCAATAATAAAATTTAAATCAGTTAGATGACGATTCGAATGAGTCCTTCGTGTAAACCGTTACGAAATTTATGTTCGAAAGAGTATAACTATAAATCCGATCTCCGCGATTAAACTCTTGTTAAAACGTTTTCGTCGCCGGCCAATTGTACTGTATTTACGCCGAACGAATAATCCTTTCGATCTCACACAGACCCCTTTTTCTTTCATGTTCGTATTAACATTTCACCGAAGTGTAATTACGTGTATCGTGGACGCATTTAATTTTGTCTCAGTTGAGCTCTTTTGGCTATACAAGATATATTTCGTCACTCACAATGAGTCGAAAATTTCAACACCTATAAGTGCCCTTGAAAGGATACCACTGAATAGTCTAAGCTCTAATCCTATTCAACAGATCGTACCAAAAGTGTATAGATAATTGTATATCGTGTTATTTGTCGACTATACCGAACTCCTCATATGGGTAAGTTATTTCCCTCTCACATTTACGAAATAATTCATTTTAAATTCACACACTCACAAGTGTAAATGTAACGAATGATATTTTTTAATTTAATCGAAGTAACAATAAAACAGATCATTATTAGAAGGTGAAATTAAAATGAAATAACATGTCAACATCTTCTAGAACCAAAATCAATTAATGAATTCCCACATAATCGTAAAAAACCGTAACAATCGCAACACAAGATTCCTAAAATGAAACCCTCGATCCAACAAAACCCTATAAGACCAAAATCTTTCGTCGAATGCGCCCCACACCAGGCTCGTGAACGGTAAAATGTTATTTTTCAACAGTTATTACATTCTTCGTAAGAATTAGATTCGAGAGCTTCTATGTATCATTCCTCGCCTTACTTCCACGCCACTGAGCCATTCGGAATAAGCGGGTTACATGTGCGACTATTTTCTTCACTATTACTTTTATAGCATGTTACACGTCGGCCACTGCCAAAACCCTATCTTTTTTTATTGGTATGCGTTTCGTTGTCTAAACGAGCGAGCAATAAGTGAACCAAAAAAATGAACCGAGAACAATGTTGCCCGCGAAAATGAATCGCATGCCGTTGGAAGAAAATAGTCGATTTGGTAGCTGTCCACGAACAGCGCTCTATTTACTCGCGGCACGATAAATTGTATACGCCGCCGAGTAATAGCCTAGTACCAGCCTATTTATTTCGCCTCGAAAAACCTTATTCTTATTCTTTCGCCGGTACACCTCGTGTCACGAAAATCGTAAAATAATTCCAAGCGTTCACGTGGTAACTAGCATTATCATCAACGATAATGTATAACCAAATCAACCAATAACTCAATCGTCGTATTGATTCACCGAAGAAATATAATCGAATGAACACACGTTGATACGCGGTTCACCATCTTTTGCCTCTTTTCTCGCACGAATGAATTTTGTAATCTTGTTCAAAAGATGATGGGTACGCCCTGTGTATATTTTGACGACAAATTAAACTTTAATGAGGAAAGTTGTTTCTGTTTGTTTGTTTATTTGCTCACTAGTTTTTTCGATAATATCCATCACCGAATTTCCACCACCGAAGCGAAGATGAAAGTAAAATTCGTTGAACTTACTCATGCACAAGTATAATGTTCGGAATCCCAAAATAGGTTGTATTATTCCACTCACCTGAAACAAAATAACGAAAAGAACCTTGATTAGAATAAATATATTACTTAATATTCAAGAGTGAATAAAGATTTTTCTTTTTTTAATAAAATAAGTCGAGAATCGCCTCTTTTTCGTAAGTCTTATATACTTTTATGTATTTTAAGATACTTTATTTTTACTCGGATTTTTCATGAAAAGTCAAGCTATTACAGTCTGCCTTGTAGAATGAGTCGAGAAGGAGGATTTCATACCATTCTTCAGGTTTCAAGCCATTCATTGACTAACCGATATCTATCACATGATATAAATGCATAATACAGCGTGTTTCGCGAAATATCTTGTTCTATATTTTAGGCGAGTAGTACCTATAGTCTCACCAATTATTTTGATTTCCTCAGCATTTAAAGGATTTTAATAAAAAGCTATCGACATTTTTGGAAAGAATTATTTACATATTTGGAAAGACTTTTAAGGTTTTCATCATACTTCGATGAGACCATTAATTTTTCCAGCATCTTTCTGTTTTTTCCTGAACTCTTTCGGAAGATCGTTCAAACCCAGTTTTTAAATATTTAGAATATTTGACTTTTCTTCTTAAAAAATGTTATTCAAATTTTTTAGCGCAAATTTTGGAGATTTGATTTTGTTGTTGTCAGATGACCAAAAAAAGTAACTTTCTGGTATTAAAATTATTTTCATTCCATTGAACAATAACTTGTATGTGAAATGACGAAAAATTATATTTGGATGAGCGAATGTGGATGATGCAGTCGCGTCCACACTATTCATCATCCTTTGAACAGACCGACATCAAGTCGATTGAGGATGACAGGCTGATCAGCTTCGTTTAGCTCAACGAGGCTGATCATCCAAACGTCCACACTACATTCATCCCAGGCTGATCATCCAGGCTGAACGAAGCTGATCATCCTCGTGTGGACGCACCATTAGTGCCATTTCCTTCTCCTTTTGTGCGCCAATGTAATAAGATGTACTGTGGTAAAAGCTATCTATATGAAAAAGGCAGAACTACCTTTGCTTAATGATCTCTATTTCTCATGAGTGATAAATTTATATATGATGGTGTGCTATTTAGCCATGGTTAATCACGATATTATTTATTAAAAATTAGTTGAAAGGATGAGGGAAAATATATTTTGAAAGGTATAAAAAAAACTTATGCAAAATTAATTTTTTTTTTACCACAAATAATTTTTGAAGAAGTATGCTCCCATGCTTACTAAAGTATCGAAAAAAATTAGCGAATTTGGAAAAGACTTTCAATCAATGAAAAAAATGTGCAATTTGAGTTAACACATAGAGCCAATAATATACCGTACGTCCAAGTGATACGGGTACAATCAGCGAAAAAATCTCTTTCCCTATTATTTAAATTTGATTTTTTTAAATGCAGAGAAATTGTAATGCAGTTGAAGTGAATTTATCAGCCTTAAAATTCATTAAAGCAATTTTAAAAATAATTTCTGATTTAAAAATTGTAGTTTATCTTTTATTATGTTATCAATAAATTAAGATTTTTGCGCTGATTGTACCCGAATCACTTGAACGCACGGTATATTATTACTGGTTGAAGAATAATAGTAAATGAAGGATAGATGGAAATAGAAATATCTCGATAAAAGTATTAAAAAATGTGTGAAATATTACTTTATTTTTTCTATTTTTCATGAATAACAATTGAAAATAACCAACTAAGTATCGCACTAGCATGATTACTAGGACCAAGACGGAGAACATACCTATCTTAACATCCAATTCCACTTGTCACATGGTTTTGGAGAAAATAAGAAGGGATTTCCAGCCTTGTTGCTGCATGTGAGTGAGAAGAGATTAACGCAGTATTATGTATTTGGAAGTCTGAGAATGATCCATTAAAAGCTAAGCTCCAATAATGTGGTATAACCGTCAATTTTATTTAGTTGAGATGTTAATAAAAACGAAAACTACGACAGTTCACTTGATTTGAGAAGGAGAGTTCCTGGATAGGGATTTTATTTTCAGAGCATTTGTAATCATATCATACATGTTCTACTTTTTTTGCTATGTAGTATGTACATGTATTTTTTTCTCTACTTCATAACGCAAAGAGATGTGGATGAAAATGGTTCAATATTTGGTTAGAAAATATTCTTGAAATAACCTTTAGGTATTTAATCCTAATTTCTGATTCGACTCACGATGATCATTTATTTAAGTTCTTAGAGAGGTTGGAGAGATACTTAACATTGCAACATTTTCGATTTTTATATCACATGATAGGGAAATACAAGAATACATACATATCCGAATTTCCACTTCCGAAATGAATTTGGAAAAGAAATCTAATAAGAATTTATTTTCGAAGAAGTGCTGAGTTGTGAAATTTTTTTAAATCTATCATATTCATATTTCTTCACTAAATCAACATGAGAATCTTAACTACCTAGGTACGATTAGTTTGGGACCAAGATATGATCCTTAAAATTTGGGTCAAAACATATGAATATTCAAATTGGCAAATGATTAAAATTTGAGGAAAGCTTGAAGAGCTTCAAATACTTCAAATTTGGTAAATATGAATTCATACGACTACTGGGAACAAGAAGTGAACAACATCCTAAATTTACTTTCATAAGTGTGACTGAAGAGACAGGGAGAGGTAGATTAGAGTGCAAAGGAATAAACAATATTATCTGCAAGGCTAAGTATAATTTGTAAAAAAATCTGTTATAATAATGTGGCATAGATTGCGTTTTTTTTTTGTTTGTTATTCTTGATAATAAACGCTATTACACATTATGAAAAAATGAAAATAAATTATTAGTCGAATTCTCCGTCCAAACTAGTAACCAGCACAAGGAGGTATAAATGATCTCAAAGTAAAAACTCTTTCCGTGGTCAACATCACCTGTATCGTCTCTCAGTGAACTTACGGTCTTTTTACTGATACCACAATTCCTACGCTATAACCACACGTACCAGGTACATTGCATTTTCAAATCAAAGAACCCAGTAAAAGGTTTCTGCGAATCGTCGCTAGCTTGCAATATCCGCGCCACATATGTGACGAGCAATTTATTTATACACATAACGCCACTAACATACCGTTTACGCTCGCGTAACAACACCGCAACAAAAATTCATTTCCTAACGTCCGCGTAATAAAAGAAAGGAATGGACTTAAAAGAAAACATTCGAATCTAAATTACTCCGGACTATTTTCAAACTATAAATAGACGAAGAATCGTGAATTTTTCTGATAAGTTTTCTCCATTCATTCGGAACAATGAAGCGAGAGAATAAAATCGAATGAAAGCGGAGCAATTCGGTGGCGTTTATAAGCAACTAAATGAACCGAAGTGTCTAATGTTTCTGGAAGTTCCGAAAAAGAAATACTTCAAAACTACTGACACGTGAAAAAAATAACAATGTGACATGAAAAGTACATCTACAGTTAGTTTCCATCCTCCTCTCATCATCTACGCGATTCTTAATTTGCGAACCTTTGCTGAGTGCTTACAGAGCGAAGCCTAAAAATGGGACAAAATGGCTTTAAAAATGTTACAAGCTTTCATTTTGCGAAATTCCATTTCAATGAAATTATTTTCAATGTAGCGACAAAAAAGGTAATACTTGCAAAACCGAACCAAAGTATTCTATCATTCACCTAGTATATCTCGCTGCGATGCTGAAAATCACACAACCTCGTTAATTCTACCGCTATAAATCGATTCCAGTATCCATTGCAACTCGCTGCTAATATTTCAATAAGTATACTCGTACGTTCCGGTGCACTCGTATTTATAAATTTCAGACTTCATTTCGATCTTATTCTCACGTTTTAGCGTTCTCCTCATTCTCGTTTTCACATTCAAAAATCCACAATAACTATTACTCTCGCATTCGCCGCAATTATCACGTTCGATAACGTCAATACAGCGTCGTCGTTTTTAATGCAGTACGAAAAATGCATTCACATGCTACTGCTAAGTCGAAACTACCATACGAGTAAAGGTTCGTGTATAATAATTCATTCGCTCGCGAAATAAGACCTAGCAAAGCGTACCAACTCGAAATGACGTCGTCACCGGTAATTCCGCGCTTTATTTGAACAGCTTGGATGTATTTTACGCTTCCTGAATACTCTAATCCGTAATTTAAAAAGCTCCGTTTTTACATTATTCGTGCGCACCAAGATTAAAACGAAACGAAGACTAAACGATACGAATAACGCGCTTAATCTGTTGAATATATAGAAATTCGACGAAACTGCTTAATTTCGTATTTCATCATCCCATAAACGTATCACTTTCCATAGCTATATCGATAACTATGATCAAAAATGATAGTTTACTCAGGTATCAGCAAAGTAATCCGTCTATATTTGTATACAATTAATAAGCCGAAGTTATTTTCTGTTCCGTTATCAAATAATATGTCATCCCGTGCTAAGCTTACTAGGTAATATTGAAATATTTTCCTTTTAATATTCGCTTCGTAACGTTCAACGCTTGAATCATGTAAATATGGAAGTTGAAATTCCGGCTTGCATTTAATATAACCAAGCTGAGAAAGCAATTTTACATTACACGTGTATTCTCCAGCATGCGCATCTCTATGCGTACATTTTGTTCGTATTCCATCAATAAAATTTAATGAGGAAAATTTTTAAATAAGTTTTGAGCAACAATAAATTTAAAGCAAGTTGCATATATGCTTTATCATTGGCGTGCACACTACGTACAAATCCCATACATTGTGTTTTCCCACTTTGCCCAGTACTTCTTACTTTTATCTCGTGAAACATAAGGGAAGATAGAAACATTAAGTTATCCTTTTGAAGACCAAAAGCCAAAAAAAGATGAAAAAGGACAAATTTATTCACTTATTAAAAGAATTTTCTACAGAGGCTTACACTTTGAAGTCAAAATCACTATGAACTGATCCCGAAACCGCATATTCTCCAAAGTCAAAGTGAAGACAAAAATAGGCGTTGAAAACTGCTACAGAATCAAGGGATATAGTCTGAGTCCAATTCCATGTTTGCTTTAGGAGTCGAAAAACAGTTGATTTAGGTTTGAAAATTTCTTCAGAATCAAGGTAAGTTGAATTTTGACAACTGTTTCGCAGTTAAGGAGTGAAATCGGAGTCGAATTTTTTACTGACTCTGGGTCTATGATTTTCTGATAAGACCATCAATTCAAGCTACATTTAAAAACATCAAATAAAATTAAATATTAAATATCAAACGAGTAAGTTAATTAGCGAATATTTTTTTCTCACGGGAATTTCATTCTATACCTACTAAATATTAAGTGATCGTGTTCTATATAATTATCTACGTATTTTATAATTATTCAAACAACAAGATGTTTCACGTATTTTACAAGGGGTAATATTTTAACATGAAAATTGATATCAAAATACAAAAATTCCCTATTTCTGATTAAATGATGAACGTAATTTAATTTTTTTAAGTAATTATTTTTCCATGCACTAACATATTTTCGGAAACATGCCTCGAATGATGTTCTTGTTTCTACCATACATTTTGTCAGAAATATTATAAGCGTTATAAATGCTACTACCACTTCATTCGAACGTGTCACACATCTTTACTGCAAAATTAGCATTCTCTTCTTACTATTAGAGAAGTTTTTGCGATTTGGGTGAGTTAATGAGTACATAAGTTCTAAACAGTCAATAATTTAATTTATTCACATATTAAGTACATTAATACATTATGCACTTGTGTGTTGAATTCTTCACCAATATTACAACCATAAAACTAGATTAAACCCATGGATTAAATATAAATAGCTCACCACCAATACCACCATATAGAAATTTATTACTCATGACTTCATGAGATATGAAAAACATTGAGCAAAAGTAGTTTTACTCTTTCCATATAGATAGCGTTTACCACACTACATCTTATTACATTGGTGTACAAAAGGAGAAGGGAATGACACCAACGTATTCGCTAGTCGCTTGCTACTCGCTAACCCATCAAGTTCAATTGTTATGTGGTAAGGAAAAATATGTTACAGCGCTATCTCTGAACGAACTCAATCACTAAGTTACACTAGCTCCTTTTCAATAAAATAAAATGCAGGGCTGTTGGACCGCTCTCTTTTTGCGATCCGGTGTGGGTCCGGTTATCGGTCATATATATTTTTTGAGGTTGGTCTTGGTCGGTTGGTTATGATTTTGTTTTTTTGCAACGGGTTGGTCTGGTTTTCGGATCTGAAAATTTTTTTAAGGGTGTTGGTTGACGTTAGGGTCTTGGATTTTTGCTTTGAGCGGTTGCTCATGACCGGTCCGGTCATTTTGAAAATTAACATTCGGTCGGACCGATTGGTTTTCGGTCTTCGGTCTTTTTTTTTTTTGGAATACCTACTGTATATGATGGTCCGCCTTTTTTTTTTTTTGCGATATTGAGATGTAAACATATTTATCAGTTTATGAGTTTTTCCATATTGCAATTCATTTTGTTTAATTTGTTAACATTAAAAGTAAAGTTTGAAATATAATCATTCATTTTTCATCTAATTATTCACTTGCAAACTTGGAATATGTACACATGAGAAACAAGGAAAAGCAGAAAAGCACACAATAAATGAAAATCAAAATGCAATTTAAGAAAAAAACCAACACAGTTACAAATGTAAACAAAAAAAAAATATAAAAAAAAATAAAAAAAATACCGAAGACCGGTGAATTCTGGACCGGTTATTGGTCAGGTCCGGTCTAATTTTTGTTCAGTGGTGTGGGTCGGTCTTTGGCTGTGGATCATTAGAAATTAGTTCATAATGGTTATTGCTAGTTCACAATTTTCAGAAACAAACTGGTCAAGGGGCAGTTGAGTTGCGGTCATGTAGGGGTCGATCAGGGTTGCGGTCTAGGTTTTTTTTTTCGGTTACCGGTCGGTTTTTGGACCTGGTCATCGGTCCGGTCCAGCAGTCCTGATAAAATAATGAATGATAAATTTTTGTATGACGTGGGTTATCTAGATATCGTTTGAATTTAATTTTTGATCGTTGCAATCAATAATGACTCATTAGCACAGCATATCCCTTTGGCAATTCGCTTTATATCGAACTTATGTAAATTAGGTATATTTTGTTAAACTCACGACGATATAATTTTACAGCAAGTAGGTATACGATTAAAGCGTTCATTTTACCAAAATTTTCATCAAATTCAACTTCCCTCAAATAACCACAGGCGAAATTAAGCAAGAGAATAAAGAAATAACAAACAAGCCCACCTAATGTACTTAAATGGAGAAGTCAACAAACATGAACAATATGAACATAATCTTATAAATCGAACCTTTCAGAAAGCCCTGAAAAGTATGTTACCAAATGAAGTGGCCGTTTAGTCTGGCAGTAACACTACTCGTAGATGCAGCCGGTATTGATTTCCATTCCGAAGCAATATCGTACCACTTTCATGTATATAGATTATAGACAGAATGCAACGACGCAAAGAACACGAAGCATTATACTTAAAGTATCTTGTCCTTTCAGCGAAGAAATTACGATTAATGTTCGGGTCACGTTTTTGCAAACACGTTTTGCGTGCGCTTCAGCTGTTTAACATTTCCATATAGCTCATTCTTCCTCAAACAACCGGCCATACTTTTCCACGTATCCGACATCGCTATCATACCGCAGTCGTTGTTTTACGATAACTACTCGTATTCGAAAAACCGAAATCTGCCACTTTTCTATTTGCGCATAAATTTCAACTGAACGAAGGAAAAATGTCGAACGAATTCAATATCTTCAATCTAAGATTCATATTTTTCGACTTACTTAGAAGGCTAACAGGTAGAAGCGTGGTATTATAATTTAGCATGCAACGTATTTCGCCCTAGTGTTATAACGGGTACCTAACTACATAACACAATCTATAGTATTTGGTTTGGGTATATTTGCATATTTTAATTAGCTCTGTTTCACGTAACTCATTGTCGTGCTAATACAGCCCTATGTTTCGGCGAATTGTTTCATTGCCGAAATTGTGTGAACTGTTGTACTCATATGGCAAAATGGTCGTTAAATTCCGGTGTTTTGTCGTACCATTTAATTACTTCTGCGATTACCGCCCCAGGTACATACCTATATTGAATTGTTGTATAGCTGTGCGTGACTTGTAAATTTCCATCCTTTGGTAATATCACGATTTAAGTAAATATAAAGAAGAAATTCGCGCAACCAGAGTTTCAATTTTGACCATTTAAGCGAGCCGTCTTTTCGTCACCATAAACGAGCACTCGTAACAGTACTCCAGTGAAGAGTAAAGCTCGCCAAAGTCCGCGGTAAAAGTCTAAAATTTCGCGCAATTAGGTACGCGCGTTTAACCTAAATACCGCAACGACAGAGCGAAACGAAGCAAACCTCGTAAATTTTCACCGCATCTCTGGTACCAAGTTTACGGATACTTTTGCCCTCAACACTCCAACTATTCGGTGGTTTGGTGGTAGTACTTTTCAATACGCGAGCCATGCAAGTATAAGTAAATATGTCGACGCTGTTCTTTATTACTATTTACATAATTTTCGCGGGTAAACTTTCCACCTTGAACCGTGGCAAAACTCGGCAACTTCTTTTATTAGTAGGTGTAAAACGTTGACGCTAACGTCTATTGTTTACTTTGTTGTTGACTCTTCAATTTAGAAGGATTCTCGAGTATACACTTAATACTGGTAACCCTTTCATCCCCCAACTCTTCGTCTTTTGTATTTTGAAGAACTTATATCTCGACATTAGCCCGACTGTGTCTTGTTTTTGAAAGGAAAGTTTGGGATATTATTTCCGTTATACTAGCTGATACCGCCAACAACAACACGCTCGAGCTTTAAAGCTTCCACAAACTTAATGTATATTAGGTCTCTTTTTAAAAACTTGTTTCTATATCGGTTTTCAGCGGTCGCCGTTCTTTTTTCAATGCTTTTTAGTCTTCCGCTTTAATTTCTAGCTTTTTAACGCGGCTTTTTTCTCTCCTTTCAAAATTCACTTTTTTCTAGTCCGAGTAACAAAACAAAAAAAAAAGTCGAGAAATAATAAAAGTTCATCAAGGCGTTGAAAGACTGAAGCTGGTCGTAAACGTTATGCATTTAGAGACGAACAGCGAGCATTTTCCTTCGCTCTTTTCTTCGTCTCTTCACTCTGTCCAAAACGACTTTAATAGAGTTTAATGACTGCGCGTCTCAACTTTCTTTTTGAAGTTTTTATTAAAACGAGAAATTTTTAATTACGAATTTCAAATATTTTGCGACTCTTTTAGTTAATATTAAATTATAAAATAGAGAACTGTTACGCGTTGATTTTTCGTCACATACCAAACTCAAGCTTATGCAAATTTTTCATTCATTGCGGTAATACAAATACTACTTATACTTACGCGATAGTAATTTTTTTTTATGCCCATGTTATCGAGTTTCATTCGAGTACTATTATATGCGAAGTACTGCGGCGGATAAACAAAGTTAATGCATACAGGGAAATGGTATCAGCGTGCATAAATACAGTTTAACGCACAAAGCCATTAAGGTTGTAATATATCTATCGAAAAACATTTCGCTTGAACTTTTATTCGAACCTAATGCATCGGCCATAAGCATATCATCAATAAATATCATTCGTTTACAATTTAAATAGCGTATATTATAACCTTCGGAATCTACTGTATATGATTCGATTTGAGCGAAATGTAATAATAAACGGAAAGACGGTGAACAAACTTTGAAAATTTAATTTTGTTCACGCAAACGCGCTCTTTGTAGAACTATAATGCACATACCTACTTATTACATATTTCAATAATAATTCGATACTATTTTCTAAACTTCGCGATGCATTATTTTCAGCATCGACTTCTGTTCCTTCAGAACATCTTTGTCACTTATGCTGTAACCTCATCTTCGTGTCATATACGTTCAATACACGACGTGTTTATTAGACTTCTGCTACGATTCCGCGTTTGCGCGTATCATATACGTAACATAAACAACGCGTTTATTCTACTTCTGCTGTTTCATCGTAAACAGGCGTGTCACATACGTAACAGATACGATGCGTTATATGACTGCTTTTGTTACACTGCCTTTGTTCGTGTCATGTACGTTACAAATATGGTGCGTTTATACGAGTGCTGCTGTCACACTGCACTCGTATTGTATCACTTACGTTATAAATTTTAACGTAATTATTCGACTTCTGTTGTTCTGCACCTTTTCATAATTTATGATTAGGCTAGTTGTTTCGTTAATTCAGTTTCGTAATCAAAATGAAGCCAGAAAAAAATTTCAATGATGGTCAGCAACAACATCATCATTACCTATTTCCCCGTCACTGGCTCAATGTTTCATTCGCAGCAGTAACTTTACATTTTTTTCTGTTTGTTCTTTTCTTTATTATTTTATACTAGATGCATGTTTAATTACCAAGACTATTAGTTTCATGTTTATATTTTGTTTAGTAGTTTTGTCTTATTGAGGAATTCAAAGTTTAGAATTATCTGTTATGGCTGTCTCTTTTAGTTGTAGGAATGAAAGAAAACAGAAGATGAAATGATCATATAGGTGCTTATTTAATAACGAGATAAAGATGGTTATGTGTAATTTCGGTATGACCTGAACGCAGTCGGGTTATGATAACCTAATTAAAATTACATAATTCCATCTATATCACCTTAATGAATGTAAGATATCACAAAAACGCTTTTCTTCGAATCCAAGGATTTAAAATGAAACTCAACTGCAACTCTAGCCGCAAAAGCTATTTCAAGTTAATATATTATTTTCCTATTCTCATATTTTGAAAATCGCACGATTTTCTATTTACGCTAACGAATCTAAAACAGTTTATGCATAATACATTGAGCTGGAATTATTTTCATCGGAATTACCGCAGGTGAATTATTAATCATTTGCGTTTTGATAGCATCGAACACATCGCTGACGCTCCGCATCGAGTATTGCTAACTAAATTAATAATTACTCTTGAAAATCGAATTTCTACGGTATACGAATAATTTTTATGAAAATCCACGTGGGAAAAACTACACCTTCGTAGAATACAAGTCAGCTGTACGAACGAGATTTTTTTGTTCCCCTCAATTAATAAAAAATGCGAAATAGCGGGCGTTTCGAGAATCACGATACCACATGTTTGAATGTATTATCGAATACCTCAACGTTCGTTTATTGTATCGATAAAATGACCCGTCAAATTGAACATGTGACGTGTACAGTTTTCGTAAACCGCTTATCAATTTTTTTTCGTAGAAAAAGAATGACTCGTTTTTTTATTAAATTATGGAGATACGTGGTGACATGTATTTTAACTGTAGCATTTGGCAGTGGCGTAAAAATTCATCAATTTCGTTTCGTCATTGTAAATGTTTTAAGTTACGAGAATTACAGATGCCAATTTTTTTGGCTGATGTTTCAGCACGTGCATATAAATCCACAAAGGTACATATCGTTGTTTAACCTAAGCTAATATATAACACAAGATCTGATTCCATCATCGATGAACTATTTCTATACCACAATCTCTAAAATTCCAAACATAGCGAATATAACATAAACACACATACCATAGGAAAATTTGCCGAAAATTCTCCATGTACTGGCGTACCACAATAACATCATCTTCGAGATTTTGACGAGACGTACGTTATTCTATTACTTTGACAGCTTCTAGAAACTAATCGCAAAATACGGACGTCAGAATTTTCCTCCATACGAACTACAACGTTGGCAATTATCCAATCAACACCTTTGTTTGACGGTTATTCGAACGAAATTCCCAGTTATCCGTCAAAAAGTGAGCGAGCATTTAATGAAACAGCGAACAGATTGAAGAGATATTGAAAGAGAAGGAAAAAACCCACAATGCGAAGTTTTTAATATGGCGAATTTAATTAAGAAATACAGCCACGCGAATCGACTAAGTTTTAGTTTCGCGTGTTCGTTAAATTCGTTTCAGACAGTTACTGGTTGCTTTTGGCGTCGCAAAAATTAAACGAACGGATTCGAAAGAGCATGTGTTCAACATGAAACATACACGGAAATTAGTAGTAAAATCATGTCCTGCAGTAAATACTGTTTAAAGTTGTCAACCAAAATTAAGTCGATAAGACTGAATGGTAGCTGCGTTACGCCAAGTGGCTAAATCTCGATTCGTATTATTTTCAACAATATAATGCTTAGTTGGATTTTAGAAGTTTCAGTTTTCGTTATTAACATGTGAAAAGTAAATTCCCAATATGCAAATGCTACGAAGGCAACTTTTTTTGTTTCAGTTTCGCAAACCTGTATATCCTTACTAAGATGACTTAGAAGGGTAGAACTTGGTATGTGGAATTATTCGAAGACTAGAAAATCTTTCTTTGAATCTGGGTGAAAATCTATCAAAAATGGATGCTAAAATTTAAGTTAAGCTTGAGAGTTGAGAAGCCTCAAACAGCTTAAAATTTGAAAAATAATAGCTTTTGTGATTTTTGTGGACAGAATAAAGTACTACATATTTTGAGTTAATTTTTTTTGCTGTTTTTGGGAGAGAAAGAGAGCCTATGGGCTTGAAAACTTCATTTGACAATATTAACGATACATATAAACAAGTCCCAATTAAAAACTCAACTCCAGCAATACGGCATAGCTGCTTATGTGTTTTTGTCTCCAAACAAATATTAAAAATTTCATGCAAAATTACTGATAATCAAAAAATTCATTGTCTGATTTATTACGACCTCCTCAGCTTCCCTCTATAAAGAAGCAATAAACTGCGACAATACATGAAAATTTTACATCTGGGAAAGAAGTAATTATTTTTTGTAAACTTCTTTCGCTCGTTTCTTCCAAAAAAACCTTCAACGATTTGGTAAAAAATTCAATTTTTGCATACTTCTTACTACATCGATTTATTTTACGAAGCCCGTGCCAGATAAGGGTCGACGTAATATGTAATAGTATTCCAATATGTGCTACTGGCTTTAGGGAAACAAGTTTTAATTTCAAATACATACACGAAGACAATCCCCTCACAAGCATAAAATTTCGTTAGCTCACGATTTTCGAGATGCTAGTAACAAACACCATCACCTACCAAATCAAATTATAATCAATCAAAACAACGGTTAGTTATATCGTTGTAATCGTCAACTATCTTCTAAATCTCATCGTAACATCTATTTAATAGGAGTTTGCACGTACCACTCAAAGTGTTAGACGAGTTCGATAAGGTGAAAGTTGATGTAATTCCGGATAACTTGGGAGATACCAAGGAGTGTTATAATTCATCAGAATATCGTTTCGACGGAAACGAAGTTATGAAAAGTAAGAACTACTCGAGTTTGAAATTTTACAACTTGGAAGTTTAATCGATAGCGAACTAATTTATTCGTTATTGTTCGTCCCATACTTGTTTATGGCGAGTTCGGAAATTCTATTATGGAAATAACTTAGATTAAATAGCTGTGTCTTTATTACATCAGGCTTCCAGGGTGCGATAAAGCTTTTGCATTTCCGAAATTTTAACACAAACGCTGATGCTTGAATATTTAAAACTGATAACATCAACTTTTCAGATCGACATCGAGATAGGGAACAGCTTTCATCGGACAGTTGCACAGGGAAAGGTTAAGAAATTAACTAGCGTGCCTTTCCGGTAGTGGTAAAAATGGGGGATATTATATCTACCGGAAATAACAGGCGAAATGCTAAATGAACTCCATTTTCACCTAATTACAAATATATAATCTTATTTTCATCGCAAAAGAAGCCATTTCTCTAATTAGACTATTAACTAATTTTCCATTTGCTAGATATTTTCTGTAAAATTACATATTTTTTGGACCATAACCGGATGCATTTCTCTGCTGACGTATTCGCGAGTCTCACGAGTCGAAGTATTGCCTTTTCTCGTACTTGTTGATACACATATTCATTTAGCACGATGAACTGTTTTAAACGCGTAGCCTTCATCAACGAATGTGTAGGAGTTATAATACTCGCTATACACGTGTGTTATTTTTCGCCTTTTAATTAATTTTATTTTCGCTCTAATCATGTTAATAGTACAATAACGAATTTGCATAATATTCACGCCCGAATAGACGCGTGTTCGTGGATACGAGCTTTTTTTGCTGACTTCCTTTTTTTCACCCCGAATGCGAAATTAATTGCGAAATCTTCGTTGAATATTTATGAGGATTATTATGAACCTTTAATGAAACGTGGCAGTTGTAACAACAAGTACATCGCATACAAATCGCCAATTTATGCGTTACCGTTCAATATTTATAAACGTGTGTAGTTTGTTTGTACTACTCGCAAATATTACACACGAGTTTCCAGTTTCGTCCTGCAACTAATACGATGTCCTGTTTCGATTATAATTTTTAATGCACGTAGTTTGCGTTCAAAAAGCTCGAACATATCGGCTCGTTCGATGCGAATTTATTCGCGCGATAAACTCTTTCTCCTAGTCGTATTTTTTTCACTCGTACAAAAAAAAAAGTAATTTTAACGATGAAAAAAAAATCGAGCAGTCGATAAAACACGGTGCGTAACTTTTCACATTTTGTTTGTTTGACAAACAAACGCTAGCCAAACGAATAGATTTGACTTTACGCGCGTTTCGCGACGTCGCAATAAATTAGTTTTAATTCAATTAACGGCAATTCGGGAATTAGTTTCTCCGTCCTGGAAACTGAATATATTTCAGTCCCGTATATACAGCAACAATGTTAACGTCTCCACTCTTGGCTTTCCTCTCATCCTCGCCTTCGTCGACGCAGTTCAGAGAATTTTATACGTTTTTTCGATCCCGTTTTTCTTCTGCCCAATTTTATTTCTGAAATGAATCCTTATGATACACGAAGATTCTTCATTTTTGATATTTATTTATTAAATGATTAAAGTAAGCGGAAACTTTAGGTGAATAATGTAAAAATAGGTTTGATTAAAAGAAGTTTAATTTAAATTTAGCTTATAAATAAAAATAAAAACAAAACGAGAAAGGTGGCCGAGAATGAAATTATAATTTGAACAAATTAACGTAATGTTTACAGTTAAAATTTGTTTATAATAGAAGTGATGAAGTTGGATTTCTGCACGGAAGTTCACTCCTATTGGCATCTACACCTCAAATATTTGAAAATCGTACGTGAGTACTGGCATCAAAAATCTAAATGCCAACACCATTTATATAAATATACATATGTATACTACTATCCTCGTCATGCCCTGGACCGTAGATATCAAACAGACGTTCCGAGACCCGGCCTTCTTTAAAGAGCTAGAGACGCCCGCGTGATCTTTTTGGAAATCACTTGAACATAACATATTAGGAACAGAGGGGTAAGAAGAATTCAAAATTCAGCATACAAATGATATGCAATGGTTCTTATGAGATACACTGCAGATTTACTACTATGCTTGTCAGGCCCAGGTGGGTCTACCCAAGACCATATCCAGGGCTTCCCCGTTTGTATAAAATTGAAAGCTATATACGCTCAAATATACACACAAAACGTTGCGAGACCCCTTTTTGGGTCTCGCAACGTAGGATCGGGTCTCAGAAGGATAGTAGCAATTCCAGGATCGCACCTGACATTACCGTACCAAACCTGAAAGCTTAGCATACATATTCTCTGGCCAGGTGCCCAAACTGGCACCAACTACCAATGTCTATTAACCCAGCCTGCGTACTTCCTATAGGTTTATCTAATGGTGCTGATTCTAAAGCTGGTGGCAAACTTGATATGCTGTCTGAAGACTCGATCAAGTATCAAACCACAACCGGATTCGCATTATCGCCTGAGTAGGATAACGTCTACCCTGCATAGCGAATTACCTGTTGTCTTCGTAAAGATATCCACCAACGAGAAAGTATTAAAAGCGTGCATATAAGCTAATTAAAATATAATCGAGTACCAATCTATACTCTGTGAGAAAAACTCACCCAAATAAAAGCAGCAGATATTCACATAATAACGAACTAGGTATAAACAAAGAATTGAGTTCAACGTGCTGGTAACTTCGCCAATACGTTCAAAAGGTATACTTCACCCTAACGCGCGCGCATTCGCCAAACCAGTCATGCATTTAAATGGTAAAGCGAGGAAGGGGGAAAGCAAGCGGAAGTGGAGAAAAGAGAAAGGGGCGATGTAGCTAATATGCTTTAATTTCTCCAACAATAATAATCTATGAGATGAATTATCACGTTAAAATCAATAATATTTTAAACTCAGTTTTTATAGAAAAATTAAAACTGCTCAAAGAATGCTCGTGTGAAACTACTTAATTTATATTTTTGATCACATTAAATTTCGAGGCTGACTGTAGAAGGTTTCAAAACAGCATAATTTTTTATTACAGTTCCCTTGAAGTGAATAACACTTCCTTCTTCAAAATATACTGTTTACTTCTACCTCGTTCTTTCATTTAGATTCTCATAAATAATATTAAATAATCAAATAAAATATTTTTTCTGTAATAAACATTGGCAATGTATATTTTTAACACCAGCTTATGCCCAACAAAGGCGAACGGCAGACGAAAATCATTATTATCATCATATCCAGATGAATAACACAAGTAGCAATGAACAGACAACCACAAAAAAAACAACAAAAAAACAAAATGAGCAAAAAGAGAAAAAAAAACAAAACAAATAAACACTACCCTCACCCTCCAGTATTTTAAGGTGTACCTTTTTTACATTTTTTAGTGTCTCACCAAATTTTGAGCGTATTTTATAAATAGCCGGATATATATTATGTATGTTATATGTATGCCAAAAATTTGAACATCTGCTGCCAGATGATTACAAATGATCTGAAACGTAAAGATTTGAAGATTTACGCCTTCCTAGACCTCCCATTCCTAAATCAAGTGGGCTGTAATTGCAATCGTTTTTATTGAAAACTCAACTAAAAATAGTGTTTCGCAACCCAAAAAGCCATGATGAGCCCTTCTAAACAAGAAAACGTAAAATAAAATTTTTTAATTTTGACCTTCGCAATCAGTAGCAATATTGAAACTCCATGCTCCGGAAAAATTTCAATACTTTTTCTTCACAGTCTTCAATCCTACAAAACACAACTTCTCATCATACAACACGTCAAAATTCTAAAAAAAATTGAGTTGATCTCCCATTCTAATAAATACTTCGCGACTTTGGGCATCCCTATTCTCAGCTTAATTTGAGAACTCCGTTCACCGCGTTAATTCCTTACCTCCGTTGGAATAAAGATATAATCAAATACACAAACACGCAGATCTCGTGTGGACGGATATAAAAGAGGTTACAAAGGGTACAGATACGCCGTTTGTATAGTGATCATATTAGAGAGCGATGAAATGCTAATAAGTATAACGTGACATATAGAAAGCTTGAAGATTAGTACTTCTTAATAAAGGATTCACCGACCGAGCCAGTCATTATGGATTCAGCGTTGAAAGTGTATCACTCACTTGGGTAACACCGGTGCGGCGATATCGCCTGCGAATAAAACATTTCGTCGAGATTTCACGTCGCGCAGAAAACTGTTTATCAAAATCGTGCGAAAAATACTAAAATTTTATGTTCGAAAATTCTATATCATCCAAGTATGCGAAATGAAAGTATCAACTATTTTTATCCGTTACTCGCGCGTATATCGCGACACAGACGAAGGATTACTTCGCAGCGTTCCGTTATTTTTATCATCGACGAAGCGACGACCTTTATCGCCAAATTTTCAAGGTTTTACTTTGTCGCCCATCAAAGTACACGATACGTGTGTATCGAAGTAGACTGGATGATAATTTCATTACTAAAGAGGATTACGAATACTGCTTGAGAGGCTTTTTTCGAAAAGCTTTCATCTCTATAAATCTCGCAATAATTATTAAATTATTTATGTAGCTGCGAAAAAAATCGAGATTACTCTCTCATTTTAAGACCAAACTTGAAGTTTAAAAGACTTCAAAATAAAAATCTTACCAATAAAAACATAAGCTATTCAACCGCAGGCACACAATTGTAGGAACCATCTCCAAACCCTTCCCTCCGCCCAGTGATTTATAAGTCCAGAATGTAATCTGAGGTATAATAAAATTTATAATTCATTTAATCCGCCAGCACGTTTCTCAAAAACTCGTTTAATTATTCAAGTCCGAGTAATCCTAAATGGAGTGTTTAGTCGGACAAATTTTTCATATCTTTGGTTTGCGAATGGAACGTACGACAGCCATTAGCGGTGCTTATTTAATAACCAAGCTCGCATTTCAACATTCGACGATATAAACAAGCGAAATTAATATCCGGAGTTGGTCTCGGCATTATATTAATTTCGCGTTACTTTGTTTATTTTTAATATCAAGTATACCCCTGCATTCGCGATTTTTATGGAACGCAGGGACGAAAACGAGTCTCGAATTTAATTTCATTTCACCGACCAAAAATTCCAACAGGCATTTATCATTCTGCTCGTTCAACTCGAAGGTACCTAAACCAGAGCTACTACCGTTTTTCAATGTTATTAAATGAGCAATCGACAACGTTGCCGAAAATATAACGAAAATTACGTATTTGGGAAACGCTACAGTAGAAATATTTTCTAATGATAATACGCTATACACTCTAGCGCGCCAGCGATAGTATAATGGTCGGGATGAAATACTTATAGTCTTATGAGGAATAAAGTACCGGCTCTGTTCACGCTACTGTTTTCTCTCTTTATACTTCTTTTTTATGACGCTATAATTTCTTCGCTTAAGATGAACTTTTCCCCGGCGAATTCGCTGGTTTAGAATAGCGTAGCCTACCCTGTGGGGATGTTATCGCGGTTTCTCTACGTTCCGTATTACGCGTAACTTATACTTATTCGCAATTTTAGCAACATTTTTCTACAGTAGAAGACTGAAGATTTTTTCCAAACGCGAAATTTTCTACTTATCAGAAGTTCGAAATTTATACTCGTATTCGATTAAAAATACCCGCTGAAAATATTTCTTCGATCTTGAAATTTATCAACGAGGCGAACCCGCAAGATTTCAGAAACGTTTTTTGAAAAAAACATGACCACAGAGAACAGCTTATTATTAGAGGAATAGGAGTGAAATTTCTCGGGACAGTTCGGGTGAACACGTGAGCACTTCGTCTTCTCATACTCACAGGCGGTTTGGCTATTTAGGGCGCACCAGGAAATTTGGGAATTGAAAGGCGCTTCGCATTTTTTTGATTACTGTTATTATAAGGGGTTTAGTGGCAAGGGGGGAAGGCGTAGGTGATAATTTCTTTTTTTTTTCTTTTACTACAACTCATTTGACACCTATGTTTATATAGTCTACGATGATTTGTTGTACCTACTGTGACTGCGTGAGTTTGAGAAAAAAAAAATTAAAAAAAGAGAAAATTGACGCTTTCTGAAAATACTTGGTTTTTAATACACATAAGTACATAAGTATGTAATTGAAAAAAAAGCAACAAGTATCTATGTAAATATTAAAAAAATGTAAGCAGCCCTGCTTCATCACTGGAGCTACATTTTGTAGTCGATAACCCCTTCTTTATCTGTGAAGAGTAATTTGGGATATAGTATACTTCTTATCACCAATAATCGTATGAATTCATATTAATTAGATTTTCATTAATCTAAAGCTCCTCAAGCTCTACTCAAATTCTGATAATCCGTAATTGACCCAAATTCAAGTAGTCACCAACTAACCCCACATACAAAGTTTGACATTTCAAGGTTGATTTAATGAGGAGATATGGGAGATTCAAGAAATTTCAAGACTTAAAACTTCCTCAAAAAGCCATTTTTTGCTCCAACACTTCTGCAAATGCACGTAGGAAGCTGAAATTTGGATAAGTTAGTGTCCCTGACACACTTTTTCATATGATATCAAAAACAAAAAATTTTAGGGATTTGCCCCTTCTCCAGCACCCCTCAAAATTTGCGAGATCCGCCATTTTGAGTTTTTTCAAACAAAAAAAAGAAAAGTAGTTTTGTCGTATTTCTAAGAATCTCTCATCAAAATTTGAGCGAATTTCATCAATACCTGCCGGCGCTACGCGTGAGCCATAAGAAACAAAATTTCCTCAAAAAACCGGTTTTTGCTCCAAGTTCCCTCAAAATGCACTTGTGAAGCTGAAATTTAGATATGTTGGTTTCCGTAACTCACTGTTTTATATGAGATCAAAAACAAAAAAATTGAGGTATTTGCTCTTTCTCCAGCTCCCCTCAAAATCTGAGTGATCCGCCATTTTGAATATTTTCGAAAAAACAAAAAATCTCGTTTTGTTAGATTTCTAAGTAGAGTGTCTCACCAAGTTTTGGACGAATTTCATGAATTCCCGCCTTCCAAAATCGGGTAGTCTGTAATAGCTGTCGTTTTTAAGTTAAAAACTCAACCAAAAAAAAAAAAAATAGAACAAAATCAACCTACTAAAAATACAATAAACTCCTCAACTCTTTACTTTTTTAGCACAATTTTGTTATTATCACTTCAGGATTGATTTCAGTAGTAAACTCATTTTCTAATAATGAGTGGCAATTTCAAAAATCAGCGTTGGCGTGTTATTCAACTGAACTGAGTTGTAAAAAATATAAATCAAAAGTATTCAAAATCTCAGGGCGTTTGAGTGGTCTAACTTTAAAATTGGGGCGCAAAAAACGCAAATAAACATCAAGGCGTACCTGGAAATTTCCCGGTATCCCGGTTAGCCAGACCGCCCGTGACTCATACTCTATTAATATAGGCATGATTATTTCATATACTTGTGTTTCTTTTGTTCTTGAATTACTTACGAGTTCGACTAAAGCTACATTTTTCTAATATTTTGAAAAACCAAAATCTGAAATTTCGAATCCTGAATGACTTTTGATTTTCTCTAAATGTCTCGTCACATACATAACGTTACTCATTTAAAATCTCAATTTATTCAGTGAACTTGGAGGCACGTGCAAGCCCAGAATTAAGTGTTTCATCGCTAAAAGGATAAAGGAGAAGATAAAATCGTTGCATTCATCTACTCCCACCCCCTTTTTTTTTTCTGATCGTCGACTTCAATTTCACAAACACTGTGGTAATTCATTCCACAGCCGTTTTAATTTCCAACTATTACGAGTTCTTCATTCGACGGAAATTGAATATTTCAAAAGATACATTCAGATTTACAAAAAGCTTCTCGCAGCCAGCTACAACTCGCATTCGCTTCTTAGAATGAACTCTGATTAAAATTTACGCACTTCGTTCTCACTGAATATAGTTTTTTTAACAGTCAAAAGATGTTACCTCCGCTATGCATCTAAATAAGCCGAATAAAAAAATAATACTCGAGGTAGCGTCTAAAAGCGAGTGGATTTTCTCAGTAGAAAGCCAAGGCTTAGAGGGTCAGTTATTGAGCACTTTTCAATGGCAATTTTTTATTTTCATCGACTGCTTATACTCTTCGCATATGGATTGAAAAAAATTCGTTCGAGCAATAAACGAGACTTGAAGGATAGAAAGGCGTCCTATTAAGTACCCAAGGTTTGGAAATTTCTACGCAAGATTTTTTCTACACAATATACATTAATTCGAAGTCTATGGGCCTGAGAATGTAATTTTATTATATACGGACAGCAGAGCCGAAACATAATAAACAATACTTTCGACGGTATCCGCGGAATGCCTTTTGTGATCAACAAGTTTCATACAAATAACTTCAATTCTCAAGCGTCGCGAAATTATATCGAGCCTACATTTTGCCTTTATTAATAAGTCACGAGATAACGCAGTCCCAAAGTTTCGTTATCTGGCGTACGTAGCCTTTGACGTCTGGTACCCGGTTACTTTTAGTTTGAGATTAATGACGTGTCCGCTGTACTAATTAAAATATCGAATCCGAAATAAGAAATTTTTCGGCCATTGAAAAAACCGAACTGTAACTTTTGGAGTTGCAAACTCCGTGAAAGCTTCTCTCGTATAATTTCCGCGTTGTGCACCCGCAACGCGGTGCGGCGAATTGGGAAAAAAGGAAAGAAGCATCCAAATCCGGTATAACGTTAAGCTCGTATAATAAATTACAAGGCCGCGTTACAGGTGCCCCGTATTTTCTTCGTCGACCTAAAATATACACGACGAAAAAATAAAATAGTCATCAATCGTTTAACCCGTACTCCGAGTACCTCCATAAAATTTGCTTAAATTTCAAAACGCACATGCAGCACATTAAAAAAGCTCGGGCTCCGTATTAAAAACACCCTAAGCTTACGCCCGCCATAATCACGAGATCCGAACCGGCCCGAGTGAACGCCATCGAATGACGAATAACGTCGTTGGTTTTTTATTCTCGCATTTTCCCTTTACAGAGGCTCTCTTTTTTACACACCGCCAAATAAATTTATTACCCGGAAATCCGGAAATGAAATATTTTTGCGTAGCTTCTCGCATGCTTATAGTCTTTCAACGAAATTGAAATTCGCCCAGAGGTAATACGATGCGTACACTCGCGTAAATGTTTAATAAACAACGGGTACTGGCGCAAGAAAAAACCAGGCCCTGTATCTTAGTCCGCGCCGATACGTATAATGGCTATTATTCGACGTACATATATACAATTGCGCGATGAATATTGTCGAGGTATGGTAATGAAGTCGCATAATACGCGGTGTTACTGCGAGCGCAAGATAAACTCGTTCGCGTCTGGGCCAATCTAATATAGTATGCAAGACAGGCTAAGCATCTTTTGTTGGCTCTTCACCGACATCCATTCATTATACTACAATAACTATTCAGCTCCGGCATTTGCGGAACGTATTTCAGGTTACACGATTATTTATCCTTCGCTAAACCGCTTGCTTGCGAAATTCAATCAAACCTATCTAATTATACGATCTTCGAAACCCCGAAACACGTGAAAAATTGATACTACCTCGAATACCCGGATCTAACATGACACCGAAGCTCATCTCCCGTAAGACCCCCCGCCGAGCCGCTTTAATAACCAAAATGTAAACTCGAATGAGATCGGAATAGGTGTCCGCAAACAGCAACGTGTATTCACCAAAACACCATCGTCGTCGTTCATTTCTGATGAGCCACGTAAACAAAACATTCCAAAACAACAAAATATTTTTACACGAGAAAATTGATCGTTTTTCGATCACACCTTTTCCCTGCTTCCTTGCTTCCTTTCTTCCTTCCTTCGTTCCTTCCATGCTGAGATAATTCTTTTTTACATATTTTAGTAGACGGTACGACGAAGAAAAATTATTTGTGAAGGAAAGCAATCCTAATTTTATTTCTTCATTCTCTCAGTTGGGTTGATTTGCAAGAATTATGTCATTTGACAAATAGATAACATTTTCAAAAAAATTAACATCTTTTACAAAAACTTCAAAGAAACAACAACTTCAAAAATTCAACAAAGAAATAACGATAACAATCAAAGAAAAATGTCCTGATAATTATCTGCCTTTTTAGTACTTATTTCAGACGTAGCAAAAAGAAAAAAAAAAAGAAAACCTTCTTCAAAAATTAAGACTAGAAAATGTACTGATATCAGAGGAAAACTCAAGCTCTTCTTTTAATATCCTTTAAAAGGGAAGTCAAAATTTCCTCTATTAGGTACTACCAGACAAACGGGTTCATTACATGCATTGATAAAATTTTTGGTGATCAGTCATTCACTGAAGCATTAATTAATATGTTTGTTTCAACAACCCACAATGTGTTGCAATCAGAGTGCAAATCACTGAAACAACTCTCTATGTGTTCTACTCAGTATACAACTGACAAAAACCTCTAATGCGTTTTAATGAGTGTTTAAATCATTGAAGCAAAACATAAATGCTTCAATACGCAAACGTTCACGTTGAAGATATAAACCATGCATGACGAAGATATCATGATTGTTTAAATACCGAAAATCAGAACTGATATACTCAGATCGTTACTATTAGCAGCAATTATTTATATGTAGTTGAAAATATCAAAACTTACAGCCTTCTGACCTACCAAACGATCATTTCTTTTTCATCTTGCCATTAAGGTAAATGTACTCGTTAAGTCATTGGAAAAAACAAATCGCTACATACTTAAATTTACCAGAGGTCTATCGTCATACAGATATTTTCAAACCTTTCCTATGCATATCATTTTTCACATATCATATAACTAATATTGATAATTACATTAATACATCACAGTTTTCGGAAGAGTTATGCGACTATACTCGCGAACTCTAGTGCATCGCTCTCAACCCTAAAAAAACCCGGAGGATGCAGATCCTCAACTGAGGCGGAAGAATAAATTGATGAAGAAAAAATTGATAACTTTATTACATCAGCAATTAATACACCTATATAGCCAACAACGAAAAGATTCACGTACTATAAAACCCCGAAACTCTGTACTCTACCTTCTCATTCTTCGTTTTCTACAACAGATAGTGTAACCTAGTCTCTTTCGCAATATATTACAGAAGAGAATATTCTTCCTCCTCAAATCTTTTGAAACTACAATAACCGGTAATTTATTGCTATCTCTTTCTCAATATATTATCGGAGATACTGTAACTGTACCAGCTATTCCACGTGATAATTTCTATTTCACCATTGCACCATTGCACTTTTCGTTTTTTTTTTTTTTTTTTTTTTCTTAATAAAAGAAGCGATTTTAAGTATTCTTAATGAGTGATAAATGATGTTTGTTTGTTTTTATTTTTGTAATCTTTATTCAAGTTTCAAGTATAATATACTATTACTTCTCTCAATTATGCTTGCTATTATGCCATGATATGAGACAAAAGTTAATACTTTCGTATCATATGTAATGTAAAATATTTTATAATGTAAGGAACGAAGTGAGTATTGCGTACTTTCGACCTTTGTATAGTAATATACTATTATTAAACGATGCGGGTAACAATATCGATTTACTCAACCAGTTTCAATCTGGTTTCAAGCCGAAAAACAAGCTAGCGGAAATAGCGCAACCTGTCGATAAATTTTGCTGCTGCTTCACACTGTTCAGTTACAGGTTTTTTTTGGAGGCCGCTGACAGAACATATAATCTTCTTTTTTTCAGAAATCTTTGATTTTTTATTTACTCTTTTTTTTTATTATTAATTTTTCGAATACTTGTTTAGGGAATTTTAAAATTATTTTATCATATGTATTTGGTCTTTTTAAATTTTTAGCGTTTACTTAGAAATACCAATCAACAAAAAAAAAGGTTAGATTCCTCTTTAGAATTTTATGAGGTCCTTCCCCCCACCCACTCCTTCTGAAATAATGGACTGACTACTGACCTGATGACTGGTCATTTTCTGAAGGATTGTTCAATTATTTTGGGCATGTAAACTCTTCAGATTTGCTATTCAGCATCATTTTACTACGTTAGAGCTATATCTTCAACTCTTCAGTTATTCTTCCATCATTTTTTAATTTAGAGTGAAGTTAAAAAGTCGACAAATGATTCCTCATAGATCAACCTCTATGACCAAACTACCAAAAAGCGAAATTTCAAAAATAATAGACGATTTTAAGTATTAGATGCAAAACAAGATAAAAGAAATTTTTGCTAATGCGATTCGCAAATTTTCTCCAATTTTGCCACGACGCGAAGTCAGAATTAAAGCAACTCGAAAATCTCAATTCACCGGTTGTTAAAATTACTCAAACATAGATTCCTTTCACAAACTATACAATGTTGAAAATTAATATAGGCTAATTTTTCAACCTATTTCAGGAACACGTCACAACACCACAAGCGTGAATTCGTCGTTACAAAATATTAGCTTCACGTGCTCGACACTCGTATACACTAAAATAACAAAAACGGGAAAAGAATAGGGTACTACTAACCCACTTGAAATTCTTATAAGAAACCCATGCGTGCCAGCGTATATTGCGAGGAGGAAAACATTCGAATATCGAATAAGCATCACCTCCAAAATAAACTTCGATTTAATTCAAACAGCAATATTAATGCGCTGTAGCGTTGGGTTTTTTTTCATCTCAAGGTGCCTATTTTATTACGAGCCGTGACTTTTATTTCTTTAAATTTTGAAAGGAAATACGCAACACCTACGCAATTTCCGTCTTCAAAAAGAAGAAAAAAAACAGCGCACCCAATATTTTATCATTTTTGTTTAATACGACCTTACCAGCTAATACATACGTACCATAAATAATTCATGAAGGTGACATTTCCTTTAAGGTAAATTTGAATATATTAACATAGACGCGTGAAATCGTAAATTGCCAATGTATATTTTCATATTAAGAAAAAAGGTCGAGCTGAGCTTGACGAAAAATAATTACCGTTTTATAACACGATCGACGTCACCATAAAATCGCGAAAACTATGAAAGAATGGGCTGCTGCGGACTAAGGTCGTCTCATATACACGTGTGCGTGTAAACTTTTCCAGGGCGCCTACCTCGTACATTCGGACCTGACAATATCCGTCGTACATTATAACTTCAGACGCGAATAATCATTTGACCCAATTTACTCGTTTTAAAAATCGATAAACCAATTAAAGTGATAATGAGTTCGATAGCTGTTCCAAATCGAACGAAGACAACGACGGAAATTAACATCGTGGGCATCGTGTTCACCATCTCGTCGTCGCTACCATTTTCAAAGCGAACCAAGTTTTTCTCAAATATGCAAAAACCGTCGAAAACTCCTCTTCACCGCCAACGTTAGCCAAGAAAAAGGCGAACGGCGACGAAAACACTACGTAAATTAAAACTATTACCTAACTTTTGTTCCGAACCGAGTGCCCTTCCATGTTTTCGAACTGTTCGGCAAAAAAGTTGCGAGATCGTAATTACTTCGTCGCCGAATATACGACTTCGGCATCGTTTGTTTTAAATGTTTAAGATTTTCCTATAGTAATTTTCCACTGCTTCTCTTTCAATTTACAACGTACTTTTCAAATTACTATTAAAAAAAAACAACAATTTTTTCATCACCATGTGCTTTTGTTTGGACGACCAATACGCGAAAATGTATTTTTAATGGAGTTCGTAGACTTTGCACTGCCGAAAATTCTCCCTTGTTCCCATAAGTCCAACTTCTTTGCGCTGTTATACTCCATTAAATGTTTCTTCGTGCTTTACTAGCTTGCGAGAAAGGAGTTCTGATGAATTTATTGGTTAAACGATTGCGTCAGTTTTTCGCGTATGAATAGAAAATTTATTTCTACCTAATTACATAATTTCCCTCCTTATTCTTTCCTCATACGTATGCTACACCTTAATCCTTGATCCCGTCGAAATTATCGATTTTTTATACCAAAAATGTTATAAATCGTTACACTGCTTAATGTGTCTTCTTCAAGATCCATAATATGATGAGTGGTAGAAAAAATGTAATGCAATATTTTTGCGAGAAATTAAATGTAGAATAATTTTGTGTGGCAATGATTTTTTCGTATTTGGCACTATAACGAAGAAAAATGCAAAAAACTCACTAATGTAAAACAATAATTGGATCGTTTTACTCAATGGACCATTTTCAAAGTCCTTTTGTTGTCGAATGGTAAATGATAGAGAAAAATGCGTTGGACATAATTTGTAGCTAATTATATGTAGATTAATTTATTATATATCTAATTTACTCGTATCGGTCATTGTAAGTGAAAAAAAATCAAAAAACTGATTTTGAAGGGTTCAAAACCCCATAGGAGGCCACAGGTCACCGCTAGAGTTTTATTATATTGTTTGTGGTGTTACTCCTGACAACTATACCAAAAATCAGCGTGATAGCAATTATTTCTCATGAAATGTCTAGAATGTCTGAAGTAAAAGTTGAATAATTTTTCCAATAAAATTTATTTACCAACATTACATATCTTAGCCCCTTCAAATTTTTGTGGAGGCATACCATCATACGTGTATGTAACTTGAGTTACTGAGTTCGTGGTTTGCGGGTGATGCGCCCTAAATGAAATACCCTGTACTTCTATGTTTTCTCATCATCCATATTTGAAGAGATAGGAGAAGAGGAAAGAGTAAAATTCTATATTTTTTGTGATTTTTTAATTACTTCTAAGTACACTTCAACTATTTTCCGTAGCATTTCACTTTATTCGTTATTTGCTTTTTTTTTTTTTTTTTATTTTAATATTATTTTGGATAATTAAAATTTGTTCCAAGAATACCTACCTTTTCCTTTCGAAAATTTTAATCATAATTTTAGAAATAACAATAAAAAAATTTTTGAGTATTAATTAAATTTTTCAACTGTAAAAGATATTACTTATTAACTTTTTTTTTTCAACGCTGTGTACAGCAACTAAGTAATAGAGGAGTATCAAGGAGGATTTAGGTCAATTTGGATCGTAGACCTCAGTGGAAAATTCAAGGGGAAAGGCCCAGTCGGCAAATGAGCTGCATAAGGGTCCAAGAAACGAATGACTTTTTTTGATTGTCGCAATTAAGAACATACCTCCACCGCAAGTATATACATTTAACTATTCAGGACCCCTTCCAGCTTTGGCGGGCGCCCAGTCAGCAATTGCTCATTTTCCGACCGTTATATCCGCCACTGGAAGACCTATTTTAGTGTGGAACGTTATTAGGTTGTGAATTTCTTGTTAATTGTCAGAAAGGACTATTTTTTGGGTCACGGGAATTTAAAAATTGAGATCTTTCTTTTTGATATTTGGGATATGTAAAAATTATACGATTAATGGATATTTGGATGTTGCATATATCCAACATTGGAGGGTGGGCTTCTTGTCAAAAATATATGCATAGGTTAGAAAGCTATGATAAGGGCATACTCGTGTGATAGGTTTGGGTAGGATTTAAATCCTTTTGGATTTGACATCTTCTCTGCTGGAGATGATGTGGAAAATGTAATGAGGAAGTACATTTGTCTGTTCGGATGGCTTAGAGTTTATTGGACACATGTATTTGATTCTTGCAGTCTTGAAATGCTGATATAGTGAATGATTTAACAACATTTTTTACCTCAGCGAGCGGTATCGGTATATTTTGAATAGGTGTCATGTCTAAGGCTAATTCGGCGTAAAAATGTACTTTTCTGTTATTTTTAATCATTCGAAATGCTCGATAAAGTTGATAATAACTAAGTTCGTTACTTCTGATATTCAAATTACATGTTTTATATTCCTTCGTAATTCTATTATACATGAATTTTACAAATTTTAGTTTTGGAATTTTGATTATTCTTCTCTGTCCCCCACCTCCCTCCTATTTTCGCAAAAATTCTATAAATTTAAAATACACCCTATTAAATATTAAAAGCCCTTCAAAACGTAGAATGGTCAATATTTCATTTCCCTCGTGATTTTTTTTCTGCTACGTTCCAACAGCGAATGATCTGAATCTAACCACTGCATATTGGCGGGGAAAGAGAAACAATCCTAGTATTTATCTGTCGAAATATTCGAGAAGCGGTATTTTTATCTGGCGTATTTTATTTACGACGAGCGTACAAAACGGTTGGAAAATTTAAACGCGTAAAAAGCGCACATTCGGCGATGCAACGAGGCACCGTACGAATTACATATTCATATCGATACACTATAACTATAAAATGCGCATAAAATTTACGTTTTCAGCTGCAAAAAAAAAAAAAAAAAAAAAAGCGAGAAAATGCTTAAAAACCGAAAAGCTCTACGAACGAGTTCGTCGATTGCTGCGTTGATATTAGCATTCTCGTTTCGAGCAATACCAAAGGTAATATCTCGATTGTTATTTTACCATTTAAACGGCTCGAAGCGATGGTAAGTTTATCTATAGGATCGTTTTGAGGTATTTCGCCGCTTACGGCAATATGTACAGTAGGCTGCGGTATTATTTCACAGAACGTTTAGTGGAATGGTTTGGCGGGACGTTTTATTTATTTTCATTGTTTTTATTTTTTTCAAATTACCACTGTGCCAAACTATCGGCGCGAATTTAGATTCGTACAGCAACGGCGTGCCTAATCAATATACGCAGGGGAACCTAGAAAGGATGGTATGCAAAACGAAAGTCGGTGCGTTGTTAATTTAGACTAGCCTTTATACCATAATATTTCAAAGTAATGACAAAAGTGTTCCGAATAGTCGATACTTTTCGCTTTTGTATGCCGCTAATGTGAACGTATATTTCGAGCGATAATAACCGAAAGGGATTTTCATCGTTGCCCATTACCGAGGATACCATCCGTGCCGTGAAAATAACGGCCATATTAAAAGAAAATATCTACTAGGCTGCTTATACGATTAAATAGTCGATTATATACGCAACCATCGAGGCTCGGTTGTTTTAGACAGCGACAGATTGACTTATCATTTAAACGGAAACTGCGTTAATTACATTTTAAAAGGCTTCTTAATAACGGGAAATTTAACCCTTGAAGAGTCTGACGATGAATTTCCGCCGCCGTCGTCGAGCGGGTACTTATTATCGAGCCGGCGTGTCGTTAAACGGTTGATATTAAACGTTTAGTTACAGATTATGTATTCTAATATAATATCGGCCAAGATTAAAGCATCGTTAGTTCAGATGCCGCGCCAACCGTGCAAAATATGCGCGCAGATTTCCCTTCTTTGAACACGTCTCGAAGCTCGACGACGCCCACAGCGTTCTCTTTGTTCCGGCGCGATATTTAACGACGCGACGGTGCATTTTGAATGTCGCCGATGAACGTTTACCGCGTATTTTATTGTCGTTCGTTAACCTGATGGTGACATGATATGGAAATAGATTTGAAGGAGCGAAGCTGAAGGAGAAAACCTTCATAGCTAGAAGCAATAATGCATTCCGCGAATTAGATCAAAAATTTATTGGTTATAAACAATATTCTCGATGCAACGCAAAAAGTCGTTTGCTGAAGTACATCGTGTTCCATGTCTTAAAAACAGATGACGAATAAGTAAATAAATTTTGTCGAAGCACCCCACTATAGTGTAGTCCTTCCAGACGATACATTTTTGGGATCTCGATATTCGACGTGAACATAGTAGTTTAAAAAATCAAATTATGTGAAGCCTTGAAAATGTTAAAAATTCAAAATAAATGAAATTCTTGTTTCTAAAAGCCCCTATATTGACGTAAACATGATGTTTTCAGAAATCAAATTTTTGAAATTCCCGCTGAATCTCCCTCACAAACGTCGAAATTTGGAATTGATGTTATTAGGTCCAAGTACGTAAATCTTAACAATAAATTACCAATGCAATGAAAAAAAAATGAGACTTCATATAAGTATGTAGAAACCTAAAGCCAAACCTATATAGGCATGTCTGACCTATCAATCAAATCTAGTAATCAAACAAATATCTGACCCACAAATTAACCTAGTACCAAACCAATTTTTGGTTCGTTAAACAAGTTGATCTGCGATTCGCTCTAATTTGGGACACAGCTTCACGAATAAATCATTCACCCATTTAGATGATTCACCCATGAACTTCTTACAAAACGAGTATCATTTATTATTTGATCATAACTAGCAAGTATAAGTGATGTAGTCCCATATGCATACATTGGTGGCGTAGCAACTGCCTCAGATTCTCAGATTGGGCCCGCAGTAAATGGCAAGATCATTGAATTATGACAAAAGTTATCAACTTCATAATTCGTTCGTAATGTAAGTAGCCTAATAAGTTACTATACCGGATGTTTCAGCTCAGTGTGAGCTCCTTCGTATCACAGGTAGACCTACTTATGTAACGTTCGTATATAATATTTTGCCTATTTTGAGGTTGAAGGGGCGAAATACAGAAGTTTGAAACATTTATTTTTGTCTGATATATGTAGATCATGTTTGAAAATTTTTATTTCAACACCTAAGAAGGATAAAAGTATGATTTAAATACGATGCAGTATTACTAATGAAAACTTGAGAACTAGGCGTGGAAAAATGATAAAAAAAACTTGAAAAACAATGTAACAAACAGGTTGATTGTTCACATTTTTCGCAGATAAATATGAAAAATGATATATCAACCCCATGCTCAAAAAAAAAAAAAAAAAAAAAAAAAGATGTATAGACTCCTACCCTATTCCACACTTTACACTCTGAACTACTGCTCCCTCTGTAACTTTGGTGCTGAAAAAAATTATCTTCTTCATAAATTTTCTGCTAAAATGAATTTCGGAATTTTTATCACGAAATTTAAACTAGACAGAAATGTGAGGTTTGTAACCAAATGCACTAAAAGTATGTAATGCACAAGCCAAAAAAAAAAGTAGTAGAAATAATGAAAAGAGCGTAAAAAAACGATGAAAAAATAACATTATTTTTATTCTTTACACATAACGATGAGAAATATTCCATTAACCGTAAGTTTTAGCAACATAGACCCCTATTCCATTTTTCACTTTATACTCTGAGTATGAACTCATACACTTGTACCAACTTCGGTTTTGCGATAAGAATTTGAAAAAATATTTGAACAGAAAATGTGTAAAAAGGAAATCATTTTTTCAGGCATTAAAAATTAAAAAGAACATTAATTTATTTAAAAAAAAAAAAAAAAAAAAAAAAAAAAAAAAACATTTAAATTTATCAAATTTTGATAGTATTTATACAAAAAAAAAAGAAACAAATGATATAGCAGGCCTGGGAGGGGAATAGTCTCACACCAAATTTGACCATTTTACCCAGAGTAGCACCACTTCACTCTTGGCAGCTGGCTCTCAAAACCCTGAGCAAGCTTCTAGCAATTATAGTACTACAGTAACTAAGTATAGCCGATTCTCTTAAAATTCGTAGTGCAATAACTTGGTGAATTATTATTCTTAAGTGATTGAAGGTATAACTTATGGTAATAAGAATTTTCACTACAATTACTTATATTTATCGATAATTTTCAAAAATATGTAAAACATTGAAATTTTGCAGGGAGTTGAAAAAAAATCTAAAATACGTAATAATAAAAATTAATAAAAAATTCAATTTTTATTTTCAGAAAATAAACGATTACATTTGGAAACAAAAAATTTTTGATTTTCAAAAATACATATTTTAGGAATTTTCAAACAAAAAAAAGAGAAATTTTCAAACTTTGACATCAATTTAGATATGGTAAGTATTAAGCTAGAAAACTGAAATTTTTTTGAGTACATGAGAATTAATGTAGTTCTTTGACGGCATTTTTTACTCATTTTTCAACAGTTTCCGAAAATCAACCAAAATCGATTCAACGTATTACCGCATCTTCGTGAAAGACGAAGTTATCCTTCAAATAAGTTAATCAATTCATTTATACCCTTTCGACAGTTATTCCCTTTGGGGTGAGAAATTCCACGTGATTACATAAAATTAAAAATCGCCTCCAACGTACACGTGCGGTTTGTATAAATTAGTTATCTAGTCGTGTCGTGCCGTTCACAAAACGATTATTATCGTTGATATCATCGTTGCCATAATTAGAGGAGTTGATTAAAATTTATAACGTATACATAATGAACTTGAAAACGAACAAAAAAAACACCAACAGTACTAGAATAATTTTTAATTAACGAAATGAATAAAAAAAAAAAATGATAATTAAAATTCACTCGTCATCTCATGCTTCGCGTGATTCTTTTTCAATAAAAATTCTGCGAATCGGTGAAATGAAACTTTCGAAATAAAATTATACTTTTTTATTACGAATAAAGCTAATTAAAATTCGCAAATAGAGCTTTTTTTTACCCAGCTAAGGAATTCTTTTAATTATAAAAAATATGAAGTCGAATTATTCATCGAACACGAACAGATACACGTGTATGATTACCATTGGCTTCGGCTGATTTTACCTTTTTTTCTATTGTTGGCAAAATCGAAAAAAGAAATTGCGAATATTCCGAACGAATATGTAACAGCTGACGTTTAATCTAGAAAAGCACCTCCTCATATCGAACACTTTTTTTTAATAATACCAAAACGCCCGGAGAAAGGAAAAGAAAGCGAAATCCCTAACATAAGAACAAACTAACGAATTACCGTTGCCGATGGTGACGCAAATCGCGAGGAAAAAAAACTTTTTAATACTTCCTAAACCCAAAGCTGTACCGAAGTCGACCGAGGTTTCAACTTAATTATAAAATGATCGAGAAAACAGCGACCGAGGATAATTTTGTATTTTAATTAAACGGAATTTCGTTTCGGTTGCTTCGTGATCAGAATGTCTGTCGGCAGTTGTTACCGATGAGATATTTTAATTTCCAAACGAACCGCACTCTCCACCGGTACAAGTGCCAAGTTGAATTGTTATGATTGGGTCAGCTTGCGTAGGTAGCGAATGCGTCGGCAAAACTTTTCCGTAACACGGGTCGCCATTGTAGCTCGCCGACATCGTATATTAATGAGTAAAAGCTGCGATATGTTTGATTGGTCGCATATGAAATTCGCTGACGTCACAGGATCACGTATGAACGTGTGCAGGGTACCCCCTTTCGAAATCCACCGGGATATCACTTTCTTTTCTGTCTCATCGAGTCTGTCGAACCTATCGTCGATTTTCGTCCAAAATCGCCCCCACGCTTTCCACACGAGCATGAAAAATTGACCGAAAGAAATAACCGAAAATCCACTCTCCTCGTCGCGAACAGGTTACCCATCATTTCAAGTGCGTTACTGAAGGAAAAAAATCCTGTCAAAAAGTTTTAATCTACCACTGATTTCCACATCCGTTCACACTTGCTTAATCTTCTCTAAACATACGGCGACTTCGGGCCACCGAATTCCTAATTTAACGCGCCAATCCCTGTCAAAAGTGAGATTATGGATACCGGGACTCACTAGCTGAGAACGAAAATTATTGTCACACTTCAGTTGCTTTCGCAATCATTCTTTCCAGTCATCTAGACCATGTCAAAAATACACGGTAACATCGGCGCCCGAATTTGCTAGTTTTCTGTTTTATATCATCAAGGTAACTGTCACTCCTCACACTTAAGCCTTGACTCCGGCGTATATCAACAAACTACACCGATGTTTTCGCCATCCCGTGAACTTACCAGCAACTTTAAACTTTTCCTTCTCCAACGCTCGGATGTCGGATAGCAATTTACACGCGTGTTACGACGGATTTTCCTTCATTAAGAAGGACGTTAGGGCGATAGCAACTTGATACGTAACGTTGGGCGCTAAATTGAAGTGGAAATCAGTGTTACCTGGATTTACCGCCGCCAAAATACTAGAATTGTGTCCTTTGTGCGATGTCCGCAGAAGAAAACTTCGCAAACGTGTTCGCTCAGTTTGATGCTTTCCGTTATAACTTATGAAAAAAGCGAAGTTGAAGATATAAAGGAGAAATTCCGTTCTACTCAGTATCAGGAGTTACTCCGTAGTTTCTCAAGGTAGACTTCTTAAACATTTCTTAGCTACATTGGGTTAGAAGCATGAGTTTAATTTTGAGATAGACCAGGTCGATGATTAAAGCTACTGACATCCTCGGACTTCGATAGTAATTAGGAAGGCTACAAATTTCAAAATCGTGAATCAGCATCTATCTACAAATGTATTTCTAGCATTCAAATTTGTAGTCGGAATCGAAATTTTTCGCCATCTTCGTTAGCCATTTTGCAACTTTCTAAAATTTTTTTATTGTTACCCTTGCTTTTATGTGCATAACGTGATCGTAGTGGAGGATTACTATTACAAATAAAAACAAAGGGCTGAAATAAAATCAAAAATATAAATAAATACCTACTTATATGTACAACTTAGGTAATGCTTCTTCGGCTAATTAAATATAGTTTTAGGCCTCTACTAAAGCCTACACTATAAAAACTTAAAAATTCAGTTACAGTTTTGTAATCAAGTCTAAAGAGGATGGGTTACGGCGAAAATTCATTTGAATCGTCTCCATAAAAACATGATATACCGTTTATACGAATGATGGTGCAAAAAAGTAGTGTTACCAACTACGCCAAAACAGTCACTTTCTGAAAAGAAAGATTTTCATCTTGAAGATTAGCCTTTCTTCGCAAATTTATTAGAAAACTGTTCCTTTCAATGAAAAATTATCGATTTCTATTTTTTATTTTGTTATTACATATTTCAAGATAAAAAATTATTTTGAAAAAAACGTTTGGTCAAACCTTTTTCCACACACAAGAGGAAACAGTTCTACTCGTAGCGCATTTTGTTGTGAAAAGTAAGCTTCCCTGAGCGTAACGGGAGATTATTATAGGCAAGGGGGCAGCATATGCCTCCTGCAACCTGGAGTGGAATTCCACTTCTGCACAGAGGCTAAAAACCACTCCCTCCACTTCTCATTGCTCTTGGACGGTTATGGACACCAAACTCTTCTTATTTCGAGTGCACATAGCAACAAGCACAATGGATAAAAAGTTCTTCCAAAGCCAAAAATTTAAATTCCATTCTCGTTTTTACACCTGCAACGTACCGGACTGCTCTTTTTTATAGCACACGAATTGGATCTAAATGATACCGAGCAGCGTTACTACATTGAATTATGCCATACCTAAGCACAGACTCATAGAGAGCAATATAGGTACATATATACCTTCACCAAATATTTTGGTGAAAATTGCAAGCATGCTAAAATTAAGTATAGTTTTGCGGCCACCATTCTCGCTGCTTTCATTAGCGTCTCTCCACTTCGGTCTTAAGTGCACTGGCCTCACAATAGAACGACCCGTCCTTTGGAATCTTTTCTTTCTCTCGCCGTCTACCTACGTAATCTTAGTACTTATCTATCATTTTGGTTAATAAATGAGATTCTTTCGTGTAGTATTTATAATAATCGCGATAATTATATCACTTGTCGTTAGTGAAGTGCATGAAATAATCAATTTCTTTCGTAACAATAACGCTGAAATTCAATTTATCTTTACAACTGAAGAAAAAAGAATTAATTATATTTAAAATAATTCAGTTCAGTACTAGAATTATTAATTCATTACCAATAATGAAATTTTATGATGCGTTATCAATTAATTGAAATCCCCGTTTCCAGTAGTTCATCGTTTCACTACCAAGTACCGACTCTTTCGCTGAAGAATCCCATTACCAGTAATTACTATTTTACGGTAATTCGGTAATTTATCATCAGTGAGATGAGTAGATAAATAAATTGGGTATAGGCAAGAGAATGGAGAGTTGTGATTGCTTATTTCCGTGACTGGTACATTTATTTTTTCAATAATAATTTATTAAGTTTTTTGGCTGGTCAATTAAAATTTTTGGTTATAAATAGGTTCTTTTGGAGCTTAATTTGAAATTGGTAGGATCGTTTCACTTTTGAAATTTGTAACGTTTGTGAACATTTGTTTACTTTTTATAACGCGAAATTTGAATTTCAGTAATTAATTATTGCTAATAATTTGTTACGAAGAGAGTTGAAGTAACCGCACTGCTACAATATTAGATACGACTTACTAGACTTGAGAAATGGTTATCTCGATAAATAGAAAACAAAAATACTCTCATGCCAAGCACGCATACACCTAGCTATCCAAGTTCCTACTTTAACCGCGTCCGACTTGATGAAGCGTTTGTGTTCATTTCTGGGGCTTACCTGAAACAGAGAAATATATAAACGTAATTAGTACTCGCGATCATACAAGCATTTTATCAATTAGAGTTTCTAATAATAATTAAGTTGTAATTGCTTGTGACAAAAAATCTTATGGAGCGAGTACATCATAATGTTATCATTATAATAGCATTTCTTGAGCAAAACAAAAATTGAAAAATAGTATTTTTGCTCCGAAGCCAAATACGTTTTTCTCGCTTCTGCCCGAATTATACAAAACTTTGATTTTTTTTTTAAATATGTTTTTTCATATTCTGTCGTTAAAAGTTGAAAAAAAAAACTGTTGACCAAGTGGAGGAAATTCTTTGTTTTCATTTTTCTAATAAACTCTTTTGAAAATGTCAATACTTCAAAGTTGGAAAGAAAGACACATCTTCTACCATTCAAAAAGATTTTTAGAAACCATTCACGAAAATTAATGTAAAGATTTAATATTGATTTCTCATTTACTTAATACGTAATTACGCACAGGGCCGTGGAGGAGAGGGTAGAGCGGATTCATTGCTTCTGGACGGACGCGGGTTCTTGAGAGAGATCTAAGAGCCAAATTTTAAGTTTTTAAATTCTAATTAAATTTTTTTTCCAAATTTTCACTAAATTGAAAAATAAAAATAAAAGTTCCATACGAAAATTATTTTCACCCCGAGGCAAATTCTGGCTCTCCTCGGCTTTGATTACGTATTATCATATATTACCATTTTCGGGGTAATCTATGCACAAGGCTTTCAACAAAAAGTGAAGAAATTACTAGGTTACTTGATTTGGAAGTAAAACGCGAAGTATCAAAGAAACATAAGTAATTTTTGAAAACTCAACCACTTCAAAGCAAAGAAAAATAGGTATTTTTACAGCCCCTTTTAAACACTAGAAGCTCAAGCACTTAAAATGAGTTACTCAGAAATTATGACTGAAAACCTTGTTTTTTAAAACTTATAGATTATTTTTGAGAAAGCAATACAAAAACAGAAATAAAGAGGACCTTGTTTGCAGAAAATTTCATTGAGAGTAATTTGAAATGAGGCTTTTTTTCATAGATGAGCTTCAATTACAGAAATAGTAGCGAAAAACAATATTCCCCTCTCCCCTCTATCAGTAATTGTCACACTCTATACCAATCTTTAATACATTTATGTTGGTGAAAGGGGAACAAGAAACAACTATACTAAAAATAAATTTGAAAATGATAACGCTCGAATTTTGGTATGAAATATCTGCTATTTCGAATCGAATTTCGTTTTTTCTCTTGAAAAGAGGAAAAGGCAAGGGAAATAATTTCCCAAATGAACTCAAAATGCTTTAAAAAATTCAAATCTTTAAAGTTTAAAGGAATGCGCATTGAAACTAGACCAATGGTTTTGAAAATTTCAAAAACTTGATTTTTGTTTGAGTGAATATAATTTGCATTCAAAATTACATTATGAGTCTTTTGACTGAAAATAACTACGGTTGCTAATTTTTTCAAAATTTTAAAAAGGCGAATTTTATTAAATTTTATTAAAAAGCATCACGTTTCAAAATAAGCAACAAATGAGTAATTTATGTATCGTATGTATAACATAGACTAAATTTGAGCTCCTAGAGTCCAAGGAGATAAAATGAGAATTCTAAAGTAACACAACACGATTTCACAGAGCCATGGATTTTTAATTATTTTCAGAGCATACGTTTGGCAGGTCTACACTCAAGGTAATAGGTGGTGGTGATGATGAGAGAATTTTTTAAGGGACATACATCTTTTTAAGGCGCAAGCAATTTATGAGTATACTTCAAGACATAATTTAAGAAGATGAAATTTTTCTTTTGTAATGATTCACTGGGGAATATTCCATCTCCAGAGTCATAAAAAATTCAAACTGAATTCGTATTAGTCATACATACGACCTACATCACACGTTTATTATTTATTTTGAAAATACGCAAAATTTGCTGTTTTTCAAGAAATTCAAAAAAATAAGTCAGAGACTGCTAGGATTTTGAAAAATTTAGCAACTGAATTTTTTTTAGTATTAAGATGACAAAATGTATCTTGTGAATACAAAAATAAAAATGATGGGCGATAGCGATTTTTTAAAACTTTGATCACATTTTGCCATATGTACTCAACAACTTGGAAAAGTTGAACTTTTTTCATGTTTTCTGGAGATCATTCGGCCACTGCTTTTTCCTCGCTTCTTCTACTTTTCAAAAAAAAAATCGTTCACGATCGTGCCTGTCCGACTCTACTGCTTGAATTTAATTCGATATTAACACAAAAATCAAGCTGGTATTTTCTACATAGCTAACTGCGCTTAATCGCTCTCGAATTATCCGCAAGTAAAACGCATCGGGGATCGTAAAAACAGCACCTGCTGTAAAGATCGAATACCGCTATCAAACACCATCCGCACAATAAAACAAACGAGTTAGTGTTTCACAAGGCCCGAATTACATAGCTGGCGAAACATTACCACTTGAATTCGAACGGAGAACGATTTACTTAATAACAAGTTGAAAGAGTTATTGCCACGTACTACAGACACGCGTGTGAATTGAAAATCATCTAAATTATGGCTAAAAGGGTTGACCGAGTATTATGCAGATAAACAGGCACATACTTGATCATCTCGCACTTCCCGCCTCACCGTTGTTCAGCTAAAAGCTGACTTTCGAAACGTACTCGAAACGTATTGAAGGGCGCCTGCAGTGGAGTTCATTAACGGCATTGTACGCGAAATTCGTTCGCCGAGCGTATCAGGCGAGTCGATTTGTACAATTTTCCACTCTCGATGGTGAATTAATCTCGGCACGCAGACGGTTTCGCGTACCGACGAAAAAGCGCGCGTTACGCGAAAAAAGTAGACAAAATTCGAGGTAATGGAAATAAATGGATACCGATGATTAATAGACGACATTTTCGCCGTCGGATAAGAGAAAGAAAACGCCGCCCCCGTTAAGCAGCTCCTCGCCTCTCGCCGAAGAAAAATACTACACAGAAGTGCCGAAGCAAAAACTCGCTAAAGTAGGTGACGGCGGAAGTAGAAAACGTTTAAGAAGAGGGCGAATTTCGCACACTATGCTAAATGGAGTAAGTATATACGCGAAAACACCCCCAAGTAAGATTTGCTCGGCGAGTTATTAATTTTCACCGTCTGCCATCCCTTCTACACCCTCCAACCGAGGTGAATCTTCTTACGCTTAGTAGAAAAGAGGTATTAAATTTTTGTTTCTTTATTTTTGATACCTAATCTATCAAATCTTACCGTAATACAAAAACCACCACGATTATAGGAGGAAGGAAGCACTGCGTTGGGTTTCCAGGCTCTTGTATCTTACCGAGGCTGGCGTAATTTCGTCTGTGATAACGTTATTACTTATTAGAAATTTTTACCTACTTCCGCGCTAAGCGAGCATCGACCTGAGGAAAAACTACGCTACATTGTACGTTCGTTCTTCCATAGCGCTAAACACGTCTTAAAGGTTTAAGGTTTACGCTTAATTACCGCTGTATTTTCAGGCTACGTACCGCGTTATTCTTTCCGATAAAATTCTCCATTCCAACTATACGTTTTTTGTACTCGAAAAAATAATTAACAAAAAAAAAATCTGCCAAAGCTCGTAATTTTTTCAACCTATTTCACGTTAGATATCATTGGGCTTGACAAATGTTGAAAATTAAATTTAAAAAAATTTCCTATCCGCGAATACAGAAAGTATTTGGTAGCTTAGGAAACATAAATTTCTGCGCATTATACCGAGAGAGTCGTGCATCACGTTAGCCAGAAAAAAAGAATAGTCCATTTTAAACCGAATGTCATATTTCGTTCCGACAGCCAGTATACTTTTGTATAGGGTTTCTCAAACTTCTGATTAGAGCTCCCCGGGGAACAATACACGTGTTTAGTGTGTTAAAATATTTTTTATTCGTCGCTTCCTCGCTTCCAACAAGGCTACGAAGGTTACCCCCCGAGAACGAGATAAAAAGTCGATTATGTTGCTGGGTTTTTTATTCGACTCTGTTTTTTTTTTTTTGTTTTATTTTTCATCGTCGCTGAAAGATAAAAATTCCGAATTTCTTTCGCACTCAGGCCCCGATGCTACGCCGTTTCCAAACTAATATACAAGCCCAACTCCGTTTTTATTTTACTTCGCGCTATAACGCTACCGCCGGTGTATATATCAGACGAAACGACCAGCCGGCCAATAATAACGCACTTTTGTGTAAATAAATGTTCAAATTTAAAACGCTCGGCTTTTCCATTTCGTATACTCCAAGATATTATCATTTACGAAATTAATTTTCGCCGACAAAACAATTCCAGGAAACCTGCTGGGTGAGGGGAATTTTTGGTCGATGAAAACTACACAATATAAGAATGAAATGAGCCATTGCGTCGTGCAAATGAAAAAAACCAAAATTTTCCCCGAAACATTACAAATCACGCGAAAATTTCTTCGTATATTTCAAAAGCAGCGTTGAATTTTAAACGTTACTGGAACTCAGTTTGTAATAGGTATTTCTTCTATCGAAAACATTCTCGTAGTGGGTAATAGAATAGGTACAGATAGGTACTAGATTTCGTTTTTTTTTTTTTTTTTTCGAAAAACAAAGACGCAAGGAAAATGTACTCGGTAAACAACGTGAAAAAAAATTCAGCTTTCACTTTGTGGGAACGACTTCCAAAACGTGGATTAAGTTTTCACAAATGCCAAAAATTCCAAAATTTTTTTTTAGCCAACTAGAAATTTTCAGAGAACAAAGTCACGTTTTTATCATTCCAAAGACTGAAACAATTTTTAGATGTCAACTTTAAAAAAATGTAAGGATGAGGTCGGTAAGAAGGAGCCAAACGTTTGAAAACAATTTTAGAAAAAGCACTGAATTTTAGGCAAACTATAGTGCAGATTTTATCTCATCAGGAATCAGAAGACAATGTCCCCTTTTTACTTGACATCAATACTTCCAAAAGTACGAGTTATTTAGCTAAGACACTCGAATGATTTCAGTATGAAGCAAAAATGGGTAATTTAGAGTACCCTGTGAGACTGCGAAGTAAAAAGAAAGTATATCCTGGCTCCTGAATTTTAAACAATGAGGCGGAAGGTAAACTAACACGGGTAATTTCTACCAACTCCGCCAGAAAAAAAAATTGGGGTGGATAGGATAACCCCAAATTCAGTGGAACTGCCATTTTACAGTGACAAATGCTGAAATGATTAATGGCTCACTCATACCTAACTAACATGAAAAACATAAAAATCATGAAAAAATATATTATATGAAGAAAAGTAGCATAATTTTCAGTGAATTTATATGTTACGAATATTTCAATTTCAAAACATAGACAGATAACCAAAAAAAGTTACTATCTGATAAGAAAATTATTTTCACTTCAACAAAGTTGCACGGGAGTTTATAGAAAAAAAATTGAATTTCGAGTTTTTGGCAAATACTTATCAATCAATCCCAGAACTCCTGGAAAATATCCCCTCGTTAATCCCTTTTCTCCAAAAAAATTAATCTCATCCCAAAAATCTAAACAATATCAAGACCTGTGCCTCTGGCCACAGCTGCAGGATACGGCACGGCAACAAAAGAATAGGTAGGTAACAGGTAATTTATTATAATTTTTCCCTTATTTTTTTTTATTTTTTAATAATAAAAATAAATTAATACCAAGGCATATAAGGTCTTCCGGAAGTAAATGTAGGCAGTGATATAGTGATGATTTGAATGTTCAAATAAATGATCACGAGAAAAAAATTAAATACTGAATGGTAGAAATTTTGATAATTCTCTTTTTCATGAAGAATTGTTATTTAGGTAGGTATATAAGAAATTTAGGTGAAAAAAAACAACAATTTTGAATACAGAATGGTGCATATTTTGAAAAAATAGGAAGTATAAGTTTTTCATAAAAATAATTTACCCAATTGTAAAAATAATGAACCACGCACACCATCAATTCCAGTTTATTGACATTCTAGTTTGGTTTCAAATGCATTGAAATTACACAGTACTAAAATGAGATCATTATAATTGAAATACACATAACCAAACATTATTTAGCCCACAACCATCACGAAAAAATCATCACGAAAGTATGTTGTCTTTATACGTACAAGTAAGTAGGTATACACAAGGAATTACTGATATCTCATTTTTTCTACTCCCTCCCCCAAAAAACGTTCGAGCGCCACTGGCCCTAAACACCTTGAATCAAACACCAACTATACACGTGACCTTTAAATTTCACACTTATCGCTATGTACAACAAATTTAGTGTTTTTTCAACAAAAAAAAATCATTACTTTTAAATTTGAAAAGAATCAGCGAATAAAATTGTTTTCCGTTTTTAAATGAAAAAATACTAGAGCATGTGTTCCAGAAAATCTAGACTTCACTTTACAGCAAATGTGCCTCTGGCTAGAGTTGCAATATATGGCACGATAAAAATAAAAAAAAAAAACATGCTCAAAAACAAAAATTCTATTTTGCTTTCATTTCTCTCTACATCTATTTGTGGGTATGATTTTAAGCAACGACGAAAAAGGGTGTCATTACGACGAGCATAGGAACTTTTGACGACCAGAAAAGGTATACCACGAGTGCACAATGAATTCGTATATTTCGAACGACGAAATAATTTATTGCAGGACAAATTAAAAAAATCACTGTACATATTACTTTGAACGACTATAAAATACAATTTAGTTGAAACCTTGATATGTAATGCCTTGAACTCACCTCACCATATAACATTTATGACAAAACATTTCAAGATTTTCGAGGCCCCTGCAATCCCTTCTCGATATCTGAGTGAAACATTATCCTGAGTCAGAAAAAATATGAAAAAAGTAGCTTTAGAAATTTACACGAACAATCTCTGACCAAATTTCGAACGATTTTCATATACGACAGTTAATGTTACAAATTAAGAGAAAAATATACCTGGAAGAAGTTTGGACGTAAGCCAATCCATTATACCAGTAGTCTGGGACGTTAAATAAGTATATGAAATACCTCTCTAAATCATTCCTTTCTTTTTAAACCAGGTAGGCTGTATTAGCTGAGGTTTTTTTTATTAAAAACTTACGTAAAAATAAAGGTACCTATACAAAATGGACTCGTTTTCAAAGAATATATGAATATATTATTCCACAAAAATTCAACGTCACATACTATATTCCTATCTGAAGTTTTTCATATTCACCTCCCCTCTCTTAACCTACCAACACGAACTGAACCCCCAGGGTTTTCTTTGACTTCAGAAAAAAAAAACACAATTTATCGAAAATTAATGCTCAATTTTTGAACTACAGATAGTACACATAATACGATCTTCACCGCGTATATAAAAAATAAAGATATATCAAGAGCGAAGAAAATTTATAGTCTCGATTTTGATGTACTACAGTTCTTCGTTATAGAACAAGTAAAGTAATCATTTCACCTACTCGAACCTTGGGAAAATTCTTCTTCATCAAAGTGTGTATAATGTTATCGAGTAATGAGTATTAATGATATTAACTTTCGTATTTCGAGCGTCCAATGAAACAAAATTTTATTTCGAGGTCAGCAAAATTTCGCTTAAACTACACACATAGAAATGCGTTAAAATAAAAACTGAATTCTCCTTCAACGAGGTCATCGCCTTTTCATGGTTGCCATCGAAAGAGGAAAAAGCATCTTATTTATGGAGTAAACGTGTGATTTATTCGGTTTCCTTATTTGGACAAGTTTTTAAAAATTTATGGCTTTTCTATTGACCTTTTTTCCTGCCAGTCAATTACAACATCAAAACCAAGTCATAAGTGAATGTCCAACCGAATGAGAATGAAGATGGTTTACCTCGGCGACTTTCGGGAAATCCCTTATATACCTAATTGTCTTGTTTGCTTTTTTCATTACCACAAAATGCTATCGTATTTCTCGATAGGATGGTCGTTCGCGCTACACAAACAGCCGTTATTATGCGGTTTCGTTGCTGTTACGCAAATTAAATCATGTCTTCGTAAAATACACGCAAAGGAATTCCGCATGATAGCTGCGAGGTTGCATTAAGCATTTAAATGAAAATTGCTTTCGTGTACAAACACGAGGTACACCTAAATTTTTCATTAGTAATATTCCATTTGGCGCACTGAAAGAATACTTAAGTAATTGCGGTTCATTTGCCGAACCTAATTTCGGGCCATTTGGCGATAATGTTGTTGGGGTCCTTTTTATCATAATTAAATGTACCATCGTGGAATAACATTAGGTAGTGGTTGCAGGGTACAAGGTTGAAAGCGGATTGTAAAATAAATATCAGCATGCTCTCGTAAATAAATCTATGTGTCTCTCTATTTATGAATATAAATCCCAGGTTGTCCTTTGAAATTCAACTAATTTAAAAGCGTAGTTCTTCGTTTTCATTTTTTTTCTCTCTCTATCCAAATAAACCGTATATTTCACACGTATGATGTTGCTTCAAGGCTCAAAATATTGAAACGAACTGGTTGCTACGAATCTCATTTTTTTTTATCCACTACAAATGCCATGAAAGCGTTACACGACTAAATATTGCGATTTCGTGGTCTGAAGTTCAAGTAGACCTAGATTTTTTTTTTTAGAAAATGAAAAAAATTTTCTGATGGCAAATGTGGATATACCCATAGTGAAGAAGAAAAAAAAATCCAAAGAAATTAAAATTACCAAATTTTTGTAACCCTACTTAAACACGCCTCTAGCCCAGCGCTGTACATGGCGTCAAAAAAAAAAAAAATAAACATAAAAAAAATCAATAATAAATTCTGAAAAATAACTCGTCGCTAAAACGGAGCTGATGTATCAAAATCGTCGCGAAGAAATCAGGTTAAAGTGACCGCTCATTCCAAGGTACTAACCAGTTTTCTTAGTGACATTTCTACGCCACTTTCTGGCGAAAACGCTCACCTCCCACAAGTCGACTTTTAGGTAATTTCGCGCCAAAATACAACCTTGATAATTCGACGCCCACTTGCGGATCCGAGAAAACCACTAATGGAATAGGAAAAAATTCCACGCTCCGTGAAAAAAGGTAAGTACGTAGCGTGGAATTAATCTTTCAGCTTACGACCCCGAATAGCGCGGCGGCGTACCGACAAAAGCGGAAGAGACGTAAGGATTTCCAGTTCATGAATTTTAATTGTCTTGTTTTCCTTGTCCGTTTACGAGTACATAACATCCTTCTAGATTTTCGCGGCGAGCGCCGAAAAATTTATAACCCGTTTTGAATAGAGAAGCTCACACTGTTTCCCGTTCAAAAGCCACAATGAATAACTTCTATAAATAATAATACTAATCGTAATAGCGATATGTACGTATTTACGTGTTCGTAACGAGCCAACGCGTTCGTAATAAAACGCTCTCGGGTCTAGGGCTTTGGCGGGTTACACAGCGAGCGTAGCGCTTTATTTATGTGTCGTTGCAAAAATCACTCGAATCCACCGGTATAGCGCTATTTACGCTCATTATCGATAATTTACACTTTTCCACTTGCGACGCTGCCATTGTGTGAGAGTGTATGGTAAATTTATCTCTGTATTGCACCAGTATAGCCAAATACTTCTTTAAGAATAAACTCGCTTACTAGTATACGCCGACTCTGGATCGACTTTATTAGTTGCCAACTTCCCTACACCAACTGTGATTTTCAACTTTAAAATGGTGTTATACGTTTCCCTTCTGCTTATGCACGTTTGTGCACACACCCAATTCCATATATTTGTGTAGTAATATTTTGACTATACCTTTCAAAAATGATTCAATAAATATGTTTACTTCAAGTTTTCAGCTTTTTGATCAATCAAAGATGTAGCTGGGTAGCAGATAATCATTTTATCAAATTTAGATTTATATTTATGCCCATTTGCGAAAAATTTAATGTTCCGATCACAACAGGGTTGGCGGAACTTTCAGGACCGGCCTGGGTAAAACTATGTGTGGTGGCCCTCACGAAGTAACTGTAAAATTCCCTCCTCCCCCTCTGAAAAAAATTAAAAATCGTAAATTTTACGATTGTGTAGCTGATACCTTTAGGTAATGAAAAATAACAATAGGACTTTGAGGATATTATTTTTTTAATCCAAAATGTAAACAAACGTAAATAAAAAATGAATTTCTTAAATTAAAAATAAGTGGGGTAGTCTATGTAATAATGAAAAACAATCCTGATCAGTAAAATGAGAATATATAGATATTTCTTTCTAAGCAAGAATTTTAAGTGTGTTTTGTGGGATTTTTCAGTACTTTTAGAATTAATCAATTAATCTTGCATACAAAGTATGAGTTCGTATTAATAACATTTTATAAGGCTCCTCAAATTTGATGACCCGTCATTTTGGATCCATTTTGACCCAAACTGAAGAGGTCATATTCTGGTCATCAACTAACCATACACACGGAGTTTGACTCCTCTAGATCGATTTGGTGAGGAGATATGGAAAATTTATGAAATTTCTTCGAATAATTTTCCCTCCAAAAGCCGATTTTGCTCTAATTCTCCTCCAAATCCACTTGGTAAGAAGAAATCAGAATAGGTTAGTCATTTCTTCTCATTTTATCATATGAAGGCACAATAAACAATTTTCGACCTTTCATGTATCACCACCACATTTTGAAGAGGATAACCCCTCCGTCTTCCCTCCAACATCATCTATAGAGGTGAATTTAGGATATATTATATTTCTTATTCCCAATAATCACCAATACGAGGTTCCTCAAACTTTACTCAAATTTCGATAATCCGTCATTTTGGATCCATTTTGACCATACACACGAAGTCTGACCTTCCCAGGTCGATTTGGTGATAAGATATGGAAGATTCATGAAATTTCCGGCAGCAATTTCCCCTCCAAATGCACTTGGCAAGTTGTAATTAAAATAGGTAAAAGTCACTTGGCTTCATTTCATCATTTATGATATCACAATAAAAAATTTTCGACATTTCGTGTACCCCTACCACATTTCAGATTGATAAGTCCTCCTTCTCCCCTTCAACATCATGCATGTAAGTGAATTGGGCATATAGCATACGTCTTGTTCCCAATATTCAAATAAGTTTGTATTAGTAATATTTTTATTAATTTGAAGCTCCTCAAGCTATACTCAAATTTTGATAATCCGTCATTTTGGATCCATTTTAATTCAAATTCAAGAGGTCATATCGTAGTCACCAAATAACTCCACACACAAAGTTCGATTTTTCCAAGTTAATTTAGTGTGGAGATATGGAAGATTCAAGAAATTTCATAGCTCAAAACTTCCTCGAAAAACCGGTTTTTGCTCCAACTCCCCTCCAAATGCACCTGTAAAATTGAAATTCGGATATGTTGGTGTCCGTGATCTACTTTTTCATAGAAGATCAAAAACAAAAAATTTGAGCCATTTGCTCCTTCTCCAGCCACCTTCAAAATTGGAGTGATCTCTCATTTTGAGGTGTATTGAAAAAACCAAAAATTATTTTTTTTTGTATTCTCAAGAAGAGCCTCTCACCAAGTTTTGAGTGAATTTTATGAATCCCCGCTGGAGCTACGCGTGGGGAAAAACATATACATTGAGGAGCTTGGTTCCAGTAGGTCCATTACGTCGGCCCCCCCAAGTGCGAATTGAGAGTTGAAAATTTGTGTACAGGTTGTGCTCGGGTTGTGCCGCGTTGTGCCGTCAATCATTCGCATTGTGCTCCCCCCCTTTCCGAGAACGTAACGGGGGGGCTGGTGAAATGCGAGCCCCCCCAAGTGCGAATTGAGAGTTGAAATTTTGTGTACAGGTTGTGCTCGGGTTGTGCCGCGTTGTGCCGTCACAAATTCACATTGTGCTCTCCCCCTTTCCGAGAACGTAACAGGGGGGCTGCTGAAATGCGAGCCCCCCCAAGTGCGAATTGAGAGTTGAAATTTTGTATACAGGTTGTGCTCGGGTTGTGCCGCGTTGTGCCGTCAATCATTCGCATTGTGCTCCCCCCCCCGCCCTTTCTGAGAAAGTAATGGGGAGCTGGTGAAATGCGAGCCGACCCAAGTGCGAATTGAGTGCTGAAACTTTGCATACAAGTTGTGCTCACGTTGTGCTACGTTGTGCCGTCATTAGTTTACATTGTGCTCCCCCCCTTCCTGAGAACGTAATGGGGGAGTTGGTAAAATGTGAGCCCCCCAAGTGCGAATTGAGAGTTGAAAATTTGTGTACAGGTTGTGCTCACGTTGTGCTACGTTGTGCCGTCATTAGTTTACATTGTGCTCCCCCCTTCCTGAGAACGTAATGAGGAGCCAGTGAAATGTGAGCCCCCCAAGTGCGAATTGAGAGTTGAAATTTTGTGTACAGGTTGTGCTCGGGTTGTGCCGCGTTGTGCTGTCAATCATTCGCATTGTGCTCCCCCCCCCGCCCTTTCTGAGAACGTAATGGGGAGCTGGTGAAATGCGAGCCCCCCCAAGTCCGAATTGAGTGCTGAAACTTTGCATACAAGTTGTGCTCACGTTGTGCTACGTTGTGCCGTCATTAGTTTACATTGTGCTCCCCCCCTTCCTCAGAACGTAATGAGGAGCCGGTGAAATGTGAGCCCCCCCAAGTGCGAATTGAGAGTTGAAATTTTGTGTACAGGTTGTGCTCCTCCCCCTCCCATAAACATAACCACATATCATTTGTACATCACCCGCCCGCAATGCGATTCAAGACTTACAACTTTGGCAATGAATTATGCTCACATTGTGCTGTGTTGTGCCATGAATACTTACCTCCCTACACTTACTTTACCTGAAAGGTCTTTAAAGACCTCCATAAAGGGCCGACCCCTAAAAATGCAAGTTTGAATATTCCAACATGGTTGGTGCATTGTGCTCATATTGTGCTGCTTTGTGCTGTCATTTTTTAGCGAACTACCGCCAAATCCCACCCCCTCCCCCTCCCATAAACATAACCACATATCATTTGTACATCACCCGCCCGCAATGCGATTCAAGACTTACAACTTTGGCAATGAATTATGCTCACATTGTGCTGTGTTGTGCCATGAATACTTACCTCCCTACACTTACTTTACCTATAAGGTGTTTAAAGACCTCTGTAATGGGCCGGCCCCTAAAAATGCAAGTTTGAATTTTGAAAGTTGGTTGGTACATTGTGCTCACGTTGTGCTGCGTTGTGCTCATAGTATTTTACATTGGGCTATAATTCTAAGGTATTTATAGACCTCTATAAGGGGCCAGCCCCTCAAATGAAGATTCAAGAGTGCAAACATGGGTAGTAAATTGTGCTCACATTGTGCTGCGTTGTGCTTATCGTATTTTACATTGTGCTACTATCTTAAGGTATTTATAGACCTCTACAAGGGACCAGCCCCCAACATATAAGTTTGGATAGTTGATACTCGCGTAGTAAATTGTGCTCACGTTGTGTTGATAGTATTTTACATTGTGCTATAATTCTAAGGTATTTATAGACCTCTATAAGGGGCCAGCCCCCCAAATGAGGGTTGAAGAGTGCAAACATGGGTAGTAAATTGTGCTCACGTTGTGCTGCGTTGTGCTTATAGTATTTTACATTGTGCTACTATCTTAAGGTATTTATAGACCTCTATAAGGGGCCAGCTCCCAACATATAAGTTTGGATAGTTGATACTCGCGTAGTAAATTGTGCTCACGTTGTGCTGCGTTGTGCTTATAGTGTTTTACATTGTGCTACTATCCTAAGGTATTTATAGACCTCTATTAGCGGCCAGCCACCCAAATGCGGGTTGAAGAGTGCAAACATGGGTAGTAAATTGTGCTTTTGTTGTGCTCATAGTATTGTACATTGTGCTATAATTCTAAGGTATTTATACTGTGTTTACTTTTGTTCAAAAATTTTCAAATAAATTCTTATGCGGGGGATATTTGTTATGCTATTTATGTAAAACGTGCGCGCAACTGATTTACTACACACCAGCGCAAAAACTTATAAGAACTAATTTATACCTATAATTCTAAAATAACGTAACTTAAAACTGTAGGTTGATTTATAATCTTCTAATTGGTTTTATAATATAATTTGATAAGAAAGTGGAATGAAAGACAATTCTATAGACTTTTAATATTGATCTCAACATTATGTAAAACGACTTTTTCAACAGAATTTTGCGTTGATGTGTAAGGAATTAATTACACTTACGGTATAAAGGTCGATGGTGTGACACAACATAAGGTACGGGGATAATGTTCGCATTCCTGATATACTCAACACATACGGAAGTGTTGCGAATACGTTAAAATGAAAATACTCAAAATTTTCCGCGGTAACATAGGGTTATGAAAATTGTAACTTAAAGAAAATTTCATAAGCTTTCTAATGATACATAAATTCATTAATTTTATCCAAATATTTTCAACATAAATGTCGTTTAAAGCCGAAAGATGCGTAGGCCTCAAACTTTACATCTATGTTACTCAAAACTTTCTTTGGTAACTTTAAGTTTTGAAAACATGATCTTATAAGAAATATGATGAGCTTTACAATGGAATTAAAAAAATGAATTTTTAGAAATATTTCTTACATTCAGTCCTTTTCAATGTAAAATAGCCATAATAATTAAAAAATTTAAAACATATGGGCATAATTATTTGAAATTTGTAAGGTTTAATTTTTAGCACAATGTGAGCACAATTTACTACCCATGTTTGCACTCTTGAATCCTCATTTGGGAGGCAGGCCCCTTATAGGGGTCTATAAATACCTTAGAATTATAGCCCAATGTAAAATACTAACAGCACAACGCAGCACAACGTGAGCACAATGTACCAACCAACTTTCAAAATTCAAACTTGCATTTTTAGGGGCCGGCCCATTACAGAGGTCTTTAAACACCTTATAGGTAAAGTAAGTGTAGGGAGGTAAGTATTCATGGCACAACACAGCACAATGTGAGCATAATTCATTGCCAAAGTTGTAAGTCTTGAATCGCATTGCGGGCGGGTGATGTACAAATGATATGTGGTTATGTTTATGGGAGGGGGAGGGGGTGGGATTTGGCGGTAGTTCGCTAAAAAATGACAGCACAAAGCAGCACAATATGAGCACAATGCACCAACCATGTTGGAATATTCAAACTTGCATTTTTAGGGGTCGGCCCTTTATGGAGGTCTTTAAAGACCTTTCAGGTAAAGTAAGTGTAGGGAGGTAAGTATTCAAGGCACAACACAGCACAATGTGAGCATAATTCATTGCCAAAGTTGTAAGTCTTCAATCGCATTGCGGGCGGGTGATGTACAAATGATATGTAGTTATGTTTATGGGAGGGGGAGGGGGTGGGATTTGGCGGTAGTTCGCTAAAAAATGACGGCACAAGGCAGCACAATGTTAGCACAATTTGTATGCAAAGTTTCAGCACTCAATTCGCACTTGGGAGAGCTCGCATTTCACCAGCTCCTTCATTACATTCTCAGAAAGGGGGGGGCACAATGTAAATTAATGACGGCACAACGTGGCACAACCCGAGCACAACCTGTACACAAATTTTCAACTCTCAATTCGCACTTGGGGGGGCTCACATTTTACCAACTCCCCATTACGTTCTCAGGAAGGGGGGGAGCACAATGTAAACTAATGACGGCACAAAGTAGCACAACCCGAGCACAACCTGTACACAAATTTTCAACTCTCAATTCGCACTTGGGGGGCTCACATTTCACCGACTCCTCATTACGTTCTCAGGAAGGGGGGAGCACAATGTAAACTAATGACGGCACAACGTAGCACAACGTGAGCACAATTTGTATGCAAAGTTTCAGCACTCAATTCGCACTTGGGTCAGTTCGCATTTCACCAGCTCCCCATTACGTTCTCAGAAAGGGCGGGGGGGAGCACAATGCGAATGATTGACGGCACAACGCGGCACAACCCGAGCACAACCTGTATACAAAATTTCAACTCTCAATTCGCACTTGGGGGGGCTCGCATTTCACCAGCCCCCCGTTACGTTCTCGGAAAGGGGGGAGCACAATGTGAATTAGTGACGGCACAACGCGGCACAACCCGAGCACAACCTGTACACAAATTTTCAACTCTCAATTCGCACTTGGGGGGGCTCACATTTTACCAACTCCCCCATTACGTTCTCAGGAAGGGGGGAGCACAATGTAAACTAATGACGGCACAAAGTAGCACAACCCGAGCACAACCTGTACACAAATTTTCAACTCTCAATTCGCACTTGGGGGGGCTCACATTTTACCAACTCCCCCATTACGTTCTCAGGAAGGGGAGGAGCACAATGTAAACTAATGACGGCACAAAGTAGCACAACCCGAGCACAACCTATACACAAAATTTCAACTCTCAATTCGCACTTTGGGGGGCTCGCATTTCACCAACTCCCCATTACGTTCTCAGAAAGGGCGTGGGGGGTGGGCACAATGCGAATTATTGACGGCACAACGCGGCACAACCCGAGCACAACCTATACAAGAAATTTCAACTCTCAATTCGCACTTGGGGGGCTCACATTACACAGCTCCCCATTACGTTCTCAGGAAGGGGGGGAGCACAATGCGAATAATTGACGGCACAACGCGGCACAACCCGAGCACAACCTGTATACAAAATTTCAACTCTCAATTCGCACTTGGGAGGGCTCGCATTTCACCAGCCCCCCCGTTACGTTCTCGGAAAGGGTAGGAGCACAATGTGAATTAGTGACGGCACAACGCGGCACAACCCGAGCACAACCTGTACACAAAATTTCAACTCTCAATTCGCACTTGGGGGGGCTCGCATTTCACCAGCCCCCCCGTTACGTTCTCGGAAAGGGGAGGAGCACAATGCGAATGATTGACGGCACAACGCGGCACAACCCGAGCACAACCTGTACACAAATTTTCAACTCTCAATTCGCACTTGGGGGGGCCGACGTAATGGACCTGGTTCCAGTAGTGACTATTCATTTTTGCCAGAAATGAGTTAGGTACGGTTTCGGGTACTATTCGTTATGAGCTATCAGATAAACTTTCCACCGTTGTGCTAGAACGCCTCGTTCTAGTAGAAAAACATGCTTAAAGTATTACCTTGGAGTCAAAGCTAGTTAGAGAACTCGAAATTTTAAATTCAATTTGGTGCAAAAAATCAGGCTTGGAGTCAAAATTAACTTTATTCATCCTTTAAACAGGGAAATTTCCCTGATGGAAAGGAAATTTGGGGTAATTTTGTATGGAATATTTTTATAACCTATTCCACAGTATGCGTACCTATTTACAAATCTAATGCGGTTTTTTGGCTCTCCTGAAAAAAGTTGATTTTCGATAAAGTCACTTTTGGAACCGAACTCCTCTTACATACTTCCAAAAAGTAGGACATTTTGCCAGATGATTACAAATGAACTGAAATGAAAAGATCCGAAGACCCCACCCTCCCCGATCCCCTTCCAAAATCAGGTAGGCTGTAATAGATATCGTTTTTATTAAAAACTCGGAAAAAATACGCCAAGAATTTTCACATAAAAAAATTATTTGGAGGTGGTGTATCCAGTTTAATAATTCGATTTCTTATGAATTAAAAAAAAAATATTCATTTTTTTTGTTTATTATCTATTTTTCAGATTGACTAATCGTACTAAAAGTATCCCAAACTTGCTTTTCTTTCTTATGATAAATTGATTTTTCCATATTTTTTAGGGTATTTTCTCATTTTTAGTAACAATTTCCACATCAAATGAAATGTTGATTTTTTAATCTCGACGCACTACTCCTGATTTGATTTTTAAAACAGATTTTTTTTCAATGAAAATGAATAGATAATATAAGAGATTATGAACTTGAAATTTGAAAAAGTAAAAGTTTAACCGCTCTATCGTACATCAGGTTTCTTCCTATAGAGCGAGTACCATTTAATTTCATCGATTTGAAGATGACTAAGACCCTTCAATATCGATAGTATGTGTCATATATGTTTATGAAGTTTGTGTTGTTCTCAGCGAATACCATCACCACCCACCAGTTTCCCAGTTGAAATTACAAAACCCAACGTACTACACAGAGATTCCAACCATCCAATGAATAAACTATTCGAAGGACGTTGATAAAATGTGACGAATAGCGACACTGTAGATGACGCTATTAAAAACTGCTTTCTTGGGTACGCGTTTCAAATTGACTTTAGTTTGGAAAACACGTGCGTGGAATTTTCGCGCCAATATGTGCGCGCGCGGTTATTAAAAGGTTAGAAGCGGCGAATCGCTAATCCTAATAGCATCCATTAAGAAAACTTCTGCCGTATAACCGTCCAAACTAAAACGAGCTCCGTACGCGAATAAAATAATATATTAGTTTATATATTTCATCGTGTAGCGTATGCCAAGTCTATAACATAGGATGGGTCTGCGATGGCGGAATTTTTTTTTATTAAAATTATTTCGCCAAGATACTCGATTCTTATGCACGAGATAAAACCAGCGTGTACTAGCGGTTGAAGAATGACCGGATTCCGGAGTATACGCGTGGTATCGCGTATTTCGCATGCATCACGAATACTCCAATATTCTTTAATTTTCCTTCTTCGTTCGAAAACGAAAATATACAGGAAAAGGTCCTTCTCATAAGTATCGGCGCGAAAAATTCCTTTGCGGCTACCACTGTTTGGTATTTTTTATTGGAATTATTCGCCGACGACTATATGGTGTTAATATATTCTTCACTTGGAATACGATCACGCCAACCAATGCCATACACGTGTATTACGATAACGTATCGAACACGCGCACGTACCTCTCTATCCTTCGTATACATATGATACGAGTACGTAATTTCAAGACTTTCTAGACCCACTAAAACGTAATGAATGAGTTCATCGTTAGGTACTTCATCCTAGAATGGTTTGAAAATCGAAAAAATCCATTTTCAATTCCTACATCAGCCCCAGTCTTCGGGGCAACGTCTCCCTCACCAGTTACTATGGTTCGAAAATTATGGCCACGTTGTACCATCCGATGCTCGTAAATTCCCCGACTCGGCGGTGTTCGTCGCCCGAGTGTATTTTTCGTTATTAAAAGGTTTTAGCATTGATGTTTTCGGGGTTTTAGCCAAAAAGAATTTCACGGTTTTTAAAGAGAAATTTGGAACGCGCGGTTAATGGATGTTTAAAACTTTTTAGAAAGAAAATTACCCTTCGAATATTTTTGCTTGGTAGAATTTCGCCGCCGTCTTTTCTCTTTCGCCTCTTTCATTCTTCGATTTCGTCTTTACTATTCTTCTTTTTTATTCGGGCCCGAGTTCCTTTTATATTCTTTCGGCGCTTTATTATTTTTTTCTTTATCCCCCAATCGTCTATCGCTTATATCGACGATCCGGCGAATTTCTTTTCAAACTGATTTTTATCGTCAAATCGATGTTCCTACGATACTCTTTCAACTGGTTAACATCGCGCCTACGAGATCTCGCGAAGCTCCGGCTCAACTTTTTAATGCGTTTTTTTTTCTGTTTTTTTCCTCGTCTCGGACGCATTATTCATTATCTCTTCGTGGCGGCGAACTTGACCCAATCGAACGATGAAAAATGACACCGCGCTGAATTAAGAGATACGCGATACCGTCGTATAAGTAACAATTTTTCGTAATATAGAATGGAAAAATTGGCTCGTTTTCATTTCGCCATTTACCAGCACGAGCATAAAAATCACTTTTTTATACGATAAACGGCGCCCACGTCTTTCCCTCCGCCATCTTATTTACCGTATAAGCGGTCGCCCTTTCTTATGTACTTTGTGGCACGTATAGAAGACGTATATGTTGAAAAAAATAACTCACATAAGAGCACTCACGAATCGCCGCAATTCCACATTTTTCGCATACGTTTCAAGGTCGAAGGATGTAGAAAAATGTCGTAATTCAGCTTCTGTTTTTAACGGATAATGTTGGCGAGTAAAAGCGCAAAACACGCCGTTACGTTATGTAAAAATAGACTCGAATGGCTACAATCGAAATACATTTTATCGAAACATTTAGATAAAAATTACAAAAGGAAACCATACGCTTAAAAATCAAAGTAAAATTTGAGCATCATAAAAATTAATTTAAGATGAAAATATCAAGTCCCGAAAACCGGAAATTTTGGCCAACTTGTTTTCTACGAAAAAAGTAGTCAACAAAACTGACCTAGAAATCTATTCGAAAATCTTTCTCCCGACCAACAATTTGTGCATACGATGTGATGCACAAATGATGTTCACAAACTTTCGACCACTCGTATATGATATGGATGTGATTGGTGCATATAGTGTATGAAATCTGCATACAATGTGGATCCGGCAGTGGGAATATAGGTCCGGCCTACATATTATATTCCCACTTCCGCAATGTATAAGATAGGTGTATGATGTGAATATGCCTTCGTGAATATGAAATGTAGGTACATGATTGGGGTCAATATGCATATACAATTGGTGTACATATGGTGAATATGAAATGTAGGAGGTATGATTCAAACATAGTTAGCATATACAATCGGTATACATGTTAGGTCCACTGTAGCGCTCATGTGAATATGAAATGTAGGTATATGATTCGGACATAATTTGTGTACGCAATTTATGTGCACTTTGTTGGGGTACGATAAAGTATCATTCAAGTACAAATTTCAACTCATAAAACTGAACTATCTGAGATTTTCGAAAATTCAAAATTTTGAACCTCCCCCCCCTTTAAGGGCTCATGTTTTACTTGAAAGGGGTCATGTTGGGTATCATCGGATAAAAAATTGGACGTAGATTCCGAATTTGTTATTATTTTTTATTAAAAGTTGATATTTTTCAAAATAATGGGAAAAAACTCATGGGAGGGGGGGTGAAACACCCCCAAAAATTTTCCCCCATACTTGGAGTTCTTGTGTTTTATGGGGTAACTACTGGGACTCTTTTGAACGCATTCCCGCAAAAAACCTGCTGTTCTAAATTTTTTCTACTTTTTTCATAAAATGCCCGGACTATATGCGTTTTTCAAAGGAAATTCATATCATAATTTTACACAAATCTCATCGGTATTTACTGCTGAGCACCTCGTAATACTTCACTATTTAATCTTTCAAACTGATTTCTATTTAAAAGAACTATTAATATTAAAATAAATAAAAATAATTCATAAATTAAAAAAATTATAAATAAATTATTTTGAAAAAAATAAATTTATCATTAAAAAAATTTAAAATACAAATAAAATAATTATATTAATATATCTTTCATAAATAAAAATCACTATTAATAAAATTAATAATATAAATAAAAAAAAATTCAAATAATCAAATGTCTAAAGACGATTCATAGCCAATTAATGACACCTCAAAATAAGTTTAATTTTATCAGACTCCCTCTCATCACTCACAACACTCGCTAATACGTTCTCTCAGCACCCTATTGCATCAGAAATCTGTAAGTTAAATCGCAACCTGCACACCAAAAATTTTGAAATACACGAAACTATAATTAAAACATATTTCTCCATCGTTTCATTCGGGTATTAAAGGAACCATTAGCAATGAGCAACAAATTTTGATTTGAAACTTAATTTCAATTTAGCAGGAAGGAAAGAACAAACTTAGAACTGTAGACATAAAAACAACTATTTTCAAATTAAATTTTCGCGTAAATAAATTGAACTAAAATTAAAATTCTTTTCGTTGAGAAAGAAATTGTAAAGAATATTAAATTTGAAGATATAATTCAAAATTTCATGACAATTAAAAACGGAAAAATTCCCTTATGAAGGTGTGATGCTTCACGTTATAATAAACATCTGTTGATATGAATTCCATGCTTATCATTTTCGCCATATACAATAGTGTTATGTGAAATTATTAATTTATTTAAATGTTCATTTTTTAAATAGAAGAGTTGATGGTGGTGGGGGGGGTGTTAAAAAGCTCACAAAAAGAGAAAAGGCGGCACGATACTAATTTCCTTGGGGTTGAAAATTTCTTGCTGCGTTACTAATAATAACATACGTAATTCAATTCAACGTAATAGAGCATAAAGGTTGTATATCCATTTTAATAAATTTCACAGAAGAACCAAAGCAAAATTTCAGCTCGCGGCTATTTCAATGGATTATTACATTGGCCAATGATTTGTGTACTTTTTTCTCAGTGTAGCCGGATGTTTCAAAGAATCAGAATATTTATAAGAATTTGAAAAACCAAAAAATTGGATATACATTATACAACCTTCTCGCTGTATTACGTCGCGTCGACTTGCAATCAGCAAATACTTATCCTGCATCATTCCTCCTTCTTTATGCTACACAAAAATTGTGAACATATTTTCGCCCCATCTCCTCGTCCGACATAAAGTTTGAGTCCTTCCTTGAGGAATTCTAGCGGCCCCGCTGAATTCAATGTTCTAATCTTTTTTTTTTTTAGGTAATCCATAATTTTTCATTTCCACAATCACGATTTTTTCGAACTACTTCATAACATTTTGAATATGATTGTTTTTTTAAATATAAAAATATCGTCTTGAATTTTCTTCACAGTTACGACTATACGTAAATGGTACGATGTAAATTAACTATTAGATTGAGAAAGAAAGAAAGAAAAAAAAAGAAAACAAACATTAATTTGAAACATTTTATTAGTTCTAGTTTTCTCCACGGCTTCGTTGTAAGCTCCATCTTCCGGTACACAATTACGCGAGAAAAGTATACAGTTTTGTTGACGTTTCAAGGAATTAGCTCGAAATAAAATGCGAAAAAAAAACCCAACAAAAAATACGCTAAAACTCGTTATATTGTCTCCAGGTATATGCAAAGTACGAAATAACCTAGAGTACTCAGCGTTTGCACTAATTTTTTCATTAGTACTTAAACCATCGACTAGAAAATGTACACAATAAAATTCTACTAATTGTTTTCATTCGAAATGAAAGAAAAAAAAAAAAGAAAAAAGAGAAACCTCCGATGTAACGAAAAAAAAAACCCCACAACAACTTTCGTTACTATTCTATTACATCGTCATTATTTTTTCATTATTATTTCGTCGCGACAATCGACGTATTTCATAATTTACTCTGCAAAAAATAAATAGCCAACTGAAACAACGCCGGTCTCTAATTTAAAGGAAGCGGGAAAAAATACGAAAAGCTTTACCGTATTCGTCGTAAAATATTACGTGTTTCGCTTGTTCCAACAATAATTCATTTCTTTAGGCTTTGAAAATTAATTATCTCTTGACCATCTGCTCGTTTCCTAATTTTAATTTAATTTTTTTTTTCGTTTGAATTTAAACGGATGCTTGGAAGGTTGTTTACTTTGAACGTTACGCGCCGGATAAATTATAGTAAGGGTGGTTTCCATTTCGTAAGGGCTTAAAATGGTAAACGCCGCTCCGCACACGCCTCCAAACGTGAAATCAAAAAATTCGTATCTCTATTCTCGACGCTTGCAACTGTAAAACAATGCCACATACGCGTACAAATCAAGAATTAGAATACCAAATAACCCAACGTACTCGCGTATTTGTATACACAGAACGATGAAACTGCAAGAGCAAAAGCAAAATGTGAAGAAATACATAACTCGGTCTTCGTTCTCGGTGCGCTCTTTGTCTATGATTCTATGCTATAAATTTTTAAATCGATTTTAAATGATGAGCGTAAGCACGGTATAGTTCAGAGAACTCCAAGACCGGTCGCATTTGCACTGCGTTGTTGCAATTCATACCATCGTTATGAGGGAAATAAGCACCGAAAGCGTATTCGCACAAAAGAAATCGTTAAAAACTATTGTTTACTGTACTTCAAACAACACACCGACGGGGAAGAAAAAACAACGACATTTTTAAAAGTTGACAAAAAAAAGTCGAATAATATTTGTTTTTGTGAGATGCGTTTTGTAAAGTATTGAACGCAGCTTACAGCTTTCATCGTATTTTACGCTTCGTGTTGCGTATAAAGCGGTGTAACGTTTCGAGAGCTTCAAAAAAAATTTCTCATTCCTCTGCGATGACTGAAGAGCGAATAATGTGTTGTTGAACGTTACAGGTAGCAGCTCAATCAAAGAGTAGGCCAAATGACCATACTATTTTCGCTTCAGTTCTCAAAAATCTGAATAATTACCCAACACCAAAGGGATCGTTTTGGATTATAAATTTAGAAATATTGCTGAAAATAGCCGCAAATATAATTAACATTCCAAAAAAATGAACAACTTGAAGAAAAATGCTGAAGGTTTTTCCAAAAAAAAAAAATAAAAATAAAAGGTTTAGAAATTTTTCAGTCTTCGAAGCTCAAAGTGTAGTATATGGGTATTGAAAATTTTACATTTTTCCAAAATCAATTTTTTGATATTTTCGCCCTACACCGAGCCCAGCTCTAGCCTAATAAGGTCATAGGAAGATTTACTCACAGAAGAGGGTATCAGGAAGTAGAATGTAGGAAGCTTCGAAAGTTTTCTATCTATTAAAAATGATTTTTCCAGACTTGCTCCAATTAAATTCCTGGAAAGTAGGTATTTCTATCGGTAGAGTATTTGGGGCATTCAGTCACAATATGGAAAACAGATGCTGATATACTGCAGGTATTACATAAGGGAGTAGACAGTTTATTTAGCCGGTGAATATGGGTCATGAGGGAGTTTCCATCATGAATTAAAGATTTAACAATGGATTAGGACGGACCTAAGTTCATTTGAATTTGGAACTAAATTTTAATAGGTATTCTTGAAAAAAGGTATCAGCATATTTTTTTTAAGCTGAATCTTAATATCTTTTGGTAGAATTGGTGTGTTGGGTACAAGGGAAATGAATGGCGTATTTTTTGGGGATAAGTCTACCTACTTCTTCATTTTGGATGATATTATGATGTAAAGAGATCAAGCTTAATGTTACAGATTTTTTAGCAGTAGATGTTTAAGAGTTTTTTCTCATTTCCAGTTGTAGGTTTTTCATTTGAATTTTGGAGCTGAAATTCTCATCACGCCGTTTTGAGGTGATGCCATTCATTTTTCTAAAACAACTGGAATTCAGCCACCCCAGGATGAAGATGGGAAACGGGAGAAGGATCAGGGGTAATGAATGAAACGATCCTCGACCGTATATTTCCGATTCGCGCAAATGTATGCGAAAACCGACAATCACGATAATACTTAAATCAAATACACATTATATTTTTTGATAATTTCCAAACAAAGGCTTCCACCAATGTCCTGTATCAGTACTGAAATTATTATTTATAAGTTTTTGGTCATCTGGTGTCAACTTGAAATTCTTTGTAGTATAGACTCTCATCTTCTTTTGGTCCTCTCATGGCTCCGGGTACAAATATTTGTAATGATATCATAAATCTGAAGATAGTGATCAGCAAGAATCCGATTTACCTCCAACTCCTCTTCCAAATTCACTTGGTAAGGAAAAATCAGAATAGGTTAGTCACTTGTGCTCATTTTATCATATTGTTCATCGAATAAAACAAGGCTATAAGTCAAAAAACAATTTTTTCGAGTTGACCATTTTCAGCGAACAATTTTGGAACCTATTTTAAAATTTCAAATGGTACAATGTTGAATATGTATGCTGATATCGAATGAGAATTCACAGGCAATATGCTATCATACGAAACCTGAAAACTGTTTCCAAAATAGTTCTCCAAAAATGTACAACACCAAAAAACTGGTTTTTACTTACACGTTGTTTCATTCGATAAGCGATATGACGTCACAATAAAAAATGTTCGACTACATTTTGAGGGGGATAACCCCTCCTTCCACACTCCAATATCATGTGTGTACTGAATTTGGCATATAGTATACATCTAGTCTCCAATATTCATATGAGTTTATATTTATCACATATTTACTAATTTGAGGCTCCTCAAGCTCTACTCAAATTTTCATAATCCGTCATTCTGGATCCATTTTGACCTAAATTCAAGAGATCACATTCTGCTCACTGACTAATCCCACAAATAAAGCTTGATCATTCTAGGTTGATTTGGTAGGAAGATGTTAAGGAAGATTCGAGAAATTTTATGCTTCAAAACTTCCTCAAAAAGCAGATTTTGCTTCAACTCCCCTCCAAATGCACTTAGAAAGTTGAAATTTGGATATGTTGGTGAGCGTTGCTTACTCTTTCATATGAGATCAAAAACAAAAAATTCGGGCTATTCGCTCCTTCTCCAGTCTCCCTCAAAATTTGAGTGATTCGTCATTTTGTCACATTTTCAAGAAGAGTCTCTCACCAAATTTTGCGCGAATTTCATGATTACGCGCCGTCGCTACGCGTGGTGAGGGGAAACATATATACCAAAAAGTTGTACATTTACCAAATGATTACAAATGGTCTGCAACAGAAAGATTTGAAGACAACACCCTTCCCTGACTCTCCTTCCTAAATGAGGTAGGCTGTAATAGCTGTAATTTTCAAGTGAAAACCTCAGTTAATTATAATTTTATTTTCGTTCATCTAAAGAAATCTATCCATCGCTTTAATAGCATTCGTTAATCTACCAAAATCGCTACAATAAAACAGTGCTCGAAATTCCTCACAAATTTTGAAAAAAGTGAATGGTTACGAATACCAGTGAAGCAGGTTATTTAGGTATTAACTCGCAAAAAAGGATAGCGTTTAAGTTGGGAGGGCCACCACCACCGTTTTTTATTATAAACATATCGAAAAAAATGGAGAAAAACACTTCTACGAAATTTTTTTTTTATTATAATCAGACAAAAATTCATCGTTTTTCTTTTCGCCATCCGCGAGCTGAAGACAAAAACAACATTCATTTTTCATCACGAACCAATGCATGGGTCTACGGCACTTTCTCTTCGAGTATTTTTTTTGCAACGCATACGTGTCAAATCTACATTAATTTTGGAACCTAAATGGGTCGAATGAAATGCCTCACCAGATATACGTTTAGATCACAATTACTTTTTTTTTTTGAATATTCTGTAATAAGAATAGATAACGAATTGTCAACCAAAATGGTAACTATGATCAAGGTATTCGTTTGATATTCCTCAAAAAACGATGGCAAATCTCTAGCGATTCGCTAACGATTGTTATACAACTCGTTCACAATAATTCGATAACGATTATGAGAAAATCTCAAAAAAAAAAAAATTTCCTTAACGAATCGAGATGAAATGTTAACCAAAAATTCGCGGCTGGCGGATTGAAAATCGTGAGTAATTTCTATTTAAAAACCACTTCAAAATTTAACAACAGAGTTCCTCTTTACGCTACAAAACCGCAAATGTCCGACGCTTTTTGATTACTCTTAACAGCGTTCTAGATGGAATTTGAAATTCTTGAAAACCCTCGACGGGTTCGAGTTCGCGCATATAGGTCGGAGGAATTCTTTTTTTCGAGGGAAACATTACACTAGGTCGTACTTAATGAAAGCATTCCATTTCGCCCTTTTATCAGACATTTAACACATTTTAAGCTCATTAGCATAAGGCAAACGCATAACAGCTGACCTATGGAAATTCGTATACGTTCGCGTAGTTAACGCTTTTCCGCTCGAGTTGAAGTAATATTCGCTCGTTAGGGTGTCACGGCGAAAAATTCGCTAGGCTGTAAACGTACGAAACAGCGGTGGAACGTCCCAAGAAACATTGTCTATACGAATGTAAAACGACCTTTTGGCTGGTAATTCCATAACCTTAATTTCTTCGGGTCATATCAAAGGGATAGCTGCGGACTGCGTTCGAAAAGAATCAGCATGTTATCAACTTCAATGATCAAATGCTATTACCTATTCATTCTATTGATGTATCAATTGTATCATTCCCCGCTTTGTAGGGAAAAAGGATGTGAATAAAAATTATTCGAAATAATTCAGCGAAAGGTCACATTTCACTAACCACACATATATTAGCGAATATTGGGCGAATCTATCTCTAGCTTCCGTTCATCCTGCCCTCTCCCCATTATATATCGATAAGAAATCTAGTTTCGAATATTAGGAACTATCACATTCGCTAGAATTATCCACCAATGGTTTATTTAGTAATGCTATCATAGACCACCGAGGAAAAGAGTAACTGTCAAAGAGCTTATACGAGTAGCTGGCATCGATGCAAAATGAAAGCACTCACTTTCGCTCATAGATTTACGTCGAAACAAACCTTTGAATACATTCATACCAGCTTCGGGAAGTTTGCTCGATGAAGAGGCACGACGAAGAGTTCGCAGAATACGGCATCGTACCGTCACAGTTTCATTTCTTCGCTCAAATTGAAAAGACACTTCAACTGTAGACCGTGGATAACAAGAAAATAGGTACTTAAAAGTTTAATTTCTTCTAAACTAGCGAGATTTCGCGAACCATGTCACCGTAAACTTTTTACGAGGTTGCAGCTGGATTCAAAATATTTAAATGTCACTTAAAAGTTTGTCTCGACGAATGTCATCATACCGGAACAATTACATCACTTTTCAATATCTTTCTTTTTTATTTCCTCGTTATTCGAAAACTTACTCCGCGACGTCGGTTTATAATAACTTCCATTCTATTCCGCGACGACAAACTAACACTGATTGGACTGTCGCGCAGAAATCTTAAATTTTAAATTAAACCGTCCATTCGATGCTTTAAATACGCATCCAAAACCAAGAAAGAAATTACACAAAACGAGATAGCAAAATTTCCGCAGCAATACCGCAAATGCACCTGCTTGAAAAGTGTATACCAGTATACCGGAAAATCGATTTTACATAGTAGTCTTCGCGTCGTTCCGCGCCGCATCGAACGTTCAAACTTGGACGCCGCCACATACTCGAGCGAGAAAGAGAGAAAAAAAAGGCAAACACTCAACTTTTTAATACACTCGCTCGACTCATGCGAAAATGGTACCCCCTCAAATAACACTTTATACCCGTTCGCTGCTACGTGCTTTAAGCGCTTAACCTAGCTCAACGGTTTTCCTCCGCTAAACCATCGTTGCGACGTAATCTTGATACTTTAAATATTCTCGTGGTCATTAACCGCCGACGAACAGTATTTTATTTACGTTCGAACGAGCGTTATCGGAAATCGAAACTTTATAGCGTGGTTTTTCGAACCAACTTCATTCCTAAACGCTGGCAACTTGACGCGGATTAAAAGCGACTCAAACGAGGACGAAGAGATTTAGATACGCAGATAAAATTGTATTGATGTGCTACAGTAGAATTCAACATCTCGATAAAATATCGACACATTTTATGCTCGGTATTTTCTTTCGAGATTGCATAATATTAAAATTAATAATTTTCGAACAAATTAAAAAATTGATTTTATTTCAATCTACAGCATCTAATCAATGGTAACGATCATTATGACAAAGTGGTACCTATTTAAATTTTGCATACAATCAAGTTTCTCAATGAAAATTCTCAACTTAAATAATTCCTTAGGATTATTTCTGATTTTTAGTCAATTTTTAATGGAACCACTAAGCAAATAAAGACGACATAGTTTGTAAAAGAAAAAACGGAGGACGCCATTTGTCACAGCACAAAGAAATGAAAATGAAAATAGCTCAAAAATCAGTCGGAGGATGTTCGTGCAAAAAATCACTGTTTTTAGATTCTGGATTCGATTCGTGATGATGTTTCACTAATATTTCTACAGGAGCTGTAAGAGTCTAAAAATCCTCAGAATTTTCGATCATGGTTAAATATAATAGACACTAATATTATATTCAAAATTCAACTTCCTGAATGAATATGGAAGGAAATTAAAACAAAAAACAGCTTTATGAGGATGTTCTGATTCATGAAATTTCTTGAATTTCTTACATATGTCCTCACCATAGAGTAAATCAACAAGGACAATAATAGTTGTTGAAGTTAAAATCAAAAGGATTCAAAATAGCGAATGAACAAAAGGATCTCCAACAAGTTAAGATCAAGAAGTATTGCATACCTCAAATCCAGCTTCTCATTAGCTTTGGAAAACATAAAAAAAGATTTCAAGTCCTAAAATGCGACGGTAGTAAATGAAAAGAACAAAATGGTTGATAATAGTTTCATAGTATATAAGCGAGACAAATATACTATATGGAGGAGAATTAAAGTGAAAAATAGCTGTGAGATCAGAGGAAAAATTGAGCCATTAAAATTTATTGATCTTTATATATTTATTTAGATTTGACCTTTTTAGGTCAATTTGGAGTTGCAATATACGAGATATGTGAAATTTCTTACCGTGATACCCCCTCCAGAAGCCGTTTTTAGCCTAATTTCCACGCATACTAAATACTTAGCAGCCAAAATCGAAATATCTAAGTCGCTTGAGCAAACTTTAATTTTTGACTTTCGATTCACCCTCCCACACCCCTTCATCTCTACATTTTGAAGGCAATAATCACTCCTCCTCCCCTTCAAAATCATGTGAGAAGGTGGTATTGGGTATACAGCATACTTTTCTTTACTGGTGATCATATAAGTCTATATTCATCGAATCTAAGCCATTTGAAGGTCCTCAAGCTTTCCTCAAATATCCGATATTTTCGATGAATTTTCACCAAATCTACGTCCAAACAAACGTAGTTTATGCGATATGTTTACGAAAAAAAAAAATTGTGAAACTCGAAAATGCCATGATGCCTCAACTTGTCATAATAAATAACAAAATAAGTAATAGGAAGAGATTATAACTCGATATGAATTTTTAATTGAATATAGGCCTCCTTGGCATTAAAAAAATTATTTCATGCTTAAACTAAAATGCCAACCTTAATATAATTATAGAAAATCTAGTCAATGTGTACATCAACTTGTTATTTCATCTAATAAACAAATTATTATAAAGGGTTTAATTAAACGCGCAGTTATTCTAAAAAAAAAACTATAGTGCGGTCCACCAAACTAGACCCTTATGTTTATATACAAAAAATAAAATGTTTGCATTCATATAAAAGACGTTGCCAAATCTCTTCAAATCAACCAGCTATTTCATGAAATCGAATTGTCATTCGCATCAGAGGTTCGCTCATCATTCATTTTAATAATCATGTGTTAGCTAAAAAAAAGAACGATTTCGCACTTTCTTAAATAATTACATTTTTTCAACCAAAAAACATATGGCTACCATACTTTTATCAGTTTTATCTCCATAATTATTATTAATAAATATGGCAACAAAGTGCTTATCAGGAGGGTCTAGTTTCGTGGACCGCATTATAGTTATTCCGTTAAACAAGAAATTGACATTTACCTTACAGTATGATTGTAAATGGCACGAAACGCAAAGATATGAAATCCCCCTCCTCTGAACTCTTCACCAAATTGGTAGATTGCAACTGCTTAAACAGAGTGTCTAACAAATTTTTATTTGCCAAAATGATGACTTTTGTATGACCTTTTCTCATCAATATATAAATCATTTTACCACCAACTACACTCCCGCTACCCTCTCCCAAAAAAAATCAGTATTGTATAATAGTGTAGTGCTTTGCGTCCCAACTGCTTCTCGCAGATAAAATAGCGCGCGAAGTACTATACAAGGACGTGGTCGTTCCGTAATCAACATACATACGCAGCGCGCACATCATCGCAATATTCGTTCAAGTGCTTTACTAACAAGCATTTAGATACCCAGATACCCGTTAGAGTCTATATTAGAGTTGCGTAATAATTGATATTCGATATTTGTAACGAAATATTTGCAAACACATCAACATTCGGTTACTAACCGAATATAGTTCATGAAAAAAACGCTAGGTGTGAAACTAAATTTTATGCTTTACAAAACAAAAACAAAGACCAAAAGCCAAAAAAAAGAAAACAAAATAAATTATTTGGTTAATTGTCGTGATTGTATCATGTGCTAATTTGTTAGCGATCCTAGGTTTTTTTGATGAAATTATATTTGGATATTGCAAATATGATATTTATTCGAGTGATATTTGGTTACAATTACATATTAGACAATCCTAGTCTACACTCAACAATCCAATAATAAAGGTCTTTCACTAATAACTACACGGACGTTAACTATAATACCTGGATATTTGGCTGCGTGTAAATAAAACGGCTCTGAAATAGAAATATAAGCCACGCCCACCGCAACGTTGCTTTAAACAGTATTAAAATTCAAAATTATAAGCCACCACCACCGCAACGTTTTGTGATCAGCCAAATATCCAGATATTATGGTTAACGTCCGTGAATAACTACCTTGCTTTCCATTAAATCAGCTGGTAAACACCAGTAACAACAGAATAGCTGGAAAAAATTTCAAGTAATTATGAAAATAGAAAAACAATACATTGAATAAAACAAAATAAAAGCAAAAAGAACCTAAAAAAAAAAAAAACAAGCATTTAAGAAAGTTTTTGCTTTAGGTAATATAAATCTGAATAAATGTTTGTTATCACTTCGTCTTTTTATTTGTAGTGCAAAAATGCCAACACGTTTCTAACGCTAGTAAAGACCCTTACCAACACTTAACATAAAATAGTACCAATTTTATCATGCATGGCAACGGAACAACGCGGCGCTCATGTCAAATTCTGTACCTATCATTGTTACATACCTCTTCGAATGACAAAAAAAATGTTTTTTGTTCAATATTTTCATTTTTAAATGTGAGATAATATGATGACTTTCTTATGACTTTTATGACTTACATGCTCTATATATTAGACACCCTGTTAAATTGAAAACTCAGCTAAAAGATGATTTTAGTTTCATATAATTTCGTTTCAATGAAAAATAATAGCAAATTGGTGTTCCTAAAAGAAATAGGGCATAAAATGTATGGAGCTGCGTCGCATTCGATGCAGTTATTTCAAATCGATTATATATTCGTCATTCACAGCTCGAAGTGGTAGCAATTTTTAACGCCTTTAGAGCCCGGATGCGCTTTTTAAATTTGTTAGCACGGAATTAGTATTCGACGAAGCGACATTACCGCGTGAAAAATGGTTAAGTACGTCAATTATAGATTTTGAACAACGGTCGCGAAACGAAGAACATGTTTAACCGGAGGTTTTTCGTGGTTTACACAAGCACGTAGCGAGCAAATACCGCCTGGGATTAAATTAAATTTCCAAGAATTTCCATTTGGAAAAGCGGCGCGTTGCGGCAGTTTTTTTCACATACGCGGCCACGCAAATAAACTCCAGACATCAGAAATCACGTCGAGCGACCTTTGAATGAGTAAAGCTTCGAGTACGAGTATATGCACAGTTCTACATGTTGGCGCGATAACAGAAAACCACCGTTATTCGTCTTGTACTCAAGGTTAAAGGAGGCAATTGTTTTAAATTGCGCTATTTTTTATCGCCCGTTTATGATACTCGTAAATAATAATCAAGTCTGGCTTCGGCTTTTGTTGCACGTAAATTTAAAAAAAGTGAGGAAAAATGCGCCTGAAATTTTTTTGCAGCTGCAATTCGCAAAGTCGTAAAATATTTTTAAATATTTTATTTTATCGTGGAAATTACCAAAATCCGCGCCCCTCAGACAACAGCAACACCGCGGTTAACGTCAGAACGTGCTGTAACCGAGTTATGAAATACTTATAGTATCTCGCAAAATTTTCAGCGAAAAGTTTTCCATGATAAATGGCTTTCGTCGGATGCTGAAGGTGGTGCGGTGGGTCGGCCCTTGTGATGAGAGTGTGATTATTTTATAGAAGCTTTCTTCTCGCACCAATTTTTAAATTGAAGCGAATTATTCGCCGGCCGCGTAAAATCGCTTTAATAGCGTGTACGGTCTTCTCTCGCAGCTTATTACAAACAACTTTTCAGCGGGTAATTGTTAGCCCGTTGTCGGCAACAAATCTGAAAACTTTGCTCGCGCTGTAGTTTTAATATTGGAAAAAAAAATTTCCGCGCATTAGTACTACTTGATATGAGACTCGATTCTTTCAAATCCCTTTATCTAGATTGCCTTTGAAATATAACAAAAAATTTCATTAACGAGCAATGCACTTTATATTCGAAACGTCGACGAATGTAATCTTTTGTTTATATCACACAAATTAGCTTAAAACAACCTTTCAACTTTATTCGCAGCCGTTGTAACTTTTAGCAACGCTGCTTATAATTCAATAACAACATAAACTACTTTCAAACTTGTTTACATTTTATTTTCAACGCGAGCGCCAATTTCTAAAGCGTACATGACCCGAACGTCTTACGCTTATCTAATGCACAGTACGGTGCTGAAGAGAAATATTTCTGCCTACTGATACACGCGTGACCCCGTCAACCAAAATTTTATTACAAACCTTTTACGAGCTAGCTCACCTTTTATGGTCGACTTTACGCGATTTTTCGGTTTCACGAGTAATCGGGGGCAGTTCGTGTTCTACGGCGAGTAACTAGTTAGCCTGGGAAGCTCGCTGTTTTTAATGTAGCTGATGTAATATTTTGTAAATTGAATATAACTTTCAACTTACGATTTTACTTATGAAGGTCCCAAATTCATCATGAACTCGTGATACATGATAAGCGTGCAGAGTTTCTTACTTTCAGCGAATGGTGTCAGTTAGGGTCCCCTTTTGGAACGCCAACTTATAACCATATCACTTTTATCAATGGGATTATATACCATTTCATTTCCTACCTGCCAGATTCGAAGGCCCTAGATGGAGCACTTAAGGAATCTAACGTAACAGGCCTCACGAACCTTTCAAGGGCTTTTTCTTCAACTTTTATTTTGATGAGCTGCCACATATACCTGTGGCCAAGGTATAGAAAGTGATTGAAGAAGGATTTGTTTTAGGAAGGATAGACAACCCAGCAACAGAATGTGCTTCGCGACGAATGGGATAAATTACGCCCAATGGAGCTAGGATTTTCCGGGGATGCAAAGCCCGCTCCCGCAACTAGAGTAGCTCTGACATATAACTGCAGGTCGGAGTCCCTTGAGAATTGAAAAATGAATAATTCTGGCATGGAGAAATAAGAAATGATGCCAGAGCTAGCTAGCTAGGGTACCTCGGGTTTGCCAGGTCCGTATTCGTTAGATGCGAATCTTGGAGGAGATGGCTTAAGGGGAGCCGGAGAAATGCGCCCCAAACTATAATTTCCAACTTGAAAATTACGTAGTTCTTTTGTGCTTTGTTTGTGCACATTTGTGCACGCATTTATACTGCTTGTGCATTACCCATTTTCACGTGAGGGAGGAGAGGAAGAGAGAGAGAGAAATCATCTACCTCCCTTTCATGATCTTTACCTTGAAATTTGTGCCATTCGTTTATGCTTCATTTGTGAACGTTTGTACACGCATTTATATTGCTTATGCATCATCCATTTTTCAAGTGAAGGAGGGGGAGTGAGAGGAAAAGAGAACGAATGACACTTTTTTGCCGCCCCCTATGTGAAAATGGTTACAGCGCAAGCGTAATAAATGCGTGCACAAACATACACAAATGAGGTACAAAGTAATGGCATGATTTTCGTAGCAGAATTTTAAAAAGAGGTGATGCATCTTTCCAGCTCCCCTCAAAACAGGTTTTGTGAACATGTACAAACAAAGCGCAAATGAATGACATGCTTTTTGTTGCGAAATTTTACAAAGAGTGGGACGCATTTTCTCAGCCCACCTCAAAACATGCTGTTGCACAAACGAAGCCCAAACGAATGACGCTAATTTCATGTTAAAAATCTCGGCAGGGAGATTGACCAAATAATTTCAATGTTTCTATGTTTCTATTTAGGGCAAAATCGTTAGACAAACTAAACATCTTATGTATCAAGGCGGGTAATAAAATAGTATATATCAGAGGTTAGCTCAAATTGTCGTAACCACCAAAATTTTTTTTAAAAGCCAACTGGTTCGCAATTAACTAGCGAGCACATTCCGATTGATGTCAAGAGGGTAGCAAGGAAATCTTTGCAGTTTACCAAACATAGCTAGTTATTTCTTAATATTTCATAATCTACTGATAATATAAATAAAACCTGAAAATTTGTTGGGTACCCTCTCGATGTCACAATAATAGCGAACAGTAAAGTAGAAATTTTAGAGTTGTCACAGTGAGCTAAGCTGTGATACATACGATCTCATATAAGAGAATAATTGTGCCCTCGGAGAAACGAGTATGCAATTTTATTACCATCAAAGAGCAACAATTCGTAGCGATCTCGATCCGTGGAATAATTTCAATATTTTTATTTACGGCAACATCGTTAGGCAAATTTATTAACACGCACATCGAACATGATATGACAGGCAATCTTATTTGAGCGAATTGTTTTTAGGGCAAATCGTTTATGCAATTCAACTAACATATTTGATGCTATGCCTGAACCATGTTTTTGAACGGTTGGGTTACATTATTTTTACGTTGTCTTGTTTTCCAGATAAAAGTACCACGATGTATGTGAATCAATCAAATCGTTCAACCTTGAATAAGAAGTTTAAACGATAGTAAGTTATTCAAAATTCACTGAATATAGTCAAAATATCCATTTCATCAGCTACTCTTGAATGAGCGATTCTCTAATAATTTTTTACATTTTTATTAGATTCTTTCAGGTGAATTTTTAATAAAAATCATAGAAAATAATATAATATTTGATTTGACAATAGACGCAATTCGATACGTCACTACTTCTCTCCTTTTTTCCTTGGGAAGCAACTCGATACCTTTCATGGGATGCGATTCGATACAGATGAATCGAAAGTTGCGTTATTTAGGTGTAAGCAGCGCAGCAGTACACTAACCACTGAAATTATGCAACTTTATTTAGTGTTACGAATGAATTTTATTGGTACTTCTGTAAAAATATTAGTAAGAAAAAAATATCGATCAAGGAGTTTTAGAATAAATTTCGCTAAAAAATCATAGAAAAGAAAGGTAGGCGAGAGTGAAATTATAATACGAAAAGAACAATGCAATATTTACAATTAAAATCTAGCAACAATAATAGTAAAGCTGAATTTCTGCACGAGAAGTTTATTCTACTGTGAGCGTTGGTACCCAAGAAAATTAAAAATCGCGCCATAGTACCGGCATCGAAACTCTAAATGCAAACACAATCTATGTATGTAAGTTAAGCATACCTATTCTCTGGTCCGGCGTCCAAACCGGCACCAATTACCAAGATGCACCCTTGTTAGGCCCAGGTGGATCTCACTAAGATAGCACAGCTTCCCAACATTTGTATAAAACTGAAAGATATATACGTTCAAAAATATACACAAAACGTTGCGATGGGTCTCGCAACGTAGGATCAGATCTTGAAACGATAACAGTATTTCCAAGATCGGGCCTGACTTTATCGTAGCATACCTATATCTATATATATAAAATATATTTATTATTCAACAAAATATTTAGTGCATTCTCAGCAAGAAAATCAAATCTCACTTTTTGGACTTTTGTCCACCTAGACTCGAGATAGATCTCACTGTGAGGAGGGATAAATTTTCCCTGGGCGATTTTTGTGTCATTTTTTTACGGAGTGATGTAACTTGTCTTTCTATGTAACTATGCCAGTTATACGTATTTCAATATGGAACATCGATCGGAAATGATGGATGTATTCATTAAAGGAAAATTCATATATCTCAAATAGGTATTCAAATTTCATGAAGTCGTACGATTATTTAGACTAATTGAATTTTAGTTATACTCTACGAGTTACGTTGAATTTATAATTAGTAAAAAACACGAATAAAGACTAATTAAATCCGAAACCAGCATAATTATCAACTATCTGATAATTTTTATCTAAGCAAGTCTTGTTAAAATATTAACCGAAAACGGTACACTTTTGATGATCAAATATCAAAAAACTCGAAACAAGATACTTCGCGTAAATATCATACCCAAGAAAGCGAAATATCACGATAAAAAACGACGTCAACCATCGGCTAACGCGACGAATACGGAAATATAGAGAGCACCCTGAAAAGTGATTAAATTTCCTTCATAAATGGAATGATTTTTACAAAATGAGGCGTCGCTGTTTCGCGATTCTTATAAAAATAATTCAATTACAGGTAATTCGATAAAATGTAATTTTCAGCGAGTTCGTAAAAGATGATATTAAATTTCACGGATAAGATGAAGAACGAACGTTCGCAACAATACTATGGTAGAACGAATACTTCATTTTAAAACAACGATAACTTCCGCAGCTTCCCAGCATTCCATGTCTCACCTCGCCGAACACACGACACACAGTGTGCTTTACAACCAAACCTCAGCCTTCTAAAATTAATTCGGCGAGTGGGCAAGGTAAAATCAGATTTTTCTTATCTCTTTTGAAAATTATCGCGAGTATTCGACTTTCTAATTACATTATCCGTATAATAACCCCATCTTAACCTTATCCGAAATGGCAACTAGCCAAAATAAATTGGAAACTATAGACCCTCGTTCGAGGTTACATACATAAAAATTCAATGGCCCGGAAGGGAACTGTTTACAATTTATGGAGGCAAATTTTCGAAATATTTGGCCCGACGTGCTTTCTCTTTTTATCTTGTCATAACCCGACGGCACGGCCGAGAATATTGCTTCGCGTATCGCCTTTAGCTTTTAACTTCTCATCTTATCCTCGAAAAAGTAATGAAAAAAATCCCCAAGACACGTCCCGCTATATCGCGTTTAACGCGGCGATAACGATAATTTGTGGAAGATAAAAAAAAAAGAGAAAACCGTGCATCTGATAGATTTAACGAACCCGATACGCTTCCTTCGGCCTTAATTACACGCAATCGCACGCGCCCAGATGAAATTCATATACACCGTCAAAACGAATTTCGGGCTGCGGGCTTTTTTTTTTCGCCCTCGCTCGAGCGTATTTCCGGGTTTCCGCTAATACAGTATAACCTTACACCGTGGTAAATTGGTAAAAACACGATTACCGGATCGTGGCCTTTTAAGATAACGCCAATTACTGCTGTATGGTATGTTGTAAATGAATACGCGCCTCTTTTAACGTTTCGCTTTTAGGTCTCGCGAGTCGTGATCACGAACCAGGCATCTCGAATTTCAAAAACAACATAAAAAGCTAAATAAAACTTTCTTACCTACTCGAGCCTTTGTTATATATAAAGGCCTCGCCACCGTCGGAAATGTATATAACTGCGTACTCACCTGTAAATAAAAAATAAAATTACCATTACAAAAGATACATAAATTTTACCGTCACGTCATTCGGTCGACGACGATATCTCGAATATGCGTTCATCCCTTTATAATCTCTTTGGTATACCCATTACTGAAGCTGGTGAAATCATCTTTCATGGTTATAGGCCTACGTTGAAATACCCTGACTGGCATTTGATTCGACTCGCGCTTAACACTAAACATTTTTCAAAGGTGACGAAGATTTCGTAATCACGTTTTTAAAAAACTAAAAAATCCGACACGAATTCGAAAATTAAATTTACTCGACTAAAACGGAATTTCCGTTTGACGATAAACGTGCCACTACGCCACCAACTTTCTGATATAAAAGAAAAAAGTAAATTGCATAAAGTGAAGGTTGAAACTTTTTTTCTCCATTCGTCCAATTACTCGCGCCCTAAACCACTCGTATACACGACGTCATCATAGTCGCGGTGTTCCTGTATAAATAAACGTCGATGTTTTAAACCGTTTGAATATCTTTTTCTCCTTTTAATGTTATTTTTATCGAGTGTCTAATAAAAAGTTACGTGGTCGGATTATCAAATCGAACGTATCTCCAGTGCTTTCCCTTTTCTTCGACCTAATCGTCCCATTACGAGATAATCAACTTTTTACAATTTCGTTTGTTCGCCTTTACAACGTTTATTTATACAACTCGGCTGTGAAAAATAATCTGGAGACGATTTCTCCGGTCGTATTTCTATCGACGTCCACGTTCATCGGTATCGAAAAGTATTTTCGCGTGTTTGCCGATAAAGAAACCTCCTATGGTAGTTCTCTTTTTTATATACAAATTCTATACACAGAACGGTGTAGTTTTCAGCTGACGTCGAACTTTTTACGATCGACCCGGCATACCGAAACAGCACCAGCCGAAAGCTTTTGTAAGTCGCGAGGGCATACTATAGTGATTTTTTTCTTCTAGTTATTCTTTTTAAACTTTTTATCAAAATAGAAATTGAACAAGATGAATCGTGAAATCTAGTCACTTCTGAATAACAAACTTTCGTTTGCGCTTTTTACATAGAAAAAGTGTTCACCATTTTTAACTCGCATTAGAGAATTGGAAAACTTTCACCTCGTCTATTCCTATAGTAGGTATAGCTAAGTACCAACAATGTGGAAAATACCGCTGATTTGTGTGTTCGATGTGAGAAAGTACGTGTCAGTGAGACGTGGAGTTTTCGTTTTGAATTTCGTAGCCGCCACAACTTACCGATTAGTTTTGTGAGAAGCTTTGATTTGGAAACATTAACGTATCGATCTTTCGTAACTTTTGCTTGCTTTACTTTTATTTGTCTTCTATGAAGAATTAACAAATTTCGAATTTCATTTACTCCGAGAGCTATGTACAATGGAATGGATTGAAAATCAGTTCTTTTTCTTTTTGAAAATTAAAAATCCTACGAGTGATTTCATATCAATTCGAATAATGGTTTAACCTCGTGTCCTTCGATTTTGCTAACATTTTTTTAATAAGTTAGTCTTGCCCTAGAAGTTGAGAAACTTCCATAATTTTGCCATAGAATTCCTTAGGAGGGAGCAGAGGGGGGTGCTTTTAATTTTGCACCTTTCGATTTTCACAAGTGATGGCAAACTATGAGTGCATGTAAGAAGAGAACGATATGTTTTAGAGATGGACTATGTATGCACTTCAGTATCGTATCCGAAGTAGATTGAAACGGATCTATGAAACTTCTAAAACAATAAAAGTTCAACTTTCCATGGGAAAATCTCAACTTTCACGACTAAGACATTGTTATGGAATGGTTACACTTTAAAAATCTGGAAAAAGATCTTTGAATTTTTCTTGGATCTTTTTTCGCGATATTTTCTAAATGGGAAACAACCTTTATGAGTGGTACATGATTATTTCAAATTTTGAAAAATTGAAAAAAAAATCAGAATAGACATGCGGCAAATTATGTTATAAGTAATTTGTTAGCATTGAGTACGATGATACCTTATATTTCAACACCGACCTTTTGAAGTTCCTCAATTTACCCTCCTGGGTAACAAAATATAAAGATTTAGTAAAAATATGTAAGTTTTTCATCTTGGTATTTGTAAATTTAAAATGATAAAAGGTATTAAAATAAGTATCATAAATTGGTTAGTTCTCATATTCGAACTCAGTAAAATGAATGTGTGGTATATCGTTTTATAGGTATCTGAATCTGCTGAATATAGTGATGAACTCATTTTTCATCCCTAACCATTCTGTAGCTTCTAAGCTCACTCCCAGCTCTTCACTTAGAATAATCGAAGATTTAGTAAGAATTTATTTCCTTAAAATGATTTTCATTATATTTGAATGGGGTATATGACAAACTAAAATTTATATGAAGTTCAGCTCTCCTGAAGAGTTATTGAATGAATTTTGTAAAAAAACACCGCGGATTGCTTTTAAATTTCAAACTTTCATCATTTTTCAAATTTAAAAACGAAATACTTATATATATATATATAGTGATCTATGGTCAAAGTGGCATCACTTTGCACATTCCTCAGAAGTGCATCTAATGTCACGTTAACGACACCACAGTGGCGAACGGAATCTATAATTTCATAGGTTTTCTTGGAAACAAATTTTTAAAATGATGCCACTTTACCTGTAAACTTAAAAAAAATGAGGCTACTACGACCGTAGACCGAAAAAAATTTTTTTGTTTGAAAAATAGAATATTAGTGGTAAAGTGGCATCACCCAAATAACCACACCAGTGACGTCATGACATACAGCTGAATCGATGAGCAGTGTGATGGTAAAGTGGCATCAAAAAAAAGATGCCACTTTACGTGTAGACGACGAAAAATGATGCCACTTTATCCATAGATAAATCTATATATATATATATATTTTTTTTTCCTAAAAATAAAATTATCCATTCATTCCCCTCCCCCCCTTCCCCCCAAGAGAAAGGTTTTCGATCGTTAATCCCTACCAAACATGTTTTTTTCTGCGTCTGGACACCCCCATGAACATCTGTCTGGCTACGCCACTATGTTGTGAGAATAGAATTGTGTAAAGAGCTGATTTATGTATGGGTATGTGTTACCTCCTGATTCATCCGCGTATTTGGCTGTATTTGTGTAGTATTACTTGGCTCCGAAATATTAAGCGAAAACTGAAGCTTCTCTATGATAATGCTGAGGTGTGCTCAGGAAATTAGATGTCTAATTATTATGTTGGTAACACTGTACTTTGATGGTTATGTATGTATTGAAAAAGTAGTACTCATGTTTTGTATTCTGTCGAAATGTTATTAAAACTTAAAAATGTAAAGAAATTTCTTTTGCTTTTATTTAAATAAAAATCGTATGATATGGAGATACGTATCCACCATATATCAATAACTTCGCGAAATTCATCTTAGTATGCTGATTCGAGTTTTAGACGTAATAAAAAATGCTACAGCACAAAATATTAATAGGAAGCTAGCGCTTATTTTTCCATTAAAAAACACACAATACAGAATAATTTGATTATCATTAAATATAAAGTCTATTCTGTATGAAGTCGCGTACATTTATGTTCAATTAAACTCTTAGCTGTCGAAACAAAAAGTGAGTTCTTTTCGGCTGGCGTGGTCATTTACAGCTTCCAATCGTAAAGAAATTCCACGTGCCTGGCCTAACGGTTAATATGACGGTAATTATTTTCAATGTAGTCATTCGCATGCGTTTTCCAGAATGGTAAATTTCGTTGCAATTTAGGTTATAACAGTAAGGTTTATGTGTAAGGTGATGTTGATGCTGAGAAATCCCATGCGGGAACAGGAGGAGGAAGTCAAGGGTGACAGAAGAGGTTGTAAGATGGTGGATATAGTGAGTAGGAGAGGTTTCATGGAAGAGAAGGAGGTAGTTATGAATTAGATTTCAAATGGGCGAGAGTTTTTCATCCATTATGTATCGATATGATTGTAGAGTGAATTGATTAGCTTCGCATAGAATGCGGGAATGACAGAAGTTGGAAAAACTCTCATGGATAATCAGATGACTGAGTGGTGAATAGTGCTCAAGAATTGAAGAACGTTTCTGTCTGATGAACTGTAAGTCGATAAGCTGTAATCAACTTCTGATTTGATTAATGCGTTGTATATTTTTAAGAGGGGGGAGCAATCGGAGCCGAAGTATGAGTGAGACAATTTTTTGAAAATGTTCAGTCTGTGCCGTTATTTTGTCTTGAAGTTGGAGATGTGAGTTTCCAAGATAGTTTTAAATAATTTACAGAGGTAGAGCTGGGTATCAAAGGGCTGAATTGGGGAGTTGTTCAGGCGCATTTATATTCGATGGGTGCAGCGATGAATTCAGCGAAAGTGAATTGCAGTTTATTTTAAAGAAGAGAAGGTTCTGCTGTTAACATAACCAAAATGAAAGTTCATTCATAATTTCTTTTCACTCTTCTTTATATTTGATTTCATTACGCAAGCTCACAGAGTCTCTTCAGAAAACGCAATTGAAGTATAGCAGAAGTTTTATCAACATATTACAAATGATTGAAATAATTTGCAATTGCTAAAAAAAATAATCACTATTCAAAATAGATAAAAGCAAAAGAGAATTTTAAAAACCCTGCAAAAGGAATCTATATAACTTTTTCCAACAAGGAAGAGTTTTTCAGCTTCTCCTTTAATACTTAGATTCATTTTTCGAACAATAAACAATTTATTGCATTAAAACTGTTTCCGAAATTTTACTGTAGCAAAATTTATAGTGAAAAGCGATCTACTTCTCTTCTTATATCTTTTAATTTACGATCCTCACTGAAATTTATCGTATCAAAAAATTCTTCTATAAGAAGCAATTCTTGTACCATTTATTTGAAGGAAAATCCATGATGGAAACTATTACAAAAATATACGTACGAAAACACAACGAAACGGTCATATACAGAATAATATTTTAATAAACAAAAAGATAGTAGCAAAGTTACATAAGTACCGATGAATACATTCTATCGAACAATGATTCCACCAAAGTCACGCTATACCTATGTATGCATATAATTATGGCTGGAATATTTTATACCAGTAACAAAAAAATATATACATGTTTTCCGGCAATATAAATTTGAAACATCGAGTAAAATTATTCGTTTCATTTTTTTTTTTATTCATTGTACACATATATTATGGTCGACCTGTATAGATTTGATTTCCGTTTACCCGAGTATTGTAAATTTTACCGGTTTTACCCGACTAAAATGCTTTTTTGATGATACCAAACAAAAGAAGAACGGTGAACGAAGTACTTACACTTACAGTTTCGTATTAAATAGTGTTCTGTCACGAACTGCTTTTCGACAAATCAGACTTCAACACAAAATTGGTATGGTAGAGTCCTTAATGCCAAAGAAATTGATATAGAAGTAGGCCTTTCTTTTTTAATATCAATAGCATATTATTTCGCTTAACATGAAAACAAAACTCGAACAGTCGAACAACGAAGAAATAAGAGCAAATACGTTGTTTTGTATTGACAAGTACGTAGTGAAGAAGATGGGTTTTGCGACTCGAGACGAAAAAATTGTAATCGAAGGGAAGAATGTGAAATATAAGGGAATTAGGACATGATTTTGTCGGTGAATTCGCGTAGTGTATTACGAACCAAAATTCATATAAGTCAGTTACTATCAGAAGGGAATCTAGCAAAACCGACATTAGTGACGAGAGAGATAAGTCTGTCTGTACTAGTTACTTTTATTGTAAATGAAAAATCAAACCAGGGTGGATTGCCGAAACCAATTATATTACTTGGTACAAAAATATTTCTTTGCATACTTTTGTAAAGCAATAAAGGCGATCTTTGATAGTGAAAAATATTTCCAACAATACTTACCATACCAATTTCGTAATCGGTATTCGCCTACGTTGGTGAAAACATTATGGTCGATTAATTTTTCTAATTATCTTAATGCTTACCTACGCAGTACGTACCTCTTTTTTATAGGTATAGTAAAAATGGTATGATTACAAATTGAGATAGGTGACGTTGGTATGATTGGTCAGTTGGTCACCTATTATTATTTGATGCGAAATACGAGCCTGTTGAATAATACAATGTGAAATTTTATGCTATCTCACGTGTAACAGTTCAATGAATTTTGCTCTAACTCCCTTCCAAATGCACTTAGGAGACTGAAATTGGGATATGTTGGTATCCGTAGCTCACTCTTTCATATGAGATGAAAAACAAAAAATTAAGCTATCTAATTTTGCTCCAGCTCCCTCAAAATTTTACTGATCCGCCATTTTGAGGTGTATGGAAAAACGAAGAAAAGCATTTTTTCGAATTTGCAAGAAAAATCTAACAGCAAGTTTTAAGCAATTTTTATGATTACCAGTCGCTGCTACGCGCGAGTAAAAAACTATAAATAATACAATGTTGGACACTTGGCAGATGATTACAAATGGTCTGAAATGCAAATATTTCAAGACTGACCACGTAATATTCAATTGAAAATTTGTTCAGTTTCATAATCAGCACAAGAAAATCCAACACTTCCAAGAGCCACTTCAAATTTCAAAACTTTTCATTTCTTTCTCACCTTGAAACCCTCTGAAAAAGTGTCAAGTTTCCCCATACTGTTGAAAAACTTATCGACGACAATTAACGTCAACTTTCCGCGAAAAAATTACCCTAATACATTACCATAGCGGCGAAAAAGAGAAAAATAACTTTTATCACCGAGACTTACATTATGTTGTTGTATACTCGAAAACGAAAGTTATTTCAAGAGGGATAAGTTTTAAGTATCAAAACAGTAAACTTTTTAAACTCGCGCCACGGTGAATAATATATTTGAGAATCTGTCATTCGAAAAGACTGATATTTTCAGAAAACTTTCGAACAAATTGAATACACGTACACGTTCTTGTTATCTTTCTGCATACGTATACGAGAATATGTTGCGGTTTTCGGAAGCGTATAATATGCCGCGTTCAGGCTAAGTAAAACATATCCGTTTTGGGCACATTTATTATGAGATACAATGATTTTTCTTCTTTTTTTCTTCTTCTTATTCTTCTTCTTAGTTACATATACAAAAAAGCATATTCGCAAATGGAAAATTTTGCGTTATAAGTTAATTCTCTCAACACAAACACGTTTTTTACATCATGGAATCATGCGTGTGAATTCCATTTTTTTTTTCAATTTGTTTTTTCTAAAAATTTGTCAAGTTTTTTTATATTCAGCTAGTGTACGCCACAAATGCATGTAGCCGATTTCTTTGAGCAACATTTACTTGAATTTTTTCATTATACTCGAAGTTTTAAGGCAATATTAAACCGTTAAAATATTGAAATAAGAAAATATTCGAATAGATTCGATCGTAGAATGATACATGTTGGAAAACCAAAAATAATCGAGAGCGAATAAAAACTATTACAAATTCTTAAAAACCTTAAACATTCAAAAGTAGAAGAATTATTGCAGAGAGTAAAAAATCCTCGAATATTATAGGGCTTTGCAGCTAACTGGTAGCGTACTTAAATGCCTTTAAATTAGCCAATGTGACTACACGAAAATGAGATACAAACTGTTACCAATTTAAAGACATTTGAGTACGCTACCGGTTAGATGGGATAGCCCAGTAGAAAAATACAAAAAGAACCAAAAATCAATATCAACGAAAATCGATGAATTTACAAACAAATAGTTAAACATGGTCCAGTCGTCAAAAAATATTTCATAATAATCTGAAAATTGTGGCCACACAGGCTGTCAAAAAAACTCAATATTTTCAAATTTTCAGCCAGTAAAAAATGATAAATGTGACACGCTTCAAATAATAAAAAAATACATAATTATCAATGAATATAATTTATATTATGAGTATATAACCAATTAACCATAGACGTAAATTAATGGCAAAACAGGATATGAGACTTCGACTAGCATGAGGGTGAAGTATAGATTTCAAAAGCTATCATTTTCAAATCGAATTTTGAAATTTGAAAAATTGAAAATCACTAATTCGTCATTTTTGAAAAAAAAAAAAAAAAAAAAAAAAAAAAACAGAAAATTTGATAAAATGCCCGAAAAGTGGTTTTCATGATCAATTTCTTGTTCCAATTTAAATCTAAATTTTTTTTCAATTCATATACATTTTTACTTGATCTATAATATTTTTACTATTTCTTTAAATGTACCGAGATGACGTCGCAACCTCACCCACTTTTATTGGGCGTAGCCGAACTGCTAACCAGCTATTGTTCTATTGTTCTGATGATTAATGATGCAAAATAGCCGAACTGCTAACCAAAGGGATGAAAATATGCAAATTCAATAAAAAATGACCGAACTCCTAACCATGGGTAAAGTGAACGATGAACAGAACGACTGAATCTTTATTTCAATTGATTTTTAAGAAGGTCAGTCATTTTTCTGCTGGATGTGGATAGTGTTGGTCGATATTAAATCCAAATATACGTTTCGGTAAAATTATATTCAAAAATAGAAAAACTATCTGATAGATATCTTATAAAACATGGATAAAATGGTAATAAAAATAGCTGACTAGCCTTGTCGAATTTACGATATCATAACATAAAATACAAAATGGTTCAACTTATTTTTAAAAGTGCAGAAACAAAAACTGAACAAAAAAATCAAATACCACTACCTTGAAATCTGTAACCCATTATATCTTTGAAACGCGAAACCTTGGAATATTTCGTTCACTAAAATGAATCGTACTTGGTTCAACTCGGTTTGGTTGGGAGTTCCGTCATTTTAAAGTCTATTGTTAAATGTGTCAAGAAACAACAGGGGATAAGTCTTGGTTAGCAATTCGGAAACGCCGCTTTTATTAACGACTTATAGTATAACAAATAAAAAATGTGAGCACTCATGCCACATTACTGGAGCTGAATTTTTAATTGGGGTTGTTCAAGTTTGCAAATTACATTTCTCATCCCATCATGTCTACAGACCACACATAATACCAAGTCTGAAAACCCCTACCTTATCCCTTCCAAAACCACTTAAGAAGTTAAGTTAAGAACAAATATAGTGTTCCTAACCATCAATAATCATAAGAATACATTATCATTTTTAAAATTATGACCACTTTAGGCTCATCAAATTATGCTAAAATGTTTACGATCCGCCATTTTGGATACATTTTGACCCAAATTTAAGAGGTCATATTGTGTTCATCGACTAATTCCACACACAAAGTTTGACCTTTCTAGGTTGATTTGGTGAGGAGATATGGAAAATTTATGAAATTTCCTCAAATAATTTCCCCTCCAAAAGCCGATTTTGCTCTAATTCTCCTCCAAATTCACTTGGTAAGAAAAAATCAGAATAGATTAGTCATTTCTTCTCATTTTCTCATATGAAGGCACAATAAACAATTTTCGACCTTTCATGTGTCACCACCACATTTTGAAGAGGATAACCCCTCCCTCTTTCCTCCCACTTCATGGGTGGAAGTGAATTTAGGATATATTATATTGGCTCATTTCATCATATTATGATAGTACAATAGAACATTTTCGATCTTTCGTGTCCACCACATTTTGAAATCTATAACCTCTCCTTTTCCCCTCAAGCATCATGTATGGAAATGAATGGGGGATATAATATAAGCCTCATCTCCAATAATTACATGAGATCATATTAATTACATTTTTACAAATTTGAAGCTCCTCAAGCTCTACTCAAATTTTGATAATCCACCATTTTGGATCCATTTGGATCTAAATTCAAGAAGTCATATTCTGGTCACTAACTAACCCAACAAACAAAGTTTGACTTTTCTAGGTCTGTTTGCTGGGGACATATGGAAAATTCAAGAAATTTCATAACTCAAAACTTCCTTAAAAAATCGATTTTGCTCCAACATCCCTCTAAATGCACTTAGGAAGCTGAAATTTAGATATGTTGGTGTCCGTGGCTCACTCTATCATATAAAATTAAAAACGTAAAAATTGAGCCATATGTCCCTTCTCTAGCCTCCTTCAAAATTTGAGTGTTCCGCCATTTTGAATTTTATTGAAAAAACAAAAAAGTAATTTTGTCCCATTTTTAAGAGAAGTCACTACGCATGGTGGAAAAAATGTATATCAAAAAGTTGAAGACTTGCCAGATGATTACAAATGGTCTGGAACGCAGATATTTGAAGATCACACCCTCCCCGACTCTTCCTTCTCAAATCAATTGGGCTGTAATAGCTGTCCTTTTTAGGTTAAGAACTCAGCTAAAAAACAAAGTGTTTCAATTGAAAATAGAAAAAAACTCTAAAAATTTGAAATTTAAAAAACTTTTAAATTATCAAAAGAACATTAAAAATTGTTAATTTAGCGAATAGTCCTTGAACACGGTAGTGTTGATCAAAGACACAAAATTATTAGAAAATTACTAAAAAGCGATAAAAATAACATATAATTACCGAATTTTCCAAAAAATTCAGAATTTACAAACATAATCAAAAGTCACCAAAAACTGTTAAAAATTCTGGAAAGGTAATGCTTCAACTTCAAACTTTAAGCGACCACACATGAGCTCCCGGCGAATTGCACACATGTGGACGCAAATACATGAAGATCAAAACGTTTAAGCTCCAATAATACCTATCGTACAGGAATTGTATCAATAAAAACAAAAATATCGAACATCACAAAGAACAGGAGAAAAAAAATGAAAATCGTAGTAAAGCCACGTTCTAGCGCTACGTTCGGAATGGTAGGATAAAATACTAATAAATGACTAAACCTCTACTCGGAGCTCGCCTTTTTTGAAAAGGTGTCGCATCGGTAATAAGAAAAAACCTTAGCCTCGAGCGCACCGATAGTACGTATAATCTGAACTAAATATATCTCACGTGCAATGAAATTCATCGCTGCTAGTGTATCCGAGTAAATCCTATTTTATTACATTATTTGCGACAAAATTCGTGAGGTAAATAAAGTAAAACGGTATAACACAATAATGTTGGAACTTTATTTCACAGCCTTAACAGTTTCAATAAAGTATAATACTTTACTCGCATTTAATATTGTACGCATTCGATCATAATGGAACCTATTCGACATATGTCGCAGTCGAACGACGGCGAAACGTATACCTAGCTTTTATTTCGTGCTCGTGAAAATATTTATTTATACTAACTTCGGGAAATAAAAATTTTAATATTTTATCTTCGACGTAATATTAACGTAAACGCGAAAACACGCTGCGTTTCGGAACGATACCGAAGGAAGCGAATAAGAAAGAAAAAAAAAAAAGAAACGACATAATATTATACACGTGCGGGCCTATAACGTTGTTATATTAAATACACTTTTAATACGTCGTATTGGGATTGTTTTCGTATTCCCTAATGGCACCCATGCGCGATGTTTCCGTCATCTATCGAATACAAGAAATAATACGCTCCGTGGCGTAATTACGCCTGACTCGAGTAATAGGAGTAAGTAATACTAGTACGTATATAGAGTACCTAAAATAAAAAGCCAAAGGGGAGGGATTGATTTCATTTTCATGTTAGATAAAAATGTTTTTCAAAAGTCTAGTTCCTCCTAGCGCTTTCGACAAGAAACGCATTTTTGAGTTGCTGCGTTAGGAATTCGCACCACTAATTAAACGTCATCGGAGTAATTGTCTGGCAGAGTCTTTCAATAAATAGGTGCTTTTGAATAATAAAGTGAGAGGCGAAAATTGATGCAACACTTGAAGTAATACGAGATCGTTTCAAGCACATCATAAGAAAATATTCGGTGTAAATAAATGAAAAGCGTATTGTATTATACTTCGACGAAACACGAACCCATGCTCGTAAAACACGATGAAAAGTTTCGGTTTATCAAAAAGTTGCGAGAAAAAACATCGTTCCAAAATATTCGCCCACTTTACACGGTTTTAATGCGACAATTACAAATTGCCGGCATAATGTTACCGCAATAAGGATTACTAACGTCGCCAAATCTATGCGTAAGTACAAGCCATCACGTGCATTTGACACTCGCCTCTCTTCTTTTGGCAATATGTTCTCGTCGTCTTTACGTGCCGTTGGTGAAGAGGGAAAAAAAACAGATTTAAAATAAAGTACACCTCTCCGCCAGCCTTTTCACCCCCATCTGTACTACACACTTCATATTTTTTTCAGTGTTTTTATCCATTTGGAAAGGTCGAAGTCATTATTTTTCTACAAATTTCCTTCACCTATTTTATCGTCATCTTACTATTTTTTGAAGTTCGTTTCGAAGTATCATTTTTATTAATGTTGGCGCTTTAATAAATGACTTTTCGCTTCTCCTGCACCCGCCTCGTCCAAGTTTCGATCAACGTTTCGCGTTTCGCTAGTTTTCTGGTCTTTTAACGAGTTCTGTTTTCATCGTTAGTCGTCAGCCAGATAACTCGAGTTATCAAAATTATTAATCACGTCGTCGGCGCGTTTTGTAATTAAACATTTAAATGAGAATTTTTTTTCCACCCTCGGTTAACGTATTTCGCCGAGGTGTGGCCATTTCGTGTTCCACTGTTTCCTCATCGATGGTAATTAATTCTAACGTCGCTATAGAAATGAATCGGACACGTGATGATAAATTAGTCCGAGCGAATTACCGGCGTTGTTTTAGAAAAAATAATTCATTCGTTATGCGAATGCGATAATTAGCTTATTCGATTACTTCGTAACGTGTAAGGTCGAACGAAACACCAATGACACCGGAGCTTCGTGAATTATGAAGGCGAATTCAAACGCGATAAGAAAAATATTTATTAAAATCCATTTCAGAATAGATTACTAAATGTCGAGCTATTCTTTTATTAAAGAAAAAAAATGAAAAATGAATTTTTAAAACAAAATTAAATATTAAATTAAATTTTTGAAAGACATCATTCATTTTACACTATCCATCGTAGGTAGGTATCTACACTGCGACAAAAATAAAATCGATGTGAAATCTTCCACAGCGCATTTACGTTAATAAATCGAGTGAAAAAAATAACCTTCAGTCATTACCTTTAAGCATTCTAAATATGAAAATAACGCACCCATCTGACTCAAGAGCTTATAAATGCATTACCGCATACAGGTAAGAGCAATGTTTCTTTCACCCAGTTCTACTCTTACTAACGAGTTGCCAGCACAAATAAAACCGAACCAATGATAATTAGATGGAAAGTTAGTCAAGTCCTCTTTGATATTTGAATGTTGCAAAGAACCTTTGCCCAACAAGAGAAACTTACGGACCACAAATCATCAGTTTCGAACGAATAAAGTTTAATACAAAGTACATCACCTAAGTACTCCGTCACAAAAATTTCAGCAGTATAGGTTGATACGAAGGGAAACAAGAACAGCGAGGGTGTTAAGTTTCGAAAAATGTGAGAAAGTCATAAAAATCATGAAAAAAAATTTATGACACAAAATGAAGAGAAAGAAAATATCTTCATCAGAAACCAACAACCAAAGGAGACTCCGAAAACAGTACCGGAGGATTTGGTGGCTAAAAACCTCTACACCCTTTATTTTAACCACATTTAACGTGCTTAAGGAATTTCCAATCGATTTCGAAATCAACATATTGCACGCAATACTGAGAATTTAATAATTTTGTCCCTTTATTCGAAAAAAATTACAAATGAAAGAAATTCAGCTCAAAATATAAATTTTTAAATGGGCACAAAGAAGATAAAAAATCAACAAAAATATAATAAAACGCTATTAAAAAATTCTCAAGAAATTTGTTTTCTGAATGGATGAATGTAGAGGTTGAAGGTGATTTTTATGGCATTAAAATCATATTGAAATGGCAATATTTTCGTTAAAAGTAAGGCACTGAGAAGGAAGAAGAACCAACTTTCTTCATCTTGAAAGACAAATATTGCAATCTCTGAAAATATTAATCATGAAAAAAAAAAGAAAACGGAATACAGTAGCCACCTAAATAATGTATTCAGATTGAATTCTTCGTGAAAGGTAACGTTAATTCGCAAACGATGAAATTTTTCCTTGCGCCAGCGCCATTCCTGTTAAATGAAAAATTCAAATGGTTAAATTTATGTTCAGATGTGTTTTAGGGCCTTAAGGGATGGGGGGGGGGTACTATTATGTTTTAAAAAAAGTATGTTTTGTTCATCAACGTAGATGTAACACACTTAGCCTTGCAAATATTTTGTTCGACTAATATTTTTGGAAAGAAGTCTCCGAATCATGTAAATATCAAGAAAATTCAACCCATCTATCTTCTAGATTTTAAATAGAGAAGAAGAAGGATGCTCTTTCCAAAAAATATCATACTCCGTGTGGATGAAATGATGGATTCAGGCACACGCAACATAGGCTGCAAACTTGGGGGCTAAAATTTGAACACCATTAACCACTTCAAACTATTATCAAAAAATAAAAAAAATGAAAGAATGAAGTTTAATAAAAAATTAGTTAATGAAGAAAATGAAATATTAATAATTATAATATGTAAAAAAAAAGTAATAATCATTTATCAATTTTCTTCTTATTTTTTAGCATTTTTTTTTTTTTAATTTTTTACACTTATTATAAATTTTTTCTTCATATTTTTGATTTTTCCAATGTTTATGATACAAAAACACCACGATAGCTGATTTTTTTTTTAAACTTTAATAATAATATTTATTTTGCTTTCCACATGCACGTATCATTAAAAAACTGAATGAATTTTATTTTCAAATATTTAGCCTTCAAAAAACTTGAAAAATTTTTCTCAATTTTTTAGATGATTTTATTATGTTTTTGTGATATAATCTTGTTCTTCAAACTTTTTTATGCACAATTATTCTAAAATGCTCGTAATATAAATGCGGAAAAATTAAATTGAAAATCATAATTTTCGGATAAAAATCAGATATTATTACATAATCTTAGTGGTGAATAAATTTCTTCGTTAGGTAAAATTTAATTTTATGTAAAAGATTACACTTCCCCAAAAAATTACCTTTTACTCTAAAGATACATAACACTATTACTTTTCTACTTCATTACAATCATCTTTTTCGATTCCTTCGGGCTCAAATATAGCTTTTTACTAGCATTACTTTCATTATCGGTTATAAGTGAAGAAGTATGGTATAAACATGAATATAAAATTTACAACGAATCAATTTTTATTTTATTTCCTGTGGGGCCCGTATTTTTCGAATCATTCTCAAGAGAGTGAAAACCCAAAACAGGATGTGTAAACATTGTATCTACGCGTACCTAACTATCACGACCACAACTCTAAAACTATGTACTGCGCAGCAAAACAAAACATTCACTCAATTTACTGGAAATTTAATATTCATCATTCAAACACCACGCCTGTTTACTTTACCATCATTGGTAGAAATAATGCTAATAAAAACCCGCATTTCAAGTTTGAACCCTATTGAACCCTCAAAAATTAATTTATCGAAAAATAATATTTGACTAATATGTAGCAAATTCAATACTCATGAATGATAAGCATATTCATTATACATTTAGTGCATTATATCGGGAGCGTAACTCAAAAATTTATAAAATGCAAGGTACCGGACGATTTGGTGGCTAAAAACCTCTACACCCTTTATTTTAACCACATTTAACGTGCTTAAGGAATTTCCAATCGATTTCGAAATCAACATATTGCACGCAATACTGAGAATTTAATAATTTTGTCCCTTTATTCGAAAAAAATTACAAATGAAAGAAATTCAGCTCAAAATATAGTTCTTTTAGTTGATTCTAAGCACGATCCTTTAATTGTAAAAACATGTGAGATCATTTTAAACAAAAAATAGTCATCTACTCCTAAAAAAAAAAGCAAGCCAAGTTTTTACAATTGGGGAGGTATTTTTACGAGATTCAAAAGTCAAATGAATTCCACCTGGTTACAATATGACGGACGTTACAGGTACCACATGGCTTCACTTCATGTTTAAGTACACTGGCGAGACTTCCCTCACTCTTATACAATGCAAGAACTTGACATAATCGCACAATGGTGAACACTTCACTCATTATATAATTCGAAGCCCCATCATTTGATCTCATCAGTCATTGCATCACGTGTAACAATAATACCATACTACATACGATAATAATTCCGAATACGCTTTAATCCTCCTTCATCTCTTTCATTACAACTGAACCAAAGGTTAGAAACCTTAAACATACGAAATCGGGATAATTTCACAGCGTCGGAATCGATATCGAACATTCGACGGGTTCAAATTTCACCACCGGCGTATTTTTTCATTGCCATTAAATTTCATTGAAAAGGTTAACCGCGACGATCAGTTTTTCGCAGTTATTTAACGACTGCACGTGCGTATCGGCGCGCCAATACTTCACCGTATCGGTTAAAATTAGGTTTTTTTTGCACCCTACAAATGGCATTTCAGATTCGAAAAGCCGACGGGAAGAAAGTTTTATTAAGAAAAATAAAAAGAAATTCCGAAAGACGCTATAATGAAAATTTTTTTCACTGTTTTAATTCTAACGCGTTCGCTCGCAACGTCTCTTCGAAACCCTATTAAACTTTTCCCCTTTCGAGGGTAAATTTTATTTTGGCCCGACGAAAAATTATAACTAATAGATGTCACCGTTCATAATAACGTACAACAAATTTACCTGCCCGCCACTCTTTTTCGGCTCGAAATTAATTTACTTTCGAGCGAGTTTTAAAACTTTTCACAAGTACTCGAAAACTTTCACGCATTTTGACTGGATATGTGACTACGCGTACGCGCATTTCTCACCTTCCAAATACACCTACCATACATTTCAGACTCGATAAAGAACAATCAATCTGCCTAAAACAATTTCATCGGAACAATGCTTTCGCGCCGACGATAGAGTATAATTTCATTTATCAAAAATCCACCGCACAAGTTTTCCGGGCACCGCGAAACGTTGATGAAAAATTAACGCGCGTTTATTGGACGTAATAAATTCATAGCGTGTGACGTGCGAATAACATTAGCACTCGTTTCTATAATTTTAACGCGCCCAGGTATGTAGCATTTTTAACGCGGTATTTAGGTATTTTTATTACCTTCATTTCGTTACACACCACAATATCTTCATAACAGGAAATTATGCGATGGCAAAAAAAAAAAAACATCGTTAATATAATAACTATCATCACATTATTTCAGCTTCAACGGCACCTATTAGGCGGCAGGTAATAGTAATAAATTACCTTCAGTCATGCAACCCGCTCCGTCTGTAGCAAAAAAATTAAATTAATTCTATAATGATGTTTTGACAAGTCGAATTAAGGCGATTTTATTAAATGAAGGCTTTATTATGACAAATTTCCTATACTTGTCTAGAACGTTTATCATTTTACTACATTCGTTCTGAACTCGTTCACCAATCACAAAGAATGCGAAAACTGAAGTGGTATCTAGAATGCGACAACAGGAACTATTCAACGAAAGTGGTGGGGGGCTTTTTTTTTAACATCGTCTTGAATCTTGACGAGCTTTTTTCATTTTGAAATTTCGATTCAACAAAAAGAAGACAAGTCAAGTTACTTGAAAAATTGTTTTTTTTACATAATAATCATAATAATTGGTCATCTCTTGAAAATACATCACTAGGAGAGCAAGGTTGGAAAAAAAGTTAAAAACAAAAACATTTTTTTTTAGTTTAAAACTTTTTTTGTTGTTGTTTTAAACATGTTTTTTTTGCTGTTGGAAACAAAGGTGTTTAAATAACCACGTTTTTGAATTTATGATTGAAAAAAATTTTATTTTTTTTTTCTGTATGTAGCGCTCCTAGTGTTCTGATACGTGAATGATAGATTACAACAATTATACGAGGTTCCCGGTCAATTTCCCGAACAGAAAAAAAAAACGAAAATTTTATTACCGAATCCTATTTCTCAAATGAGATTTTCCCGAATGAATAAAATCCTGAAAACTTCATACTTTATTTTTTATATTAAAACAACAGAAACCAATCTCACCGCAATGGTTCTTGCGCTCCTCATAGTCCGCAGTTATTATACGAACAGTCAAACACGTTCTTTCAGCTGCAACCATTTTTGTTAGGGAAGGTTCTGCACTTTTTTCCCCAAGCTCAACTTTGCAATCGCCAATTCAGTCGCCGCTTGCTCTTTTTTAAGTTCGTTCAACGCCTGATATAAGTCAGGGAGATGCTTCCCAACAAGAACTCTTAAGCGATTATGTCATCCTTCACTGATGTTACTTGTTTTATGGCTGTTAGCGAGTGCTACTGCGTGTTGGTCCCAAAGGACTGGGTGGTAACGCGGAGGAATTAATGTTATATTATTTCATTACTTTTCCATAGTAAATCATTCAGGAATACTTGTCCACTTGGGAAAAATTCTATTCGGGAAAATGGCTTCTGCAACATTTTTTTCGGGAGATAGGATTCGGGAATAAAGTTTTCAGTTTTTTTTTTCGGGAAATTGACCCGGAATCATTATATGATACGACTGAGGATTGACTGACAAGTTGAAAATGTGATGAATGATTGAATACGCCACGTCTTCATTTTTCGTTTTTAATTTGAATTTTTAAGTTTGAAAAGTTCTTTTTAATATGCTAAAAATGCCTATGCCACCATTGGCAAGTACAGGGAAGCGACTGCATGCAGTATGGATTCATTTCACAAAAAACTAAAGTAGATGGAGTAAAACTGGAAAAAGCTAAATGCAGTGTGTAGCGTTGTTACTAGATAAAATACCAAGGGTTTGTTATCCTTGGGTGTTTCCCTTAGCGCGATCGACCGGTTCGATTCTGCGTCGTTCATGTAACCAGTTCAGTTCGCTAATGGGCATTGTAGCAATTACAAGTTTTTCTCAGCAGTAACGTGAGTAGAATTATGGCTGACAAAACTTAACTGAATGTCCTCTCAGGGGAACGGGGGCTACAGCACGATATTAGTTCTCAACTGTTTATAAAAAGTATTGTTCTATTATACTAAAGATAATGGTATGTTGTAAAATTTTAAATAAAATGTTTGTTGGCTTTTATCGCTCATGTTACTTCATTCACTTGGAGCTGATAATGAAGTTCGTGGATGGGTTCGAAATCCAAATATTCTCGCGTTCAGCGCTACAAATGATTGTGATGAAATAATAAGTGCTCTTGTGGAACGAATGAAAAAACATCATAACAACAGCTCAGTCGCTCATTTGTAAACTTTATAAGGTTGGTGAAGCGTTGAATAAATTACAACCTGATAGCTGCTATTTGTCCGAAGCTTACGAAATTTGAAAGGACTAGTTAGAATTTCTTGAAGAAAACAAAATAGCAGTGAAATTATCAATATTAATGCTAACATTATGACTTCCATAGATCGTTATAACATCGCAATCACTGTAATTCATATTGTTACAAATATGTTGGATGCTCGATATAAGGGCAGCTGCGTATCATCTACCTACTCACAGAGACGAAACGATAAAATATCTGCAAACAGAAAATCTTAAATTTGTTGGAGAACTGCTGAAGTTCAATGCCGAATCAGAACTGTATAATTATATCTTCTTTACTTGATCATTCTGCTCTGGGAAGTACAAACCCATATGTTTGATGGAGAGCGATGACAGCCAACTCTAAAATTCCAACTGAATTGAGTATTCTCAACTTTTGGAATTGTTCACAGTAAACAGAGGAATCGTTTAGGAATGGAAAAAACTGTCAAATGACTATCTTTTAGCATATAAATAAGCAAATGACAAAATACTAAAAACCAATGAAACGGAAAGGAGAAATTCAGAACTAATAACAAGAGACTAATACGATGTACTCAAACTATGGAAGCTGAAGCTGAAAAAGAAGAAGTAAGTAGATAGCTGCGAATAAGTTTCTGAAAAGTATTAGAGGTAATGCTTCGAAAAATGCTATAACTCTGTTTGATATCAACTTCGGCAGTTAAACCTAGCTAGATTCTCTATGAGGAGGATATTTCACTCATATAATCCATTCTCGATTAATTTTGGAATCGTTCCGATAAAATGTCTATCTGCTAAAATACCAGTGTGACGATTGAATTTTTTTTTCAGATGAATGAAATGTTTTCACAATAGTGAGTCTAATCAGTTTCAGATGTTAAATCTGATGTCTACTGTCTATCCGAGAAATCGATGATTCATGGTTTGAAAGATTCCCTTGTTAGACTTTTCCTAAAATAAGGTTAAAAAGTTCATGAAATCATTAAAAACCCCGCATTACAAGTAAAATGGCTGTACAGTACTAAAATAAAGGAAGTTCGTACAACTTTAATAAAATTTCATTATGTTGTTTAATTATAATTTAAATTGTTCTGACAACATTTTTAGCCTCAAACCCCTTTTTGGAAGAAAAACATGGGTTTTTTCTATCTTAACGTCCAAAAAAGGACTTGAAAAAACTAAGTACAAAGAGAAGCAACTTCAGACCCTGAATCCCACTACGGTATGTTCATTACACTATCGTGATCACTAAGTTTGTTCGGGCGACCTACTCAAACTACTCAACGGTAGTATGGTACGCAGAATTGAGTAAGTTGAAGCAACACAAGTTGCGCTAGCGTCCGAACAGTTTTGAGGAGGTTTTAATCAACACAAATAACGCGCCAATTTTCTTCGAAACGAACGAGTGATTTGAAGTGTGGTGAGATTAATATTTGGGAATTAAAAAATAATTCTTGAAAAAATAGAAAAAATTACTCCTATAGATAAAACATAATGAAAATGAGCTACGACAAAATATGTATTATGAAGATTAATATCAATAATAGAGTTTGATAATACCAGTTAATATAATTGAAAAACACAACGCTCTAATTTTCTTCGAAACAAACGAGTGATTTGAAGTATCTTGTAGTGAGATTGAATCTACTTGAATAATTCTAAAATATAACTGAATTATGGAAGGTGGAACGCAAGCGTATAAATTGGTTACTGATGATAAAGGCAAATTACATCTACAATGAACTCGGGCAAATATTAGTGGAAGAATATGAGTACAATTAACTACTTAAGTTATTTTTCATAGAAACATTTCAATGTTCGTTTAATTTACAAATTTTAGCTGGTAATATGTATTACACCAATAAAATCGGAGAAACGCAAGATGATAATGCTTTGGAAAGTGGAATAGAAACACCACAAGTAGAGCAAGTAGATGATAGTCTAAAGGAGGAGGTTGAAAAGAATAACGATGGTAATTGCGTTTCTTATTAATATTTCGATTTTCGTTTTATAGCCTTTGTTGTTTAGTATTTTAAATGATATGTTTGTGTTTAGGGCATGACTGGACTGAAGATGAGACAAAATTGTTGTTATCGATCTTAATCGAGGACAAGACAGGAGGGAAACGATACCGATCAAAACAAAAACAATGGGAGGCGATCGCTGCAAAGATGCAAACATACTGTAGTGTGAGAGGTGCGCAATGTCGGTCACGCCTCTCCACACTAGAGCGGGGCTATAAACGTGTCCTCGATCACTCTAAACAAACTGGAAGGAACCGAAGGAAACTGAGCGTTTCGGATTCAATAAAACAGTAATGAACTACTTACATTTATTTTAATTTTTTTCATTAGAAAATATAATTTGAGAACTTATATCTAGTATATCTTTGAAATGGCTTCACTCATTTCAGACTGTTGGATACGCTACTTGATAAAAAAGATAACGTTACCCTACCTTTCATTATAAATGCGAAGACTGCTATGCCTACGAGTGTTGTTGTTGACACGCTACATAACGAGATGTCACCTGAGGACCCAAACGAAGATCCTGATAATCCAGACCAGGAATGTATATCACCCTCCTCTCCACAGCCAGGTACATCGAGCAATAGCACTAGTGGCACTCCAACGTTTCAAAACAACCCGAAGAAACATAAAAAACCAACTATTGCATCAGAAATTTCCAAATTAGCAAAACAGCATCGAGAAATGCACGAAGAGAAGATAAAAATAATTAATGCGTTAGTAGAAGAAACAAAACGCACCAACGATCTTTTTGAGCGATATATTGAGGTTATAGGAAAGAAGTAAACGGCAGTTTCTCTTCGTGCATCTCTCGGCGTTGTTTCGTTAATTTGAAAATTTCTGATGCAATGGTTGGTGTTTTACGTTTCTTCGGCTTTAAATTTTATTGTTACAATGAGATTTATCTCGTCAAGTACTTTAAAATGACACTCATAATGGGTCATTTTTTTGGCGCACATTTTAGCTTTCAGAGCATATTTTGGGTATTTTTCAATGCATGTACCGGGTGACTACTTAATTCGAGCACCCCAAGCGCAAATATCTTTCCCTGATAGAAATAAATTATATATTTGAATGATGTTAGCAAGAATAAATGGCATAAATAATATTTATTTAAGGCTTAAAAGCGTTTATCAATGAAATGCAAAATTTTAATTTATGCTTTCGTTGTCAAAAATACATATATGTTTTGAATTTTTTCACCTTTTAGCTAATTTTTTCGCTTGGATGCTCGAATCAAGTAGTCACCCGATATATGCGCATATTTTTCCATTTTTAGAGCATATTTATCCGCTCCCTGATTACAATATAAATATCTTTTTAATTATTTTCATTTGTATGTTCATGTTTACCATATTGCTTACTTTCAAGAACGGTTGTTTGTTCTTTATTTTTAATTCAATTGTTGTTTGTTCTTCTTTCCTAAAGTACTTTTAAAAAGGTACTGTTCCTTAGTATTAATTCAATTGTTGTGTTTGTTCTTGTTTCTAAAAGTACTTTTAAAAAGGTACTGTTTCTTAATGTTAATTCAATTCTTGTTTTTGTTCTTGTTTCTTAAAGTACTTTTCAAAAGGTACTGTTTCTTAATGCTAATTCAATTGTTTTTTTTTGTTCTTGTTTCGTAAAATAATTTTAAAAAGGTACTGTTTTTTAATGTGAATTCAATTGTAGGGTAAGTGCACCAATTATTGACACCCTTAAGGATTTTTTTACACGTTTTCCAATATTTCCCCCAAACTATGAATGGTAGCAAAAATCTGAATATAGCATATGAAACTACATCAATTAGGGAATATTTTGACCTATTTACATTCGAGTCTACCCTCATTGGTAACCCCGCTAAGAACCCCCCAAAGTGAAAAAGTGAGATGTCCCAATTATTTGACACCCTAACACCAGTTATTTCGCACCCCCTTGTACCAATTATTTGACACCCCAACAATTCATGTTAAATAAATAATAAATTGCTAAAATTGTAACAAATACAAATTTATTTAATATAATTGGTAATAATGGCCCAAATTTAACAAAAAACTTTATTTTGAAGAAAAACGTGTTGGGTGTCAATTATTTGGAGCATGTCAACTAATTGGTACACTTACCCTATTTGTTCTTTTTTTTTAAATATATATATATTTTTTATGTTGAAAAAGATGTACTTTTTATATCATATGGTTTGTTAATAATTAATAACTTCTCATTTCTCTCCAGCATATGATTGCATATTTATTTTAAAATATATTGCGCATGAATGCACTTGATACGTTGAATACAAATGAAGGATACACGGAATGGTATAACATGATGCTGGAAACTAATAAATCACAATGAGTAAAGTATAGCATAAGGAAAACAGAATAAATCACATTGAGTAAACTATATCATAAATAAGATAAAGAGTTTATGAAGTGATTGAACAACAAGACCTGCTGGAGATGTTAAAAAAAAAGAGCAACCCTTCAAGCAGCTAATGTACATTAATTTCCATCATTACAAACACGTTTCCTTTTTCTCGTATTCTTTAAAGTTGCACATAAGGCATTTCTCTTCGCTTTACCATCACCAGTCAAAGGGTTTTCATCTACCGTCTGATGTGGATATGAAACATCCTTCGTTTCAGGATCGATATCTAACACAGCTAAATCATCATTTTTGCACAAGTTATGTAGAACAAAGCAGGCTCTAATGAAATGGCAAAGAATATGAGTTCCTTTTAATTTGCAATAATATAATTGTCGAAAACACTGCTTTAAGATCCCAAATGAATGTTCTACCATAACTCTACACTTGCTTACTACTTTGTTGAAGTTTATTTGGGTTTTTGTCAAATGCCCATTATCCCTATATGGCGTTATCCAAGAATAAAGTAGTATGTACCAACATGAAATTACAGGTAGTTGAAATATAACTAGTAAAAATGATGAAACTTCGCGTTGTATATATCATTATCTTTACTTGCTGGCGTCGAGTCGAGCTCCTCAGGTAGTGATGAGCATCGAAATGCTCTTGTATCATGCACGCTACCGGGATACCCAATAGATACATGAGTGAATTTGTTGTCGTGATTACAAACAGCTTGTACTAAGATAGATACTTCCCCTATGACAGCAAAATTACGTATTTGTATTACCGCCTCCGAAATCCTTAAACAATTTCTGTGAGTTTACCTTTCCTATGAATATATTCGTCCTTCTTCCCTTTCAGTGGATCAATAACGATGTGTGTACCATCTACAGCACCCATCCAACATAGAATACATGAAATGATATAGTATATTCCATATTTAATTGAAATATCAAATTCTTAAGATATCATTTTACTAACCTATAACACCAGATAACCCGAACTTGATTCGGTGATATTCACTTTCTACTTCCATTTCTTCGGTAGTTGGCCAGTTAATAACACTAGGAGACAAACTACTCACAAACGTGATCATTCGACGTAGAATAAAATGAAGGGTGCCAATGCTAACATTGAATAAGTTACTTAGTTCCTCATAACTCTCGCCTTCATGTCCACAGAACCAGATGAAGATCGCCAATGACTTCCTTGCCGTAGTCATAAGATGTTGGCCGGATATACTTTCATATACATCAGAGTTTTCATACCGTCGCGCCAAATCTTCGAATACATCGCGAGATAATCGAAAATGTCTGATAAATTCAGTTTCGGAGTAAAATGGAACGACATTTCCAAAAAAATCAGTTATCGATACTCTCGAAATTGTAATAAAACGTTTTAAAATGGTCTCTATTTCTTCGTCAAACTCGTCATCGCTGTCGTCAAGTGAAACTAAGTTTTTATTTTTCAATACAAACACTATTGGATCCATTTTTGATGGGGAAAAAATTAAAATTTTAACTGAACTTGCTGTTATCACTTGTTAAATTTCTCATCAGTGTAAAAAAACTTAACGTACCAGTATTCTTGAATAACCAACTACACGAAATTCTTAGTAGCTTAGAAAAAAATGTGTAGCCTACTCAAACGTCGCCCGAACAAAATTGAGTAAGTTACGCAGGTCGCCCGAGCGCGTTTTAGTAACTTAAGCTACTTCGAGTAGTTTGAGTAGGTCGCCCGAACAAGCCTACTGCTATTTATACTATAATGCCAATTACCAAGATGATAATACGACTAAGTGATAACATTCATGCATACTAGGTATACATTCCAAAGAGTTCTGCCAATGTAAGACAAATTTATAGCAATATGAATAACTGAGAGACGATTTCTTTAATGTTCAACAGGAATCATATCATATAACTGGCAGACTATACGTCATTTTTATTCATATCTGAGACCACCTTCAGGTCTCCACCAATGTGTTGAAATGTTTCAAATTGCGAAATCGCTAAAATAGCTCACTCCAAAATGGTTTTGATCAAATTATCCGATTTTATTTCCACTCCAGAAGACCACATTAAGAACGCTAACTAAGAAAATTCATATAAACATCATATTTAAATTCACGTGTCATACCATGTTAAGAAACAATTATACGAAAAAATAATGCGAACCATACACAAGTTACGGAAACCCCGGTAGCACATTTCGTTTACACACAAATATATCGGCGAAGAGGAAACAAAACAACGAAAATCATTCGCCCGGAAATTCTGTTGAATTAGGCCACAGAAGAAGATCGTATAGCAGGACTTGATACACCTGCCTAAGGTTGTATACGACCATATAGGCATGTTCCAATATGATACACTTCAGTAATTCAATGCGGTATGTTAACGTAAAGATTTTCTCGCCTTCGCGACAATTTTTCCAGTGGACGCATTTGGACGGAAATAGAGGTAGAAAAGTCGAATTACTCAAACAACATGTTTTAACGGACTTTTGAAGCGAAACGGAACAAAGATGTCATTTCCTTGGTTACTACCAATAAATATGGAAATTCCGACCTTAATTGGCTTTTATAAATATCAAATCATTCGAGCTCGATTTCAATTCCTAATAGAAACCAAATGATTAAAAAATACTCGTATAGCAACTGCTACACGAACTATCAAACGAATACGAACAACAATCCTAAATCACAGTGGTAGTTGTAATTATGTGAGCCAAACCTTGATTCAAACTTACAGAACTCAAAATATTTATTCGAACTTGGGCAATTAAATTGCATATTAGGAAAGCACCAGCCGAGGAAAAAGTATACTACAAAAGAAATGGAAAAAATAATACCATAAATGAGCGAAAAGAATCGTTTCCATAACCATTGGCGGTAGTAGACGTTAATGGATAGCTGGTTACCCTATAACAACATGATTTACTGCAAATTGCTTCCTAATTGTAAACTATTTAAATCGGCAAAAACAGCAGCCGCGGTAAGCTTTCATCCGAAAATGAGTTATTTTTATTCACTAGCATAGAAAGAAAAAACCCCATAAAAAGAAATACTCGGTGTTATATTGTTGGGTGAATTTATTGTTTTTTGACCTCAGATAACGCGCAGTGAATTTTCATAAAAGAAAACACTTCGTTTCGTTGAAAACGATTTAATATTATTTCACATTCGTACAATATCAACGGATGAGTATTTTCATGGAGTTGATCATTTATACATTTTTTTCATCCGTCTTCCCTCTCCCTCGAAGGGTTGACTGAGAAAACCGAAAAAAAGCAATTAAGTATTTCCGCTTAGTTTTCTTTTCTTCTGGTAACGCGTTAGTGGTGGAATTAAATAGGTAGCTAGGTCGAAGATATATTTTTTGTAACCTTTTCCTTCTTTTTTTTTCGGAAGCTCGTGTCTTTCGGTAAAATTCAAAGAATTTTCTCATTTGATACGAAAACGCCGAACGAGGTTTTTTTTCCATCAAAAAAAGCTTCTCTTTCGCGATTATTCGGACCAAAAGAGCGCAGATTAAATTTCTTATCGATTTGCTTGGATTCGTGTTTGTTTTCTTATCAAAACCTTATTTTTCGTCTGCCAGAATGAACCCCGTTAGTGTCCTTCACAACCGAGAAGTTTACTTCGCCGGAAACACCACGAACACCGAAAGAAAAAGCTCGGTCGAATTTCATTTTTACTCGTTGTTCATTCTTCATATTGTTTGACACAATTTCTTTTTTTTTTTTCAATTAAAAAATATATATAAACGTATACGCCTAGAGAGAGAAAAAAAAGTAAAAATCGTCGTATTGTACGGATATAGCTGGCCCTTGAAATAAATAACCTCGTGCAGTTAGTTGTCATTCGCATATGTAGGTTTCAAGTGTGTTCGACAATTAAGTGTGTACTATCTCGGGCTACTATCGAAGTTCGCTTCATTTCCTAATGACTTTCCACTCTCGAAAGGTGGAAATTTCCTACTTAATATGCTTCAGAATACTACTTTCTTTGAGCGCTATAAGTAATGAAGTCCAATGGGCATATGTTCAAACTTACACATTATGCTTTTATTCTTATGTCATCCACAGTATCCACACCCAGAACTAAGACTAGTAACTTGTATTTCGATCCTATCGAAAACAATAAAAGGAATTAAATTTGTAATATAGAGTACTTCTTACCTACCACCATCACGTTAGTCTACATTCATTTTAGTAATTTGAGGTGTTTTTAAATTTCTCTCAAATCTTTTTTCATTCCTCATTTTGGCTCTATTTTAACTTAAACTTGAGTTGTCCTATATTACAATGCCAAAATGAACTCATATACTACAAATACTACTTTCCTAGGTTATTTAACAAAGATCGATGGAAAGTGAAAGAAAATTTTATGATATCATTTCTTTTTCAAAGCTATGTTTTGCTCAAAGTTCTCTTCAATTCGGCTTTTGGAAGACCAAATTTTTCATAAATTAGTAATTTGAGCTTGTTTCTTCATAGAAAACCATCATAATTGAAAAGTTTTGACCTTTTGTTCACTGTGATCACATTTTCAGAACAATACAATCTTGTCCTACGCCTTCAAACATCACAATGAAAATGAATTTGCAACATGGTATTCTAGTTCGCAGTAGTTGAATGAGAGTACAAGAAGAGTTTATAACTTAATCGTGCACAGATTTGTAGTCAGATACCCATATTCATTTATTGGTTATTTGTATTATACTGCAGAGCGTACAGTACATTCTAGAATTCACGAAATGTGAGAGCAATTAATGTACATGAGAGGATACACCAAAAGAAGGCAAAAACAAGACCCAACTAGCTTCACTTGAAAATTTTTATGTTTTACATAAGAAAATCTCAGTTCTAGATGAAAAAATTTTGCGCAATAAAAATTGATTTTTTAAAAATTAGAATTAGTAGCAACTTCGTAGCCCCCTATTTCCTCCCTTAATGGATGTATGAAAAAAACTATAAGACCCTTTTTCATAGAAAATTTAATGAGGAACATTTTATAACTGCACTACTTTTTCTCTAAAACGTGTTGTTCGCAAAAAAAATGCAAAAAACTGATTTTAGGGTGCGCTTTTGTTACAAATTTCATTTTTTTTGACCAACTTTCATCCTCATTCTGAGGGTTGAAAATATTATCATGTTGCACCTTAAGGTATGAGCTAATTATAGAAAAAATTCAGCCATGTAACCCCCTCAAAAAAATTTTCTCCAATTTTTTGAAAATTTCAAACCCCAAAAAATTTAAGAAAATATGAATCGAAAAATTCGAAAAAATTTCCACAAATGTATCTATATAGTGTCCACTAACAGTGAAAATTTCAAAATTTCTTATCCATCCGATTCAGAGTAAAAAATATTAAATTTTCGACATAAGGGGGTTCGCTCAGGAAGGCTGGAGGGGGGGGGGTCAAAAATTTTTTCGGAAAGTTTTTTCATCGAGGGCAACATTTAGGACGACTTGTGACTCTTATAAGCGCTTTAAGAAAAACTGGTCCTTATTAAGACACACTGATTAGTTTTGTAACGAATAGAAAAACACCAGACGTTGATAAAGTCAACTATAAATATGTTCTTAAAGCTCGAGTTAAGAAATTCGTTCAAAACTAGTGCTTCTATTAGAATCTCAGTTAAAAATATATAATTATTTGGAATATGTGTCGGCAAATTTCCAATTAGGGAGTAGGAGTTGGATTAAACTAATGATATCAGCATACTCTGACACCAGCGTAAGTGATCTTGTTCTCAATGCTGTTATGTTAGCACAATGCTAGGTATACGTACAACTATACCGAGATGAAAAACGCCATCTACAGCGCCATGCTGCTGCGAAACGTTGAATTAAATAATTCGCGCAAAGGAACATAATAAAGCTGGCGCTTTCATTAACCAAGAATCGCATTTTCCGTAATAACTTTTTCACCTTAGTTCGCAACTTATTACCGGCGAAGTCATCTATTTTAATTTGCTCGCTAGCTCGCATAGTTTTTCATTTGGCCAATGTTGGCGCTGTAAATTTACATCTCAAGGAAGCGATCAAAATATAAAAATTCATCGCCGCCGAAGCAAGGCGAAGCGGTGCATTTTTAATCATTATTTATCATTTAATTTAATAATCTGATAAACTCGACGCGAAAGCTTAATATAAAACACACGCCCGACCAAATATCAACTTCGCAGTCGGCTCACAGCCGCGTCGCGGATTCTAATTAACGTTGGCAATAATAAGCGCGTAAAAGAAAGCGTTGATAAAGCGTCGTAATTACCACGCTTGTTTAACGTTAAACGCTTGACGCGCTACTTCGGATCGGCGAGCTCCATACTCGACCCAGAACGCGGATAGCTGCAGGCCTGCTATCGTGTTAGCAATTAACATAAAATACAACCCTTTCGCAGTGGTATATAGTTTCTCCGTTTTAAGAAATTGTTTGTAACTGCTTTCACCGTTGCGCGGCGCAGTTTTAGCCCGTCGCAAATTGCTAATAAACTACTCTTTAATGTTAAAACATTACACTCTTGATATTTCGGTGAAGTATTACGCTCACGTTGTTATGATACAGCCACCGGGTCGTTTCCCTAATTTAATGATCGACGCTGGCGTGAGTTGAGAGCGCGAATATTACCGTCGACGATAACGAAAGCGCACCGCATGCCCGTTTAAATGAGATATGCTTAAAGTCTTTGTATATCTACATATTCCAGCAATATTCGTGTCAACGCGTACATGTAAATTAAAACGATCATCCTCTGGCCCCTACCTCCTCTGAAATGTCAGTATTTTGAGTTATTAAATCCCAACAGCGTCGAATGCAAGGTTGCCGACTTTTAGTTGGCTTTATAATATTCCTCCTCTTGGCCACAGTCGAACCATTAATATGAATATATTTCATTCCAGATTGATTTTATTTATTCATTTAGATTAATTTATATATTGTTAGCTCAACTATTTATGTCATCATATTTGCGACTGGTGTAATTTATTGGTTGAATAACAATTTCAACTTGAAATACCTATCATTTGCAGGAAAAGGAAAATTTTATCATTTCTGACATGACGCACGTCTTTGCTGAGGTTACATCAACGTCGCTGCGTACAATATTTTGGACATTCAATGATGATATGTTTGTGGATAAAAGAATTTGTTAGAACGTACAATGGAACGTTGCTGTCCTTATAATACAGAGTAGTTATAGTAGTATCTGAGTGCGACAACCAATCAGCAGGTCAGAAGATGGTAAATTCCTTCGAATTACTCGTAAAATAAAAACATGAATCGGCTGATGATTCAGTTCACAAAAGAATTTCAGTAGTGCACTGAAAACTGAACGATATTATTTGGGAAGGTAAAAATGAAATTACCTAGATTTTATCACATTTTAACATTATGATTGGTCGTTACAGGCGTGGCGTAAGACCAATCAGAAAATAGTCCAGGTTCACCAACTACTCTATAGATGTTCGAGAACAATATCAACAGAATTTCAATTATAGTACCGACCACGAAACTTGAGACTTGCAATTTGTAAAGAAACAATTACATTTTTCATCGAAGATCAACAATGTTGCCATATTTCCGGAAAAACATATCAGCTGATCATACATTCGAATGAATCTGCATATTATTTCCAACATCATTCCTTAAAAAATATATGGCCACTAACTTCTCATAACCTTACTAAAGCCCTATAACCAGTACGAGTGGTGACATACGTCATTTTCTATCCAGTCTATTTTGTATGCAAACCTCATGCAAAATAGTTAAAGATGTAGAATCCAAGAGTTGCACAAACTATATGATAATTTTTGAATTTATCAGAGGAAAATAACATAAGAACAATTTAAAAAATTTTTAAAAATTGAAATGTATCAAGTTAATCGAGTTATAAAGTTGCATACAACTCCATCTACTCCAATGTTTACATTTTTGTAGAGGATAGAAAATGGCGTATGTCACCACTTGTCTTATTATAGGGCTCTAACCTTACTTGTCGCTGCTAAATCTGACAACATAGGGCTTATCACAAGTCTCAAGTTTCGTGGTCAGAACTATAGATAAATGCAATTTTATATCGAAGAAATGCCCCACCATCTGATCACAAGTTCTACTCTCAAATAAATAATGTTTACTATATCCGATAATAGTATATTACGCAACAAGGAAATAATGTGCTAGAAAAGGAATACAGAAGTTACAACACGAGCAGTAGGCGAGGGCTGAATAGTACGAGTTTATAATCAAGCATATCATTTCCGAGTCGCTATACCATTTTATTCAACTCATTACACCGTTATGCTAAACCTCTGTTGCACCTTTCGGTGTGCCATTCACGGTGGTGAGAAGAGAACGAACGAGGATTTTAGCGAATCAATAACACAAAGTTTTCTTAGCTCACAGATTTTTATTCAGGAAAACGAACAAGCATAAACACTTCAACTTTAAAATAAGAATCGGACACTACGATCATAAAGTATTGAAAAAAATACGCCTGTGCTACCGACACCTGCGTTACTGCTAATACAACTTGTTCACCACTACGTTCCGGACTCAACTGCTTTCGACCAACTATTCATGACGACTCCCTGATGTACTGGCCGGCGCCAGAATTTATAGTCGGCCTCATAGGCCGAGGGGAAAGAGGAGAGGACACAAGTGTGCCCAGCTGCCGGACACCTGCGGCTGAGCGTTCAAAGAACGCAAGTAGCATTGCTGTGTAGGCAGCAACAAAACAGGTTCCGAGAGCGGATGCGCTGAAACCTGACACCAGACCAGGCGTGCAACCGGATATCGGTGCGCGGTTGCTTTGTCAGAGCGTTGTGGCAGCGTACACTGACATCGGCCCGTGGACGCTTAGTTAACAGGCCGCTGTCACGTGTTGTAAGGCGACACCGGATGAGACTAAGTCATCGGCTCACGTGGAGGTATGATGATGGGCGCAGCCGGTGATGCCTTACGCTGACTCATGTCACGTCACTGAGCAAATAATTCTATGGTTGGCGTCAGGACACAAAATATTTGACTCGTCTATGGCTATAGATAATTTTGGTTTGTGGTGGCCAAATTTGGTCCTAACACTCCTGAAAAAAAAAAACTGAATAAATTTAAGAAATACATAAAAAGGTCTAGTAAACCAATAAACATCTTCTCGTGGACTGTACACAACGTCTACCAAAATTTGATATTTAAAAATAGCGACTTTTCGCGACCCATTTTCAGTATCCTCCTCCTCTCACCATTCCAAAATCGGAATTTTCCAACGAAGTTCACACTTTTTCATATCTTTTTTTTTTTTTTTTTTTTTTTTCAAGAAGTTTTGAAATGGCAAATTTCTAATAGTTCCCATCTGACAAAAAAAAATGTATAAAAGCTCCGAAGAAATATGAAAAAAAATATTGAAAATTTCAATTACTTCAATTAAATAAACATTCAGTAGAAGCTACTCCAATAATACAAAAAAAAAAAATCGAAAATAAAAGATGATACGACTTTTGGCGATTTTTGGCAAAAACAGCGACTTTTTCGCGACTTTAGCGACCTGGCAGACACCTTGCACTTAAATAAGTCGCCAATCAGACCCTACGTTATGCGCGCGGAAGTGTTTGAATAATTATTGGATTACGTACGTGAGCTGAATAAAACTTTCAATTCTTCCAATAAATTGATAAAAAATTTGTACGCTCAGTATATATGACGCAAAAACTCTGCACTCTCGAATTTGAGATAATTTTGCCATCACACAAAAAAAAGAAAAATTTCCAATTCTGAAAAAATTCCATTATTCCAAGCCTCCTTTCATGTGAAGAAAACCCATTGTTTCATCGTGAAAAATTTCCTCATTCATCCAATACGAATAGTGACTTACTAGAACCCTTCGTTTCCGTTCCCAAAATAAATATAAACTGTCGCATCGGAGCGAACCGAACGACATAAGACTAGTGGATAAAAGCGTATAAATACACTAACGTATTCACGCACGATAACAAATACAATAAGACTAATATAAGCTTCCAAGTACGAATTATCGATCTGCGAGTAAAATCCGAAGCAACAACCACGACGATGAAAAATATTCACGGCGCTCCACTTGGACACGGTATTTGCGAAGCTCTCGAGCAAATTCGGTCAAACGTACTTCGTTTTTTCTGGCACCGCGCTAGCGCCCACGCTTCGAATAAACACAGTAAAACCATTTAAGAAACGCCACTTGGGTAGTTTGCAGGGTCATTAAAAATCGCCGAAATTAGCGAAACATTTTAACGGGCATACGTATACGAGCGTGGCTAATTCGCTTCGGCAATTTGGTCCGTTGATGGAATACGATTTATAGTCGTGACACAAGTACTTAGTTGTAATTAAAATTGAAATCACGACGTACCGAATTTGTAACGTAAATCGTAACGCGCCTTGTCACCCTTAATTTATACGTCTGTACACTCGGTTACGCTGTGACGTAAAAATGAGCGCGCTAAAATGAAAACTACGTCACCATATCGTAATTTCGCGTCGAAGAACGTCAAAAATTAGCCGACGAGAGTCGATTTTAGACATTAACGTATCGCTTTCGACTATCAGCGAGCCATTCCGTGTAGTCAAACGCTTCGTGCTAATTTTCAATTTAATCCATCACGTTACCTTTAATTTTTCGCGATGATTTAGTATGCCGCTGGCGTGCCAAGCAGTACGTGGACGGAGCGGCGTTACCGAGTGGCGTTAAAATATTTAAGAAATTTATCTCGCCTCCGCCAAGAACGCCAAAAAATTAATCAATTTCTAAACTAATTCTGAAGAAACATTTGTACCGGAATGTTTTTATTATTATTTCGCTTCAATTATTTCCGTGATTGATATCGTTTTCGGTGTCAAAAAAAAATACCCTTTTCTAGCATACGCGTTTTCTTCGCGTTTCCCAGTACCTGTGTATTACTACGACTGGCCGTACTAATGAAAAAAAAGATCTTTCCAGCACTCCGCGGAAGAAGGAAAAATCAACTTTTCAACACTGAAGAAAACTAACTTTATCGATTGGTGAAGGCAACATTTCTCAAACGCAAACAAAGAAAAACGATAAAATCGATTTTTTTTCCAGCTATTCTCCATGCGACTTTTGTTCAACTCAACTATAGGACAAATGACGCCACAGCGACCATTCTTGTATCCGGCTTTGGTCAAGATGTGTATCTAACAGCCTGCATGGTGATTTTGACTTGAACGAACTGAAAGCTGGAGCTAGCTCATTGTTTGGCGTATTTATACAGAAAAAATGTAAAAACGATCTGGCAGGCCAGAACTACTACGTTGAAAAGTTACGAAAGCTTGAAAATCAAAATGTTCATAAAAATTTATTGCAAACGATTGATGTATGAAAACAGGTTCATATCTTAAATCCGAAAGATTTTATCTCACATCCTCTAGATCATACCAAAAGATGTCACATCCTTTTAACGCTCATACAATAGTGCATTTTTAATCAATATGATACTGTCAATGAATTAATGATGAAAGTAAAATAGATTATATTTATCCGATTTTTTTATCCTAAATATGTAGATACAATGCATTGATCTAATATTCTCCAACTGCTACTAAAGAAGTAAAACAGTCTTTTTAGAATTGATAGAAGTTCTCAACAAGTCTGCAATTTAAAACATTTTTCTATACGACAAATTGATATCATAAAGCTCGGGTCCGTGGGCTGCATTTTTTCAGCAGGGACGAATTAAATTTCAGACAGGGCAATAATGTGAACAAAAACGTGGTGACCAATGGCCATCTCCTTCCCCCCAACATATGATGTCATTTTTCAACTGCAAATAATTCTTCAGTGTTCCTTCACTATATTGTTAATTTCAAAATTATTCATTAGGGATTTTAGTTATGTTTTAGTCGATACGTAATATTTTGTATTTTTAATGTCAACACAAATAATGAATTGTTATTGAAAAATCGGATTTAAAATGAATGTATTATTAAATCCAAAATTCCAAAATAAGAGACTCTCACAATCATCGTCATTTTGCTTTCTTGTTCTTAAATCTCTGTGGAAATTGCTTGAAGTAAGTTACTAGAAAAATCTAAAAAAATATATATATTCTGCGACTCGAAAAAAGCGAGATATTTATTCCTTCTAAATTTTATCACCTTGCAAACATTTTTACCCAAGAATGTTTCCCCAGTAGTCATATTAGCAAAGTGGTGCTACGCTGATGGTAACACTGATTTTCTAACATCGGTTACTTATTTCGTAACTCTACTATCATTTTTTCACTTTACTATGTGTTAATTAAGAACCGAAAATGAATTTACCAATTTGGGTTTTTTTTATTTAATAATCAAAACATCATCGAATTAAAATTTTTCTTTTGTATACTTTTTTTTTTTATTGATGTTCGCAACATGAACAGATTCAATTTTCTTCATAACTTAACTTCAGCCAAAACATTTAAAAACATCATAATTATATTGAAGGGAAAAACTATTCCTCAGACCGAGAACTTATTTTATGTTTTTTCTAACAAAACTTTGAACATTGAAATACTAAAGTATTCATGAATTGCTTGCATTATTGTAATTCAAAGAATTTAAAACATTATGTAGAGGAATGTAGGAATGGACATGTATCTTATGTTAAGGGAGGTGCGTTCTAATCTATTTAACAATTTTAAAATATAGTATTTGATGCGCTTTTTCAAAAGTTATTCTTCATGAAAATTGAAAAAAAAAAAAAAAACAGATTTTTCCACATACATTTTTGCACTTAATTTAAAATATTTCCCTTTTTCATCTCTCCCCCCTGTACACGTATAATTTTTTAACCAATAATATCACACGATATGTTCTACATGCTGACGTAACTCCCATATTCGAGATATTCATTTTCAATTTTTTTTCTCAAACAGTATATCTCAGCCCCTTCAATAGTTTGAATAGGCAAACATCATTATTATGATTTCATTACTGTGGACTATTCACCACACAAAAAGAACAAAACGTTTCGCAAAAAATTCTGTTTTGAAGAATTCTTAAGCTATTATAATAAAATGGGATGCATTTGCACTCCAGGGAAGCAGTTGGCCAATATTCTTTTGGGAAAGTATTCTTGGGTCAATAGGATGTCAAGATTTTTAGCAATCAATATTATATATTCAAAAATTTTGCACTAGTTCATACTTGTGATCGAAAATTCCATGAAATGAAACTACACTTATTTGATAATGAAAAATCGTATTCTCATTCTCAAGTAATCTAATTCCTCTTTAACAATGTATTTAAAGAGCGCTAGACCAATGTAGTGATATTGAGAATACATAATTCTGTTCAATGTAAATGCAACCATTTTCAGCTATGCATTATATAATTAATTCATTTACCCTAAAATATTATTATAAAAAAATTTGAAGTGCCTTGTAAACTTTCAAAGAGGTGTTGCAGCCCTTCGGCAGCAGCTAGGAGATGCCAAATTATATATTCGATCCAAAATGAAAAGCTATATGAAATAAGCTTGTTTTCAACCTTCATTTTTCCTGAAAAAATTTCCATGAAACTTCAAGCTTCAAGCTCTCATCACTTTTGAACATAGTATTTTTGGATCAGCAGATTAATTTCTTATTTTTTCTGTATAGGAATGCTAAAAAATAAGCCAAGTTTCAGCTTTCATTTGGTCCAAGTGAAAATTATCGAGCGAAGTCACAAAATAATGTACGAGTCGGTAAATTTTCATTTCGAACGATGAGCTTTAGAAGACAGTTCCTCTGTTTCAAAACGGTTACAACAATGCAACTAAAATTCAAATAGAACGAACCAGCCGGTAGTTCGTAAATCAAACGAATGAAATTATCTCCGCGCCGCGGTTTAATTTGTTTTATTTTTGGCTGACCGAAAAAAAAGCACGTCGCGATAAATCTTTCGCGATATGCAATAAAAAACTTTTTAAATCTGACGAAACGACGGATTTCCTACTGCGACTTCAATTTACAGCGTACGCGACTTTAATAACATTAAGAGCTGAATTTCCCTCATCCCGGGCTTCGTTAACAACAACAGGATGCTAGACCGCAAAGCGATTCGAAGGCGGTGTTTAGCCATTAATAAATAATAATAAAGTACTAACCATCGCCCGAACCCCGCATCCGACTCGCTGCCATAGTCGTAACTAAGACTTAAAATGAAACTGGTGCGATTATTCGTCAAGATGAGCATCGTAGCCATGATGTACCGTTAAACTACGTGCGCCGATTGCTAAGGAAACATATAACTTCACCAAATGATAGAATAGTTATAGCACTTACGGTATGTGTGCATCAAAAAGGAAACGGCATTGTACCAATATCTGTACCCCCTAAGCCATCATTGTGGGTCAAACGTGTAATATGGAAACGTAGTTTGGCAATCAATCCACTCGCCTTGTGGCTTTCTATAGCCTTATAGTTAGTAATTTTACATTTTCTAGCAAGTACTCTTCTGTTTTTTTCATGAAAGTAATAGATGAATTTTTCCTGGGGCCGCCATAATAGCACAGAGTGAAAAGTTATAAATAGAGACGCAACTGATGTGCCAACTGAAATTTTTTCCTATCTTAAAAACGCAATTGAGAAAAAAATTATGAGATAATAGGTACGTTCGAGCAAACGCCAAAAGCGCCAAAGTTGGTAACATTGGGAGACAAAAATTGAAAGTGGTGCTCGGGAGAACAATTTACAAACGCAAATAGACGTTCGAGCTACCATTTGCATCAACATTTTTTGTGATATTTGGAAGAAATTTCGCCCGAAGTTAAACTGTTGGCGAATTAGTGATTTTTGTGTTTGGCAAGTTGATCACTTGATCAGTTGTATATCTGTCTGTTCAAATTGGTTCAAATTGATGAGATTAATGGCTAATAACATAGAAATTAAAGGTAAGACTAGTAAAAGAAGTATATCAATAATAAATATTCAAACTTTCTTTTCTTCCTTATTATTGCAGTTGTGGAGGCATTTCCTGAGGTCCTTCCGGTACACTGGGTGAAGGAGGATAGGTTACTCTTCCTTGAGTTATATCACGAAAATTACGGAAAAGTTGGCCGAACATCTGTTTTAAAAACTAAATCGAAACTTTGGGTGAAATTTTCTTTGTTAAATTATTTTACATCACAAAACAATATTTTTAAAGAAAATTTCAAAAAAAAAAAAAAAATGCCAATAGTTGAAGTTGATGAATTTGACATCTGTAGCAAAAAGGCTAGAAGAAAAAATCCACGTTCTTTAGAACTTTAGATTTTTCTTTGAAGTCAATTGTACAATGAAAAAGAAATAAAAAAAGCATATAAAATTTTTCCCTACTTTCAAAATTGAAGGGCTATACTGCATCAAAACGTTTCATTCAACTTTTTTGTTGTGTCTAAACTCCCTATTTAGAAAAGATAACAAATTTTTGTAAATCATTTTTTTTTTTGTTGCCTTTAAAATGTATTATCAATTTCATTAAACAAAAAATTAATTTCGCTGTAATTTAGTTTTTGTAATACAATAATGACGTCATTACTTATACAGTTTTACCTATGGAGAAAAGTGGAGCTTCGAGGGAGTGCATCTGCTTCACACCTATTTGCCTACAAGTTATATGTACCTCTCAACTTGGAATTCTACGAATGCTGCAACAGGTAATGAGGAAATTCGAAATATTTCCATTTTGCAGCACACACTGATTAGTGACTAATTAGTCATAAAATTGAATTCTCCATCAGAACAACCTCACACAGAGCATTTTTCACACGCTTCGTTATTCATCATCTGCGCACGCTAATTCTGAAAAATTAATTCTTGTAACATCGAATTCTGACCAAACATTTCATACAGCGAAACTCCCCTTGAAAATTTTATGGAAATTCGTGAACGCATTTATTCCATTCTTCTACGTCATTAATGCGAGTACTCTTTGGATTTTTTTTTCCTTGATTAAACAAACAAAACCTCACACAATCGGGAGGACTACTATTGGAGAAAATTTTAATAATGTATTTCGTTATCTGCATATTTACGTAATTCAGGCACCAGTTATTTCATTCTTTTGTGCCGACCAATTCAAGAATTCCAAATAAGAGAGAAAAAAATAAAAGAAGCGAAATTCGGAATTTCATTGTATACGATGATCATTAACTCTCGGTTACATAATTGTACATCGTCGTTGGAATTTTTTACGGATCGTCTAATTTTTGAATTTTTCCAACGTATTGTCTTCGCGTGACTTTATTCAGTCATTTATTTTCGTCAAGATGGCTTCTTTCTCGTTGTTTATCTCGCGCTCCGAGTCGGTTCCGTGATTAATTTATTTCTGTTGCCTGAACGAGCTCATTATACTCACCAGAGTAAGAAGGGGTATTGTACCTACTTATAATTACCGGAGCGTCAAGCGAAGACGAATAAAGGCGATAGTATGTCTCACGTAGCGTTCCGTCAATTCGCCCTAACACTGATGTGGAAAAACGTCGGCAATAAAATGCATCCATCAATGTCGCTGCCGGCCCTCGGTTCTTAGGTCAGATGCTAAAGTTCGACAACAATCCATTCGCCCCAACTGAGATTAGATAATCGGCGAACATCTACCACGTTCGTATCATCCCTATATGCCTCGTTCGTGTTCCTACATACGTATACTACATCGACTACAATTCGTGACGATGAATTTCCGAGCCAAATTAACCGATTGTAATTCACACTGTCGGAAATTCCGACTGATTGCCACATCAGTTATTTCTCCTAACCTCTTGACTCGTGAAGAATTTTCGCTCGATCGTTTCTACCAATTAGATCTTGTAACGAAGTTAGGTATATTCGCGAAAAAGGATATGAAATGAGTATCCATCTGATGAAGCTACATTTTCCTTTCTTGTGACGTAATATTATAACACTTAATTCTTCAATACTCTCAAATTCCAACTATTCATTCAATTTATTAAAAAATAAGTACATACACGAAAAATTGAGGCTCAAACGTACTCGAGCAGTCAACCTTTCCGGATACCTCTAAGTAACTTTAAAATATTTATCAGCAAATTATCCTTGCCAAAAAAAAGACTCCTCTTCACATTAAAGCGACCAGTCGTCATTGGAAAGAACATTCACAAAGCGCGAAAATTAAAGTAAAAGCTCGAGTAGTTGACAGGTAGTTTGAAATAATCGAACTAGGTAGTAGGTAGTAGGTACATATTAAAATGCTATTAACGCTGTTGTCCTTTTTATAAAAGAATTTCACACTTCATTCATTTTTCAAAATGAGTATACATGTACTTCGTGAAATTTTAATCATTACTTGTTAGTATCAATTTAATACTTTCATTCTTTAAGGTGAGTTCTTAATGCATAACTGTACACACATGAACGATTACGATACATAGCTAGCTGTCCACAGCTAATGTAGATTAGAATTTTTATTTTCAATTTCAAACCGTAAAACTACATAAAATTGAAACAAAAACAAACTTCAAAAATACAGTATTTCTATTATAGTTTTATTCAAATTTTAATTAAGACGAAAGAATCTTCATCTTCAGATTACCCATCAGCTTGGGTGGTTCCCTGTATTCCTTACTCACCCCTCCTTCTTTTTATTAGCAAACATCTAGAACACACATTACAGATGATTTCAAATGATTTATAAAAAAAAAAAAAAAAAATTATTCAAAGTTAATAATCAGGATTTTTTTAAATTGATTTTTCATGTTTTAAAATGAAAATGTATTCCCAAATTAATAAAAGCGTTGGATATATTTTTTGGTGATTATGCTCCGTCATCTTGAACCTATTCAAAAATTATCCATTGTAACATCGAATAACTTCGCAAACATGAGATAACTTCACCTAAAATTGATTAGAATAATTTCTAAGTTCTTGACAATAAAATTATAATGTCAACAGTTTGACATACGATCAAAACAATTTCCACCTGAAGTTCAAGATTGTTTGAAAAAATCTACCGACAACTTCATTATGTACTAAGTTCTGGCATCTTTGAGTTATGAAGATAAACTCGGATAGAGAGATAATAATTAATTTAAAGGAAATTTTCTCTTCTTTTCGAAGCTGTTGACATTTTACGAATAAGTTGCGTAATTCTCAACTTCGGTAGCAAAATGCAGAACGGGGTGTTTTTAAAAAGCACTCAAACCTTTTTAAATGTAGGTATGCTACATTGTTTCAATTCTACATTTTTGTTCTAAAATTGAGGCAAACTGAGAGACTTACATTTCGGTCTTTGACAAATTTTTTTGAACTTTTCAACTTTACTTGTAAAGTGTAAATGAAAATATTTTTCGCAGAGTATAAGAAATATTAAAACTCGCATTTAAACCGATGTGAACTTTTGTAAAGTGACTTCTCCTCATATTATCACTTTACGATCATATGCTTAAGTTCCGTTTGCGTTATTAAAACCACATGACCTCTGACCACTTTGATACGCTAACTTCGAATAAAAAAAAATGCAACACCACTGAGCAGAGCAAAGCAATGAGATCCTATTACAATAATCAAAAATATTTTATGAAAATGTGAAACTAGATCTTTTTGGATTATAATAAGAAAGGAAAGGGGGAGGGGGAGAAAATAATAATAGTAGGTACCATCAATTCACCGTTGGCTCCCATGAATCTATAATTCACGAGATTATATCAAGCGTCCATGTGATTCGGGTACAATCAGCGCAAAAATCTCAGTTTGTTGATAACATAATAAGAGTTGAACTACAATTTCTAAATAATAAATTATTTTTAAAATTACTTTAATGAATTTTAAGGCTGATAAATTCATTTCGACTGCATTACAACTTGTCTGCATTTGAAAAAATCAATTTTAAATAATTTGAAAAGAGATTTTTCGCTGATTGTACCAGAATCACTTGGACGCACGGTATAATCCCGCTTGACAAGAAGCTAGTAAATGATGCTAGCGCAGAACTAGTATAAATTTGAAACACTTGAGGTTAGATTTTTACTAGCATTTTGTAACTAGTTATCTACTAGTATCATGAGACTAGTCATATACTAGCTTCAAAATACTAGCAGATAACTAGCTACAAAATGCTAGTAAAAATCTAACCTCAACTGTTTCAAATTTATACTAGTTCTGCGCTAGCGTAGGTTTACTAATATAAAGCTAGTATAAATTAAGAATTCTTTTACTATTAAAATTAATTTTTTTTTACTTTTAATTAATTTAAAAAAACAGAAAGATGCCTTTCTCCGAGATATGGTTGCACTTTTCGGCTTGTCACTCCCCATCCCCACTTATTTACTGCACATTCCAACACGAAAATTCCCTATGCCTACGGTGGGATTCGAACCTACGACCCTATGACTAGAACTAACCTACCTAACCTATACCACGCGGCCACGAGCACCTTGTGATGATATGCGTTCTAAGGCAGTATTTATGTTTGCGATGTGTGCGTATTCGTTTTTATAAAAATGCTTGGGAGATTTTTGCTTTTGATTTCAATCCGATAAATACACAAGATATTAAATGTAAAAATTTGATTTTTTTTTCGCAACATGATGTCGAAAACGACATATTATATGAATATTTTCAAATCGTTATATGTCGTTTTTGACATTATATTGTGATTTTTTTTTTTTTGAACAGAATGTGTCCTTTTTTACATAATGTTGTGAGTGATATGTGTTGCTTTGTGAGGGTTTTAAATATTATTGATAGATAACTTTTCAACATAAATCTATGCCTAGCGGTCAGAAATAGGAAGCATATTGTTCTTGAAAACATCTTTTGTTTTCGTAATATACTCGGAAGCAAATTGAAACAGTTTTCATCTATACATTTTCGATGATGTGATGTCTAGAAGTCAAATACCCTAGTTCTTTATCTAATTTCACTTCTAGTAGGTGACACGCTTCTTTAGATTTCCCTATTGCTTGTATTTGACACGGTAGTACCAAAACCCATAAAATTTACTCAAGAAGTTGAATTCCACTGCTCTAAAGTCTAAACTTTCTTATATGGGGTTAGCTTGTGCTATGCTCTTCTTTATAATGTTATAATCTTTTTGAATCGGCATACATGCTTTTTTCTAAAACAATAGAAATTTCATCGCAAATAATTCTAGCGCTTTTTGATATCAGGTGTTTCTCATTATAAGTTTGAAGTGTAGTAAAAGGACTTAGTACTTGCGGATTTGTTTGTAATTTTATTCTTTCAATTTTTTCCAAAGTTGTAGGACCTACTAAACAAATATTTCGCTTTGATTGCTTAGTGATATTATGATGGCAGGAAAAAAAGCATATTATAGTAGTCCACGTTTTAAAAAGATGTTCAATTCGTTATTGTCAAATTTGTGGGAACTTGAAACTTACCAATGGTGTAGAAACCTCTGGTAATTAGGTAACAATTACCTTTCAAAAACAATTTAGAGGGGTAATTTATATCAATATTTCCCCTTCCCCAATTCTAGTGAATAATTAAAAAAAAAAAACTGAATTCAGTCAGTGTTCATTAATTCAAATTTAAAAACAAATCCGACAAAATTGAAACAATTTGTAAAGATTTTGTAAATGGTCTGAAAAAAGATCATCTTGAATGTTACCCTCCTAAAAAAATGATTCTACGCCACTGAAATTTACTTCCTCGACCTCAGTGATATCTTTTTCATTTTCATGGACAAAGAAATATGAAAAAATCGCCATATAAACAAAAATAAGGTTTGGCATTTCATTATGCTACATTCAAGCAGCAAATGGTTATTGATAGGCTCTCTTATAGTTTTCAATTCATAGAATTTTATTAGCTAGTGCGCTACAACCTTAACAGGACTTTTCTTAAGTTATATACAGCTAGAGGTCTGCGCCGCCGAAAAAATACGCCGCCGCCGCCAATATTTTCAGCGTTTCACGCGCCGCCGCCGCCGATGAAATTTACTGGCTTCGCCGCCGCCGCCTATTTTTTCCTGGCGGCGTAGATGGCGCAATACAAAAAAAAAGGCCAATAGATTACATTTTTAGATTAGCGAAATGGAAACACTGATGGACGATTTGTGTTTTCAAGTTTTCGTTGCTTTCATACTTTTTCAGTGTTCTATTCTATGTTATAAATATTTTTTGTTTGTTTTTTTTTTTGTGATTGCAATACCTATTAATAAAATTCTTGTTCGTTTATAGGTATTTTTTTCAATTTTTTTCAATTTTTTGTTCGCCGCCGACCACGCCGCCGCCGCCGTAAAAAAAAAAAAATACGCCGCCGCCGCCGATTTTTACCCCGGCGCAGACCTCTATATACAGCACACCTAATATACCTAGTAGATGGTGGCAGAATGGCGACATCCCAAGATAACATGTTTATATGCAAATTATGCATATACCCATGGGAGGTAATGTTGTCAATATTCAACCCTGAAGCGCCACCTCTAAATACCTTTTTTTTTACCTGAAATTTTTTCTGTGGTGTTTTCTAAGTAAAAGGAACACTTCTAGGGGGTAAGACATCGAAATTTCAAACTTCAAATTTTTTGCATATAAATTTGACGCACCCTAGTCTATATATATATGTATAAAACCAAATAAACCGAGATCATTTCCATACATACGTAGTAATTGCGAGATCATGAGATTCGTTTGCCGGATCTCATAACGTTATACATAGCGCACGTTGTTTGCGAGGTGCAGTATATCGTGTATGCAAGTTTTCAGCCGGATCTCGGTTTAGCTATGATTTACATAAGGATATATATATATATATATTCGACTATCCTTATTTACAGGCATAACATCAGGAAACTTAATAAATTTGCGAGTAATTTGATGCTGGAAAATAACTGGCAATACGCGAGTATCAAATCTGCTAGTAATTTGATACTAGAAAATAACTAGTATCACGCGAGTATCAAATCTACGAGTAATTTGATGCTAGAAAATAACTAGCATCATGCTAGTATCAAATCTGCTAGTAATTTGATGCTAGAAAATAACTAGCATCACGCTAGTATCAAATCTGCTAGTAATTTGATGCTAGAAAATAACTAGTACACGCTAGTATCAAATCTCCTAGTAATTTGATACTAGAAAATAACTAGCACTACGCGAGTATCAAATCTCCTAGTAATTTGATACTAGCAAATGACTAACATTACGCTAGTAAATAGAAGCTAGAGTAAAAACGCGAGTAAGATGCTAGCTTTTTGCTAGTATTCGAGTAAGATGCTAGTAAATAACTAGTATTTTGTCAAGCGGGATATGTCATCCTAGTGTCGAATTTAAAGGGGTTTCCCTGACGCTTACAGTACCAACTGCCAAGCCTTCACCACAAAATACTGATTCAAGTATCACCAGTAAAAAATGACTAAAAAAAAATAAAAAATATAAAAATTTCTTCAACTCAAAAAAACTTGAGGCTGAAAATCTTGCACTTTTGCAATTTTTTTTTACTTCGAAATTGTTTCATAAATTTCCGCTCTATTTCGCAACACTTACTAATGATGGATGCACCCTCCTTCCCGCCTCAAATAGCTTCAGAAAGCGTAAAAAAAATATGAAAAATTTTCCAAATTTCTTAATTAGGCTTTCTTCTGATGGTAGAGGGCCTATGCCCCAAGATTTATAAGTTCGTAAATATAACCTAGCCTTTTCCTTAACAGCATATCAGCTTTCTGAGTATAGGTTACATTGTTGTATTCATCGAAAACTAACAATACTACCCGTATGACCACACGTTATCCACGTAACCAAAAAACTAAATAATACCTGAAGCTCGTACCACATGAGCTAGCTCGCTGACTTGTAGTCAAAAGAAAATAATTCCAATATAAAAATATTTTGCAAAAGTTCTTAAAAATTCTTCACGAATAACTTCTCAAATTCAGATAAATGTTATGACGAAACTTCACATAGATCCAGAGCAATGTTAAAAAACATTCGATACAATCATACAAACTTGCAATACCTTTTTACCAAATTATTTGGTTCATAACTCAAAAACTTGACACAAAAGTATTTTGAAATAATTCTCTACCAGTTGTTTTTTTTTCTGCAAATGGGGTTTAGGCTCTTGCGAGGGTCTATACGATTCAAATTTTTGTGAAGAAGATTATAAGGCTGTAGAAATGACATAAATGAAATATTGCTTAAAATTTAAGAAAGGGAGTTCGAAAAGTTGAATGAATTTCGGATAAAATTACATTTCAGACAAATGGTGAAAAGGTGGGAAAAAGTTGAGATATTGTGCAATAAGGGCACTGAGGGTCTTTTTTTCGAATAAAAACTATGAATATTGAAATGTGTGATTAGTTCGACTAGGGCATAAAATAACTTCCTGCTTCCTAGTGACATTTGACTGAGCACAGTACAATGTTGCTTTACGTATATCAGTATTTCAACGAACAAAAAAAAATAATAAAAAATAAAAATAAGAAATGCCTAAATTTTTTTGCAATTATTAAAAAGAAAACAAGTTCCGAATTCAGTTGAAAACAATCAAAAAATAACGCTACCGCCATAGACTGTAATCGACGCTTATTTAATTCCGACATTGGTTGCCTGACTGTCTGCTATCTTATTTGATAAAAGAAAAAAGAAATGTTTTCGCCGAGCGGCGCTCAGCTCACTACCTACTGCTCACAGTTGAGAACCATCAGGGAATACAAGATTTAATTATAATGCCTCGTGAGCACATTACCACTCACTAAAGATATTTTCAAATGGTTTCGGCGAGATGTGACCATCTCGAATTGCTTACTGACCGAGAAATAAAATAAAATTTAAAAATCCGAACAGATTATAGCAAAAACTGAACTTTAAAATCGATATAAAAGGCGACTTTACAACACGAACTGAAGTATATTCCTTTCTTTCGTTGAAATGAAATGCAAAATCCACCCCAAGGCGACGCGCCCTCTAACGTGAAATTTCGAGAGTCGCATTTACATATTATTATTATCTGATCAACATCTTGGTATATGGCGAAATTTCAGAAATTAAATAACTGCATTACACGAAGATTTCACCCCGTTTTCGCCACTCGTCCTATCATTACATAGTAGTGCTTTTGCATTATTTAAAAACGAACGCAGATGGAAAATGAAAAATTTTTTTCTTCGACTCATAAATAATGCATTTCTCGCGTTCTCAAGTCTTCGCATAGCTTTGCATTGAGATTAGGATATATCCATTTTTACGTGACTTATTCATCTCTCAAGGTAAGACCGTCGCCGTCGGCGTCGAAGCAGACGTGTAATTTCCGACGGCGCAGGTAGACATTTCGCGTCGCTTTTAAACGTCTACACGGCGAAACAAAGACGAGATACTCTAATGCGATAATAAAATACATGAACGTAACGAAACTCACCTCGCATTTAGGAAACGGCTCCGGCGGTCTTCTCACTTTCCATCCGAGTAACGGCGGTATACATATAACAGCACTTAATATCCACACCAACGCGATCATAATAGCAGCCCGGCTCGGAGTTCTTTTTTTCAAATAATCGATGGCCTGCGTAATCGACCAATACCGATCCAACGATATAAGGCATAAATTCATTATAGACGCGGTACACAACAATACATCCATCGCTGAATGTATATCACACCACACCGTACCGAATATCCAATAACCCATCAATTCGTTGGCTAACGAGAACGGTATTATCAACACGCCCAGAAAGAAATCCGCTACAGCTAAACTGGCGATAAACCAATTTTGTATATTTTTCAACGATTTCTCCGTAGCGATGGCCACGATCACCAGCAGATTACCGACCACCACGAATATCATCAATATGATGGCGAATATGCTGGCTACGATGATACTCGGTAACGAATAGCCGCTCGGATAATACGTGCCATAGATAAAATACGTTTCGTTCAATCCGAAAGTACCATTTGTAAAGTTGAAACTCTTGTTGTTTATCACCACAGCGAAATCTTCTTCGTCGAACGTAAAGTACAATTTTTCTGTCGAATTCGGACTGCCTTGTAATACCTCCGTTTTCTCCATTACTTCTATATCGTCCGATAATCATTAATACTACGTCTGAACATTCTTACAGACTAAACGACGATTTAACAACGAGCGCTTAATTTTCTTATATTTGATCTTGTTTTTTTTCTTTAGTATTACTATTTCGTCAACGCCGAAAATGAGATTTCTTCCTTGCCTTCGAAATCGCAACTTCGCGCTACGAAGCGCCTAATACGCTCGTGTATACAAAAAAATTACCGGCGAATAAAAACCGCATTTAAAAAAATGAAAATTGCCGAAATCAATGTACCGAAAAAAATCAATACTTCGACCTTAAGAATACGTTATTATGGACCACAAAATACTATAACACTTAAATTACTCCTCGACGCTCGGATATTACCGTCGACTGTGGGGCAAAATGAGGGGAAACCGCCGGTAAAGCGATTTAAATCGGCCGAAACAAATCTTCTTTCGTTTTGTTTTTTAGGAACTTGGCGAACGAAAAAAAAAAATCGTATGTATAAACGTAGGTATAAGGAAAAAGTGAAGAAAAACAATACGTTACAATTCAAATGAACCGAAGCGTCTAAAAAATTTCTTCTTCCACATTTAACAATAGATATTAAAAAATTGTCGATAAATTAACCTGATTTATAAATAAATGCTTTTTACCCTTTTTGTCCGGGACCAGGACATAAAACTTAATAATAACGATGAAATTTCCAACTTAAAACATAAATTAAACTAATACGAAATTATATTTTACGCGAAATGCATCTCCTTTATTTTTTTTCTTCGTTGTATCTTCGATGCGGTTGTTTTTGTTGTTGTTGTTGTTTTTTTTTTCGTCTTCGCAAAAACGTAAATAGATTAACCTAAAAATGAGCTAATGCGTATAACCAGTGAGCAGAATATTACAACATTATTCGCGTCGTAACGCTTATTGCCTCGTGGAAATGGCGTTCGAGTTGCAGCAGGGCGTTCGCGCGTTTAGCTACCTTGTTAATTTAAATGTCCTTGCTCGAAAAAATGAATTCCATCCAACAATACGAAATACCTCCAATATTGTAAATGAATTGGCGGTCTTTTCCTTCTAATATCTTTCCACCAGACAAAACTCATAATGAAAGCGGAACAGAAACGGTTTGAGAAAATATTTGTAACTCGAATTTTATCTCCCTCATCGGAAACGAACTTCTTAAAAAGAAAATTTTCAAAATAAATTTCGTAATTTACGTCGTATTCGGGCGAGTTTTAAGTAATGTCTGATAAATAATTCATACGGTTTTTCGAGTGCCTCTTATCTGCTGCTGCTTTCCATTTTAGTTTCTTCGTTGCGCTTTGTAGCGTGTCTTTTCAAATAAGCTTGCGGTGCGGTTTTCGCCTTTCTCCTTTACCAGCACCGATCTGCTGCCTGTAACGTGAAAAAAAAAAAGAAAAAAGATTATAGGATGAACACACGAGTACAAACTATAATAAGTTATACGACCATGAGGTTATATTTCTCTATTTCCACACGATCTAGGCGGAAATTTAATTTTCACCAAGGTGGCTATAAATTTGCCGGACATGGGTATATAGGGAAAATATATTTTTTAATATTATAATTGTGACAGGAAAGTAGAGATTTGTATAATGTACATTCTTCTATGGTATAACCGATATAATTCGTTGAATACAAGGTACTGACATGTGGTACCATTCGGTGTCATCTTTATTGAAATAGACATAGGCTATAGTGTATGGAAAATTTTGTTCCTTTTTTCGAAAATTGGAGGTCACGAGGAAAACTTACTAAATGACTCCTACAAAACGTGAAAAACATTTCAGTCCTCAAAAGCTGACAGGAATATATAGTAAGAAAAAAAAAGTTTTCAAAAAATTGAAAATTTCAAAAGCATTCAATTTAGGAAAATTTGAAATTTTTTGCATTCAAAAATTACATTTTGTGATGTATATTTTTATGAGAGATGCGGATATAATTTAAGAAAATAAATTTTAAATAAAAGTGAATGTTTCGATTATTGTTTGATTACCACCGAATCGGCAATGCAATAGGAAATGCAAACCTCTAAAATAAGGTTTTCAATAAATGTTCTCCTATCCTCACCCGTCTGCCATCTCGATCATTAAAATACCCTAGACCCTAATTTCACTCTAACCGCAACTATTTTCAAACTAGGGCTCGGCTTATGTGCCATTAAGAAAATGCAAAATTCCACCTTTACAATTTATAGGCCACACCACGCACATAGTAGCACCACCGTTAACCGAGTTATGATAAATTATATTCTTACGTTGTTGCACATTTCGTCTGATAAATTTAACGAAACCGTGTAACATGTTAGTTTGGTTTTCTTTACACACAAAAGCACCTTCCTCCGGCAACCTCGACGATACGACCGCGTCCGAGGAAAAACCATAAAACCTTGGAGCGCTCTACCTATGTACCTAACTACCTATGCATGCTTGTACGAGAATTCGGAGTCCAAAGGCTAAACCAACACCGGGTTCTATCTTGTTTTCGTTGTTAACACGTACAATGCACAGCTCTAGCCCGGCGAAATTGCTACGATGATTCGTGTATTGTAATCTAGTTTCGTGAAATTATCGTTTTATACTATAAAACTTTAATGCAAGCGGTAATTAATTTCGCTCGGGATATTTTCCTCTAGACACGGGCCAACAATACGTTCAAGCGAGAATTTAATACTCGACGTTGCGAGGCGTTTTAATTATCGCAATTATAGTATTTCGTTTTCAGAAACACTCGTCGAACCGGAGCCGGTGAGTCGTGACGGAATGGGCGAGTTATCCATAGTGAACGTTATTTCGTAAAGAAGCATCGTCGCTTCGATACTCCGAACTAAAATAATTTTTGGTTATACGTGGGTCGAGATACTGTGGCGTACCTGCTCTGGAAAACAAGGGTCGAGAGGGAAAACATATCTTTACGTTTCGGATTACTCGTACATAGTGGCGAATTCAGAAATTGTCGATCATGAGCAACGGATTCTTTATAAACATTTCAGATTAAAAATCGTTTCTTAAAACCCTGTAATACCGCACACCTTCATGAAATTATTTAAAATTCACAGTTTCACATACATGTGAGATGACTGATTTTTTTGCTTTTCGCAAAGAAAAAAGGAGAGTAGACATCATGAAAACAACAGAGATTCAAGTTCTCAAACTGAAAGAAGTAAAGTAAGTATACCTATAACAACCAATGATGCTACTAAAAAAACAAAAACTTGTCAAATAAATTCAATCTGGAGCAAGTCATTTCATCACATTGAATACCTTTTCAAAAAATTAGATCCATTAATCGAATAATAAAAAAAAAATAAATAAAAAATGTATAAGAAGAAAAAATAATAATAAAATTATATTTGTAGCCCCTTCAGAATCGCAAATATGCAAATGTTGAACAAGAAATTTGATGGCGTTTCATCTGCGGTTCTTCTACTATGCGAAGACTTATAGAAGCTTAAAACTAGAGCTGGTGAACATGAATAGAACAGAACATTATGAACGATTCAGAATACCAAAACTTTGTTTCGTAATGTACGATAACCAGAACAGAACAAAATTATATTTTGAACAAATAAACCTGAATGGAACCGAACAGAATGAAATGGGAGGGAACAGAACTAAACAGAACAGAACAGTACAGTACAAAAAAAGAAAAAATGAAGGTGAACTAAACTGAAGAAAACAGTTTTTTCTTCATGAATTGCAATATCACAGTATCTTTCCTTTTTTTTTTCATAGCTCATGATGGCATCATCAAAATTTGAACATTTAAATTTATGAAGACTAGTAGGTATACAATTGCTAAGTTAATTTACCAATGATGAATTGAAACATGAAACTTTCAAGTTGTTCTTAATTGCAATTTTGTGTTCACGTTTACTGCAATATTGAACATGCCGCAAAAAAAGACACAGTGCTCCGAGATCATGTTAAGAATTTTTCTCGTTTCTATTCTTTATCAAGTAACGTTTCATTCTCTCTTAATGTTTCTTAACAACAACTAATAATGAACGAAACCAAACCGAACGGAAGAGAACAGAACAGACAGAACAGAACAAAACAAAACAGAATGGAACATAAAGGAATGGCACGAAACAGAACAAATTAACTTAAACGAAATCAAGAGACCAGAACATAATGATAAAATTGATATTCTCATGAATAACAGAATGGAAGGGAACTAAACAATCGTTTCATTCACCAGCCTTGCTTAAAACAGGAGTGTTGTGACAATTGTTACGCGTTGCATCCCAGGATTAAGGAAGTGTTGAGTAGTACTACTACTTCAATGTTTTATATTTCTTCACCAAAATTTAGTATATAGCAAGCTGAATAAACTTCGAATGCGAGACTAATTGGTGACCACAGTATGATGAATTGATGACTTCATGAGTTTTGGTTGAAATTGTATCGAAATTAGAGGAGAACTAGTAGTACTTAATAGTTCAAATTCTTACTGAGATGAAGCACTACGACATAATTATTCGAATTTTAATTTTCTAGATGCGTCGCATTGAAAGAGTAAGATTATACTACAAGTGAAGGTAGAACGGTCCAAGTACACATTATTTTCAGCATACCTAAGCATATATTCATAACAATATTCAATTTTCATTAGTAATTCTTTAATTTTTACAAGAGTTCTTGTACACATAATTTCATGACTCTTTTCGTTTGAAAAAATCTGTTTTCAGTTTTTTAATTATTTCTTTATTTTTCATGTATTTTTATTTTTTTTTATACTATTATTTCTTATATATTTTCAGTGTATGTTGCCTTTTCTTCTTTGATTGTTTCTTTATTTTTTTTTTCACATAATGATTAAATATTTCACTCCTGCTCCTTTCTCACAATTTTTTTCAAGATGACAATTTTTACGCACTTTTTTATTACTAAAATGGAATTCCCTTACACAACAAAAAAAAAACTAGCCAAAATTTTCTCATTTTTTTATACACTGCTCGTTGCTATTACATCCTGCAGACACATCTATACCCAATACGAAAGTATATAATTCGTTTCTTGCCATTCAGTTGTGAAATTCATTGGGTGACTATTAAACTCCAATAAAATCTATCCGTTTTCATGTAAAATAACGAAAATTGGCCTTAACGAGCAATCCATACACCAGATGGTCGAGGTATCGCACCCGTAAGAGAAAATCGGTTGTTCACGCCATCGATACTCTTGTTATACTCATTACTACATCGCATTTTCAACGCTATATAATAGCCGGGCCAAAAAGAAAGAGAAGAAGTTGATTTATTTGTAACCTCTTGTTCTACAAAAGTTGAAAGAAACGCGAAAGGGTATTTTTAATAGTCGTGTATTCAGCGCCTTTGCATCGAACGACCATAACATATAATATTTCTGCAGCTTCGGACCAACCTTTTATAGCGGCACATTTACACTACCGACCGATCGTTATCGTAAAATTTCCCCCATATTATCTGTATTATACCGAAACCAAATTCAAAAGCATCGACGCTAAACATTTTCGTAATTACGCTAAAATGTCAAAAATATTGAAATATCGATGTAATGGGTCCTCGGATTTTCGTTACATCGTTTCGTTTAATTTGTGAAGAAACGAGCCAACGAAATTTAAGCGCACGGTCGTTCCTTCATCATCGTCTCGTCGTTCGCATCGAAATGCACAAAATCGAATCGAGAGATAGAAATGAGAAAAAGACAGATTATCCGGTCGTATTATAAATGACGTACCTATCGTCGTCGCGTCGCCCTCGTCTTTTCCTTTATCTCAACATCCTACGCATTTCGCGAACACAAATTTATGCATTTTTCATCTTCATCCTAATCATTTCGCCAAGACTTCCTGACTCGTTTGACGAACGAATGAAAATCCTTCGAGGTGGGAGATTTTAATTTCGCCGACTCGTCAAACGTCGCCTTTCGCATATAAATACGTAGTTGACGATTTATAACACTGTACACCTTTTTTCCCTTTTTTTTTTTTTTATGAAATCACGTCAAAGCCTTCTTCATTTCTCTTAACGGCAACTAGCAGCAGCAGGCGATCGTTTTTTCATCTCGATATCTTAATGAAAGCTAGCTCTGTGGGATGAGGATGAAGGGGGATGGAATTTTTACAAAAACAGTTTTTTACGTTCATCTTCTTAATTAATATTTGTACGTGAAAAATAGCTTTGCGATTAATTACTCCTTCAAAAATTCGCTTCATTGTTTTTTAAGATTGTTTTCCCTTCAAAAATTGAATATTCAAACATCAGAAGTCAAAATTTTTCAAAAAAAATTGTTTCCTCCAAATACACGAAAAAATCATTTTGGGAACCTAGAGTTTAAATTTTTCAGAATAGAGAAGCTCATCAACGAGCAAAGTTACTCTCAGTGGAAAAAAATTTTTAGCCAAACCTCATGACCTTTTTTAAGTACGTTAATATGGTAGTTATGGAACAAAATGTATGATTCGTATTCGTAGTAACACTCACAACTATTACATGCATACTCGCAATATAAGAGGGATATTAAATTGAAAATTATAGTTTCCAAATTAGAATCAAATTTTATAACATGACTTCAATTATTATAAATAATTTTCTTTTGCGTGTGGGTAAAAAAACTAAAAAATTGCTCTCTTCCTCCAAAAAAAATCAACTTCTCCAATTTTTTACTGAAAACTGAAAATTTATATCTCAAAAAAATCAACCGAACTCTCGCCTTTCCCCAATTCACGCTCTTGGTCCGGACTCATGTTATAATCAAATTTAAATTCGATTTTTTTAATATTGAATGTTTTTGGAGCTAACTAGCAATAAATAAATGAATGAATGAAACAAACAACATAACGTTATCAGAATATTGTGCAAATTTCATTAATTTATTTGTCGTTAAAATTAGATGATCAGTTTAGAGAATATAATGCTAAGAAAAAAATTATCTCTTAATAAGCTTCTCAAATACGAGAATCCAGAATTTCCGGAACAAATTTTACAAAGGTTAGAAAGAAAAAAGTGACATTTTTGAAGAATTTTTACACATGAATGAAATTTTTGAAGCAAAAATTGGGCCATGGAAACAAATAAAATGAAACCTTCTTGTAGAAAATTTCATATAGATTAATTTATCATAGACCTATTTTTCAAGTATATGCTTGAAATAGCGAGATAAACTCGAAAAAAGTTTTTGAGAAGTTTTATCTCGAGAAAGGCCACACTAAGTTCAGATTTCAAGGGACTTAATAAAAGGTACCCAACCCATAAAGAACAGCTATACCAAAAATTAGTTGATATCAATATTATTTCGAAATAAAACTCTTTTGCATAAGTTGCGTGACCTTATTATTAATTAAAACAATTAATTTCGAATAAGTTAACAAGTCACTTATTAAAATTTGAAAAACTTTTATCGAAAAAAAAGAAATGCCCACATATTTATTGAGATTTCTTTCCTCCTAACAAAAATATCTGCAAATGATGTCAGGCTACTTCAATCACAAGAATTTATAATTTCAAGTTCTTATATTTATGATTGCAGTCGCGAAAATCAAAAATTTAATCGAAGAATGCATACGTGCATCCAAAACGAAAGGCTAGACGTAATGGCTCTCTTTTGATAAGATCAGCGTTTATTTATTTCTTCTACGGAGAGCAATAAAAACAAGTAAGTCTGAAATTCTGATGAATAGCGACGATAAAACGGCGAAAATTTATTATGTCGGCGGTAGCAAAAACGAAAAACCCGTTTTTTCGATATAATAATCGATTTCTATAATATTTCAACGGCTTAAATTGCGTTATTGTTTGGGTTTTCAAAGATTAAAAATTACGAGTTCTTTTTTCTTTTGGAAACCAAATGTTCAATTTTATATTCAATCAGTAAATCATTATTATTTGAATTATTGGATACTTTTAATGACTTTTTTGAGGGCTCATACCGCTAGTATTTATGGAAGGTTTAAGAAACGATTATAATCTAAAACAAAGATTTTTTAACACATAATTTACAATATGCACCATCATTGAGATAACGTTGAGAAAATTTTTTCAAATGTTCGCAGGAACCTTCGGAATATGTATTTAAAATAAAAAAGGTACCCATTACATTATTCGACAAATTTCACATCATTTTTTGTCTCTGAAAAGCTTTTTCTATGATGCGATAGAGCAGTACTACAAAACCATACTTCCACGATCAAACCGATCAAAGTGTCGTTTAAAAAAAAAAAAACACTTTAGTACTCAGATCAAGATGTGAATTGAAAAACTGAAGAGAGAATCTCAAAAACAATATACTAAAAAATTTTTGAACTTTTTAAATCACTAATGGCGAATACCAAAAAAACACCAATTCAAGTTTTTCCGTATTTGTTTTCAAAAAACCGTAATAAATACAAAATGTCGAAATTTTGAATATTTCTAGCTTTCCCAAAATCATTAAAATGGTTCGGAGCTTGGAACGTAAAAATACGATACATCTAAATGACTTGGGACTTATTTTTTTCGATGAATAATTTCATGCTCTATTGGATGGCGTAATTACAATTTCGATTCAAAAAGTGTAAATAGGTTTAGAATCAACATTATTGATTTTTTTTGCGAGTAAAAACAGAAAATATGGTGATTATGCTCATAAATCTGTCATCAAGGGTCCAAAAATTCCAAAAAATTTTTAGCACATAGTTTTCGAGATTTCTTTGGGGATTTTCAATTCACATCTCGATCGGAGCCTTGGAAGTTTTTTTTTTTTTTAGTACAACCCGACCAAACATTCGCTTCTAACCCTGAAAGCCTGGTTTATCGCCTTTTCTAGAAAAGTTTTCAGAAACAAGACACTACATGAAATTTGTCGAGTAGTGTTATTGTTTCACTACAAACAGTAATACTAATTTGTGATGAAAAGAAATTAAGTCGCGTTGCTAATGCATAAAAAATGGGCAATAACAGCTCAGAAATATAAAATACACAACATCATGCTACTTCACTCACGATGAATTGCATATTCATTGAAAAATAGGCAGTATCGCCTTCAAACATAAATACGCGAACATTATTTCATCTCTGTCAATCATATCGTCAATGGCCTACCCGAGCAATATGCACGATTGCACTAAATTATTAATAAATACGCTACTGTGATTCCAATGGCCGCAAACTATACGGATTTTGTATAGAATAGCTCTAATGAACGATGTATTCACAACTTGAATTTATCACCGAGAATTATCCATTTGTTGGAGAAAAAAATTGCCAAAACTTCAAAAAAAAAAAAAACAACCACGTATTCTCTACTTCATTTCCATCAATTCTGAAAAGGGAAGGAGAAACGCAGAGGATACCGAAATAAATGCGAATATAACCCACTTATCACGGTGGAAATTATTATTTCAGAAGTATCGTATTTTCGAATAATTCATCATGTGGGCCGACACACGTCTAGTATACGTCGAACGTGTAAAATAAATTTTCATTAATAAACCTTCACAACGAACGAGGTAAAAAAGCACGCTCTCTAAATGAAACAACGTTGTTGTCGAAACACGCGAAAATTATTTAATACTTTAAACCGTTAATCACGCTAATGAAGCTATTCTAACACCGGCCAAATTTTCCGTACCATTTTTCTTAATTTCGCGGCGACTAATTTTTTGCACCATTAATAATGAAATCATCAACCAAAAAACACAATCCCTTATCCCATTTTACGCGTAATTTTTACCAGCGATATAGTGATTATTATATTTTTATTTCCTCTCGCTGCGTTTCGGGCACGCCAAGATTTATACTGAAAAACCGAAAAGTCGCCCGCAACTATTTTTAACGATAACAGCTAAAAACAACTTTAAAGTTGTTAAGCTAAAAAAGTTATTTTTTTCGTTCGCCGTCGCCACCGCGAAAAAGATGCAAAAACTTTAACTTTTAAGGAAGTAGGTAAACACTTAACCGGCTTTTCATAAAGTAACAAAACCAACTATCGCTAGTAAGTATATAATTTAGATAATGTAAAATGGTGAAAAATAAATAAGTAAAAAAAAGGTTGGCAACATTGCGACATAATTTCTGGCCCGTTCGCATTTCCTTAATAAATTCGCCGCCCCGAGGAAATTCGCTAATGGAGGGTATATTTTGGGAAAACTTTGAAAACCCTCTTTAATTTGTTCAACGGAAAAATTTACCTCCCGTGGAAGCATTTTTTTTCATTTATTCGCGAATCTATGCAAATTTACTCTCTGCTTGTACACATTTCGCACCAAGTAGTCAGCCTCTGAATAGTTTAAAAAAAGAAAAAAAAAAACTAAAAAGTGAATAATCATTAAACGAAGGTAAACCTAGCTCAACAGGCTTTACCGTTTAGCGAGAACTGCGAACGACAAATGGTTTTCATACTCTACCAATTCAACGGCCATTTAAACCCTAAAATGGGTCGTTGAAAAATCCATCTCGAATGAAACTTCCGCCACCGAAATACCAATCTGAAAAACTATTTTTCTATTTGTTACGTGAAAGACCTAAAACTTACAATAAATGAGCGGACACAATCATAATAAATCGTTGACATATTATGCTTCGTAAAAAAAATTAAAATAAAAAAACAAGAACATTCGATGAAAAATAGCCTCTCCGAAGTTGTTAAATATGAATAAACGGTACTACTACGTATGTTTATCGGCATCGTTACGCCCTGTTTCTACGAAAATATTACCAAAGCCCTCAAACATCCCATGAGATTAGTTTGCCAGGAGGAAAAAAACTGAAGAACGTCTGGCATTGTACTCGTATTCCTCATGATTTTAAATTGATCAACTCGCAAAGAAGAAAAAAAAAACGTTACCACCGAAAAGCAAATAAATTAAAATTTTTATTTGTCAAATATTTGTCAAAAGGTATTTCCATTTCGAAGTAGGCGTTCGAAAATATTTACGAATTTAAATTTCAAGCTTCGAATCAAAAACGAATGACTACGTTCTTATTAAAATGTCAAAAATTCGGCGAAGGGGAATTTCCACTTTAAAGTACACAGCAAAAGTAAATTTTATACGAGGTAACTTACTGAGAAATTACATCGATTTCCATCATTCCTAATAACCTCCATTACCTATACATTCTAAAATTTGTTTGAAAAAAAAAAATATCAATATTACATAATGCATGTGTTTGCAATCGGTACCTTCTGAGAACTCCTTGCCAACTTCTCACAGTCTATCTGGAGACTTTTTACCATCTGGGTACTTCAGGCGAATCCTCAAAACGTTTAATTTAATTTCTAGAATCTACAAGCCGAGAAAACTATGCTGGTGAGGAACAAATGGTAATCTAGTGCACCTTATTATCATTTTCAATTCGAAAAACATTAAAAATCTAATGTAAGGCTAAAGAAATTGAAGCTAGTTCTAAGAACGTCGATTTGTGTACCTCTCTTCACCCTTCGAAGCTATACATACAGAAAACAGTTCTAACATACCTAATGAGTACTTAAATGTTTGTACACATAAATCGCGGCTTCACAGTTTTCGTAGATGAATTAGTTAGCAACTTACACTTTGACAGCTTATAGCTTATTTTGCCCCATCACGAATCATACCCTGTGAGGATTTCATTTAATACTCACTTATGTTTACCTTCACAAATTCTTCACTATTGAGTTTATTCAAGTTCCAATGGTAGCTAAATACTCACTACAACGCGCTCTATAGGATTACTAGATTTTTCAAGAAAATTCCCAATTCGTTTGCAGAATAAGGCAAGTCCCAAGAAGGTACCATCTGCCAAGAAGGATGTATGTATGTACTATGCATGTCTTTTCAAAGGGTAGGTAGGGAGGTCTTGGGTATATTTTTTCATTATAGCTTAGGAGGTTTTTTTGATGTACCTCCCAAAAAATTAACCACGTTTTCGTTTTCTAGGCAAGAAATACTGCAACATGTTACCAAAATCGTCTCAATTGGCGCATAGATCTCCTTAACTAAGCAACATCAACATTTTCAATATACACATAAATATGGATAAAACTTCGCCATTCGTTGCAGAGATCTTTCTGCATTATAGTTAATTACAGCCATCCAATTTTCAAAAGTTTAGTGGAGTCATCAAGATCTATTTTTGACTACATCATTGGACCATAAAAACTGCCGATACTCTTATAAATGTTCAAAATTGACTTTTTTTTGCAATGTAATGAATTTATTGCATTAAGAATACAAAATAGAATCTGGGTACACTAACAAAAATTCTAAGAAGCCAAAAATTAAAAGGAGCACAGTGGACCAGATTGACAAAAAACCCGCGCATTAGACAAAAAATGAAGTTGTAGTAGGTGAATTGTTTTCTAGCAAAGTCGATAGCCGACATGTTTAGAATGTTAGAAAGGCGTTGACTATACAAATATGGACTGCTACCACACATGTAAAAAATTACAGTTTGGCACATACAACATCTGTGATTTTCAATAAGATCTAAATAGGGATACACACTGCGCATGCGTCAATACTTGAAAAAATATGCTATCAGCCAATCAGCGGTTCGGTGGACTTATCACAAATTATTTTTTACAGTGGGAACCAATGGGAACACTGCAAATCCCGATTTGCCTCTTATCATGTTATATGTGCCGATTTACACTGCAAGTAGCAGTCCATATATGTATAGTCAAAGTAGAAAGGATACATAGTGAGCGATTTACCCCCACTACGACCGCTGAACGCGTAGCAAAATCCACCGCCCACACATGTGCGATACCCTGTATCACGCGTTTTTGTTTACATTTGATTATTTCATCTGAATTTTTCGTTTCTCATTGAAAAAAAATATGAATGAAGATAAAGGTAATTACTTCTTGATTTTTCAAACCACAAAGTTATAAGTTTTTTCATTTTCGAAAAAAAAAAAAATCAAGTAATAATAAATATTTGCCGTTTGAATGAATAATTGCGGAACTTTGAAAGGGTCTAAATTATGAGCTCCAACTTCGTCCAAAAAATCAACCACGAGAAATCGTATGTTCAAGGGTATACAAAAGAATGACTATGGATACTTTTGTTAATATCTGCTAATTTAGGATTCATTTCGTATAAAGTGACATAATTACACAAATTGTTGGTTCAATAAAATCGCTTATTTCAAATGATATAACTTCAATTATTTTCAGGTTTTTTTTTAATCAAATTTAATAAATTTTGAACGATAAATTTGATGAATTCTTGAACTTGAAGTATGGTAAAACACCTATCCTGTAAATAGTTAGATTATATTTTAATTCTATAATGTGGGTGACCAGCGTAACTGTACCAATTTCGACTCATACCAACGTTTATACAGATTTAAAAATTTTTTTCAACTATTTCCTTCCTTGTATACATAATTATATATAAATATAACATTAAAAAAAATTATTTCAATATATAGAATGATTTTTTCCAATTTTTCAACATTTCAGCTTATTATCACTTCCCATTGACGACTAAGACTAGAAATGAGATCAAATTTATGTTTCTGGGTTTTATGAACCTATACTTCAACATACATCACGATTTTTTTTATTGTTTGAGAATTTGAATTTGGTGCCATCTCCCTGGGGATCTGAGGGTAAAAATTCGATCAACAAGTGTTTCTGTGCTTAAAAAATGTATATTTTGATATCCACTGTAATTTCTGACAATTACTTTAGAACCCCCCCCTAGGGATTAGGGAGTGAAAATGAGATCAGATTTCTGTTTTTGAGTATTAAAAACCTATATTTTGACACAGTGATGATTTTTATGCATTTTAGGAAATTTGAGTTAGGCACCACCACCTAGGGATCAGAGAGTGAAAATGAGATCAAATTTGTGTTTCTGAGCTCTAAAAACCTATATTTTGACACCAGTCATGATTTTTATCCATTACTTGTAAATTTGGGTTTAGTACCACCCCCCCCAGGGGCCTGAGGTTGAAACTAAGTAAAAAGTTGGATTCTACATTAAAAATTGGTCTAGAAATTTCGTATTTCGATTCATTTGTACCCATACTTATGAAGTAAATGATAATGCACGGATTTTTTGTCAATCACTGTGCGACGTTCGCTTCTCCCTTCCGAAAAGGCCAAAGGAAAACTGATGTTATTTTATATACCTCTAAAGGAAGGCCAACTTGTAGAAAAATTAAGGTGGAATTAAAGAATGTAAGTTAAAAACACTGGTTGAACTGATGCAAAATGATCCATTTACATGCTCAATGTCGGTAATCACTACGATGACGATTGTACAATTAGTATCGTTCAAAAGCCAATAATGATGATCCAGAAGAAAATTCTCATTTTCACCGATAAAAATTTTGGCCAACATAGGCAACTTATCTAACATCAGCGTTTTTGGAGCAGCATTCATTTTTGTTTACATTATTCGAAAATCTTCGAGACACCCAGTAGTGAGAAAATTTCGAGCGCGTAGATGTAAATACACGAATTCATATAAAACTCTAACGAATTACGTTAGGTTAGAATGCATACAATCAAAATTTGATCTCTCATAGGCCTGTTAAGTTGCCACAAAATGTCGAATAAAGAGTAAAAAAAGTTTCGATAAATCTACGCTCGAAAAGATTGAATTACTTATAGGATACGCGATACTTGCGAAGAATAAGTTGGAAATTGCCAACATGTGTTGACAATTCAGCGAATCAAAGTTTATAAATTGAATTTCCATAGACGCGGCGCAACACGACGAAACACCGCCCTCAAATTACCATATCAAACACACTTCGATGGGATGGGTTGGCTTTGATTTTGCCCGACTTCGCATTAATTCGTACGATACTCATTAGATGTATTTCCTTTAGGGCGTTGTATAAAATTGCATCAAACTGTATTGCCTATTGCGAACGGATAAGGAGCGTCGAATAAATTTATTAACGCTTCGTCGTTTCCCGACGCACTTATCGGCCTGACGATGTTAACGACAACTCCCATCGGTGTTTTTAAAACTAAACGCGATCGTCGAAAAACATAAACGAGAATGGTTTCATAAAAGACAGCGAAAGGGTACAGACACCGTCTCCGGTACATATCAGGTACACACGCGGGCTAGATGAAATAAACAATAACATCGATAAAGTACCGAAGAAAAACGATTTTATATGCTCTTCGGGAATATTCCGGCGAATTTTACAATGTACCGTGTTTCTCGGTTTACCGTATAAATTTCGCCACTGATACGCTACCGGCTCGCGGTAACCGCCGTCGATGCCGTAAAAATTTAATACGTCGATAACCGAAAAATACCTATAACGTTCATTTTTCAGCCAACAATGGCGAGACACTCACGCTCGAACTTTTAACCGACATTGGCGACGGAGGCGGGTACAAACGTAACATTTTCGCGGTTTCCATTCTGGCAGCGTCGTTTCGCTATAATGGTTTCCAAGCCAAAGGAAATTTCGTTTTGTAATCGTTTTATAATTGATTCAATTGAAATAACACCCAATATAACCCACAACGAGTACGTACTACTACCACCTTTTCCTTCTGATAATTACAACTAGTTCTAACACGCGAATCGTTGAGAAAGGTTAGTTTGCTCCTACGTTAACTTCCCCTTCGTCGTAAAATAATCTTCTTCGACTGTGTGCATTTTCCGTATACGCGCCGATAGTATCGATTTCTTTCTCTTCTACGCGGCCCCCTTTTTTTCAGGCTACTTAACCCGTTAACTGTTTTTCTTCCTCGATTCGTATGTGATTTATTTTTTTTTTACGCTGGCGTACGTGGCGCGTTGAGACGTTGACCGTTCACGCGTTCGATAATTTCTTCGACGCTATCTGCGCGAGGTACGTCCGCCATGACTAGTTTGCCAGCCAACCATTCAATTTTACAAATTGAGCGTTCTCTAGAGTGAATGACGTCGAATAGCTAAGTACTTATACTGGTCGTTATAAGGAACGAATTTTATCTGTTTGTTCGGCCGTATACTATACGAATGCCACTCCCTGGCCGAGTAAAAATACAAGTTTTATTTACACGAGACAGCGGTAAAGAATACGATGAATACTCCTTTGGGATGCGATTAAAGGTACGATGTTGTCTAGTTGAATGTCAAATACGTATTTGCTTCGTCTGTTCACGTATCTCTCGCAATTCTCACTAATAACGGTTCTTTTGTCGAGTGCCAAAATCCTCTAACATCGAAAATGATCAGTTCGATTTACTGAACTGTATGATCCATGTTATGTCGGCTCGTATTTCACTACCTACACCAACGTTTCAAAGAAAACGATTTTTTTTCTAACTAAACGACACCCAAAAGTCTCATTAATGTTAAATCTCCAAAGTATAAAAACGTGATCACCCGCAACGACAGTAAAACAATAATAAAAACAATGCTGCGACCGCCAAATCAACAATGGCAACAAACACACCTGAGCACACCCATCACAATCATCACTCTTACCTGAAACAACCATAACAATTCTCATCATCATGGTCAATACTTTCAATGGCGATGTTAAAAGAGAAGAAATAGTGAAGAAAAAATAGAGAAAGAGTTAAAAAGTTCTTTGTTCCTTAAAAACAAACCAAACAACTAGAACAAAAAATCTGAATTAAAAGAATTCAGAACGAAATCGAACAGATACTATTTATGGCTGAAAAGAAAGAACAAGAAAAAGAACATGAAAATCCATTTGTACGGTCTTTTTGAACATTTATATGAAATGATCTGCCTATCTTTTCGCTTTCAAGCTCAGTTCATAATTACTATAATACAAATTGCTAAGAGAACTTATGAAGTTATGATAAAAAAAACCTAAAATCCAACAAAATGAAAATTTTTTGCTCTCTTTGAAAATGAATTAGAAACAAGAAAATAAACTTGAAATATTTATTTGAAAAATAAGAAAAGGAATAACTAATCACACAAATATAGAAATAATTACGGAGAACCAAAACTGAACGGCTATTCATTCTTTCAGTAACATATGAATAACAATAATACCACAAACAACATCATTATCGACATCATTGCCACTATCATCACATCATCGTCATCATCATCATCAACAACAACAACAACAACAACAACAATAACAATAACAACATAAACAACAACAACAACAACAAAAGCAACTACCACCGGGGCAGAGAGAAATAAAATTAGCCCTGCTGCAGAACAATTTTTAGTTTCAAATTTATTCAGCATAAATTTCAATGAAAATTTAGGTGCACTTCGCCGGCACCTCCACTCCGGAATTTGGAAATGAAATTGCATTCCTTTGCGCTACTCGTGAAAATCTAATTCAAAGTGATTCTATACGTATTGTTGTTTGCGTCCTGCGAATAGCAGGCATAATTAAAACTGAATTTTAAAACACATTTTTTAGGAAATAAAACAATATTAATGGATATGTAATTATTGATTTTCATTTTTCAAGAGTCGAATATTATGTTAAAATAATTATCTCCTCTTACTTAACTTAGAGTGAGGTACTGGTATCCTGCTTGGTTCATGTGAGATTACGAGTGAACGCGAACTACTGCACCAAATTTAATAATTTTTGAACCAATTTCATCGTAATGATGTCCTCTTGGGAAGCAAAAAGGAGCTTTTTCGTTTCTACTTTTGACAAGAAGTATAGGCTTGAATAGCGCATAATGGTGGTACTTAAAAAAAGGAAAACATCGTTTTATTTCCTAAAAAAAACGTGTTTTAAATTCAGTTCTAATTTGTTCCTTCAAGTATTTATTATGCAATATAAAAAAACACAACGCGTGTAGAACCACCTTAAAAATCTAATCATAGTGGTAAAAAAAATTGCAAAGAAAATTCTATGATGGATATGTACAATTCTACATATTCCGTCGCAAATGGTTGAGTTGTCAAACAACAATAAATGAATGGGTATATTAAAAAATAAAAATAAATAAATAATCTAAAATGTTAATTTTCTAGGCTCTTTCAGAAACCCGGGTTAGGAGGCAATCGACATTTTTTTCAACAAAAAAAAAAAAAAAAAAAAAAAAAATAGAATTAAAAGAAATTAAGAGAAGTATTAAATTCAGACACACGTTATACTCGAAATGAAAAAAGACAAGATGGCCGCACTGCGCCAGAATAAATGTAACACTGCCTAAACCTTGGCATAGCAGATATTATTATTCAGTCGTTGAGAAATACTTATCCTTTCATAAAGTTACCATTATTATTGTACTCGCAACATTGATCGTCATGTTCCAATACTCACCTGTAACAGAAAAAAATAATTCGAGTTCACCATCAATATATTTCACATGGTCATGTAAAATTTTATATAGTGATGTTTTATTTCTACAATTATCTCATATTGTAATTATAATTGCGATTTCATAAGACAGTTGTTTCGTTATACTCTCTTATCCACCATCCACTACAACTCAAATAGTGACCCGATTAATAATAAAAAAATACGGAGAGCCCATAAAACTCACTTTTGCTCAGGGCATAATGTAGCTTTTAGCAGTTCTGATATCCAAAGGACTGCAATCATAACGAGATGATGACAACAACAACTGATTAATAATTCACAATTATGTAACCGAATAGGAAATAAGAATTAGCGAAGGTACATAGATGATATGGTTTTTACATTATTCTACGCAATTAACAAGACATATCTAGGCCCCTCACGTAGCCCTAAATTCATGCCTTTGTCACCTTTTTTTTATCTAAAACGAAAACTTTTATGCCAAAAATTTTAAATTTATTCAACTAAAATTTCTTGATTTTCATTTTTTTCTTTTCAACGTATTCAAAAGTAATCAGCATGATAAATTTGTAAAATCAAGAATGTTTTTAATTCTAGAAATACTTACTTATATAACGTGAAAACACAACAACAAATATATTCATATTTTCATTTTAATACGCTTATCAACCTTCTTCAGATTGTATTTCATTTCTTTGATTTTAAAATCCATTTTCTTGAAAATAATGTTCGATTTTTATCTCACATGATATTTTACAATGTTGTATCTTTCATAGCTGATAGTGGTAGAACTTAGAAGTAAATTAGTTCAAAAATTTGTCGCTGCTAAAATTCATCAATCCACACAGCCACCTATTTCGTAATCCCGGTGTATTTTTAGGGTAGAAAATAACGTGGACGATCTCTTAACCCTTTATAATTTAGACGACTTTCTTGATAAACACTCGGAAATATTTCCAACAAAATGAGGAATATTTCTCGCATAAAGAGCAAATCTTTTGCAATAATGCATCAATTTAATGAACGGTGAATTATAATTCGGAATCCCTTTAGTGATAGAGAACAAGAACAATTACTTATAACTCGAAGCAGAAGTTGCAACGAGTCTGAAGCGAACGAAAATTTAGCATAAACTTGCCGGTTGCCACCACCTTTTCGTCGTGCCGTTTACAGCAGGTGTTGGGTGGAAAAAATGCGATTATTAAGAGTGAATTCCAAATTTCCAACGCGACCAGATTATTCAATGCTCCCGAAGGGAACGTAGCTCGAGTTAAAACCAAGTAATACTTTACCTCGACAACCTCGCTCCGTTCGTAATTTGAAATTTAGTACAATGGTGCGTGAAAATTAACTGACCAAATATCACGAAGAAGAGAACGAACGAGACGGTACGATATCGATATGGTTTACATGAGGGAATCGGCTCGGCGGCGGTTTTATTCATCGTTGATTTTTCCTTTAATTAAATGTCGATCTATCCTACGTACGAATTTCTTCGAACACGAATGGAGAATTCTTTCATTTAACGACGCCTCGTAGAATTCCGACGATTTTCAGCAGCCGTCACCCAGTACTATGTTTTCGCGTGTATAGCAGTGCGTGAGAAAATAACCATTAACATATTCGCTAGACGCAAAAACTAGACCGCCTATCTATTAAGAGACAGATTTGCCATCGCGATGAAAAACGCACCCGTACTGTAACGTTTTCTCGTGTACGCTGAAAGCGATATTCGATGACGTAGTTTTGAACATCGTTAGTTCGTGATGTTATTCGCAAAGTACGTAAAAATGTTCCTAAAATTTTAGCTCGGCGCTTTTACCACTCTGGCTCCTCCGTCGCCCTGACTTGTCAACGTAGATTATTCGATATATCAGTCGTATCCTATAAATTCTACAGTCTACTTCCTGTGGTAGATTTCCGTTCACCGACAGTTATAAAGAGACCGTAGGAAAGTTACGTGCGAAAAATTCACTAACTGAAGTACCAAGTTCAAATATTCCATGTTGCCTGCTCCAAGTGAAGTGAGGGGTGGGTGCCAAATTTTTTTTTTTTTTTTTTATAAGTAAAGTGAGGTTTCCCACAACAGTTGCTATATGACTTCAAAAGAACATCATAAAACTTTTAGTCTTTCAACTCAATTCTTAAACCATCCAAAATGAGATCAAAGTTTTAAAAATTTTCAAATTTTCAACCAAAAAAAAAAAACTAAATTAAAAACGATTTAGGCTTCCTAATAAAAATAAAAAAAATTATGATTATAATATTAGCGGCTAAAATTGTTTTCAATCTAAATAGCACAATATGACTTGAAAACGTGAAACAATTTTTAATTGCCAGCTATTTTTTTTTTTTTTTTTTTTATTATTTTTTTTTTTTGAATTTTTGAAACTTTGACTTTGTTTTTAGGAGCCCAACAATTCCTCAATCCAAAAAATCAATGCCCTCACGCGCGCCGAAAAGCACTTATGGGACCAAATATGACCCTTCAAAAACCACTCTTTCCTTTATCCATTATACTATGGAGGAAACAGAATAATTCAGCTTGGGACTTCCGCGAGTTTATTTTCGCACATTATTTTTTAACCACTCAGTGATGTTTTTAAACTGAAAAAATTGATTTCCTAGATCACATTTTCGTTCGCAGAAAACAAATTATCAAATCGCATGATAATAATTGAAACTGATACTGACACATATTCAGAATGTAATAACACAATATTGCAATAAAATGATGTTTTGAAGACAACCTAAGCCCGAAGGCGCGTGATGGCCGGATTACTCTATTACCTCATTTTAAACTGAAGGCGATTAAAATTCCAACATATTAAGACAAATCAGAGTAAACAGATAGGGATAGTATAGGAGAAATAAAGAGAAAAATCAAAAACAAAAAAGCAGAAGCAATAAATGAATAAATTAAATTTAAGTACGTGTATACAACAAAAAATTTATCTAAGCAAGTGAAAACAGAGCGAAATTAAAAACAAAAATAAGCAAGGAACAGGTCAGAAAAAATACGCAAAACAACAGAACCGGACAATATATGGCGATGATTTCTTTCTGCTTCAATACAACCCCTCCTCTCGACTTGTGTAAGTTCACAAATATACAGGATGTAGAGAGAGGGAATTTAAAAAATATTTTCATACTGGGAAATCTCTCTGCAAGATTCTCGCATATTAATGCCAAATACAATTCAGATACAACGTTTCTGGAGCAAAAGTATTCACTGAAATGAGGTCAAATCTTCATTAAAAAGTTATGTTATGGGGGAGTAAAAGATTTAAATAAGCCAAAATATGTCAACTTTAATATCTCACGATCGCTTATTACTTTTAATTTTAATATAAGGTAAACAAAAGAGGTTAGTCTCGATGAAAGTCTTTTTATATATCCTATCCATGCGAGAGTAGATACTGTTTAAATACATTCCCAGAAACTATGTTTCATTATTATACTGAATGTTGGTGTTGATATCAAAAAGTAAAGGAGAATGAGGGTATTCGGAGGCTAAGCTTATGAAAGAATGATAATAATTTCATGAGAATTAATTTTAAGTAAATTTCCAAAAAAACAAAAATAAGCCTTCGCAAAGCATTATTAGCTTTTTCCACTGCATTAAGGAGTCATGTCCCAATTGAAATGGCGAATAGGTCGTTTATGTAAGTATAAAAACTAAAAGTCCCAGTACAGATCTCACCAATATGTCATCCCAGTCTACCGACTCACCAACTCGCGAACCACGAAATCTAGCGAAACGACAGGAAAATTCATTTTCAAAATGAAAAATGTAATTCGTACAAATCGATCAGCCACCATGTAATTGCATTCTCGTTCACGCGCGAAAACCTCCGGAATATGGCACAATAAAAACTATACTTACTACACCCCGGAGCAAAACGAGAAAGTAACATAAATAAAATAATCTCCGCGTTGGAATAATAAAAACTATTCCATCGTTAAAAATATCGATTTTGTATAGAATTCGCTCGTTGCTCCGTCATCCGCTTCGCTGCCGGATCGTTGCGGCCGCCGAGCTAGCAACAATTTATATTCCAGTTTTAAAATGCCCGAGATTTATATTTATTTACCTAGATTATTTATTAGCGGCTGTTTGTTTACACGAGATTTATTTACCTTATAGAACTCCTCTCAGTCGTCTCTCTTGGTCTCTCTCCCTCTCTCTTCATAACGCACCTATATTTTATTACTGTTTTTCTCCCATCGTGGCCTCCGTTAGACTACACGCAATACGCATCCAAATCGTTATCCGAAGAACTGCACAGCCAGCAGTGAAATACTGAAAACACCGTCGTCAGCTGCCAATAACTAAAAGCGCCGCCGAAATTATTGCGTTCACGAGTGCTAATAAAAATTTGAAAATAAAAAAATCACCTCGTAACAATATTCCACGCACGTTGCCAAAACGCTCGCCAACGCGTACATCGAACATTGTTTCAATTTTAATTACACGCCGCGTCATCGACGTAATAATTGTAAAGACGCCCGCCAGGACCAACTGGCCTTAAAAACTGTTAAGCATTTTTCCCAGATATACTAATCTCGAAGACACTTAACGCAAAGCAAACAACTCACCGAGAAAGCCAGTCGTTTTATAAGGCCGTAAAACTGACGTCAATTTTTATAATCTTTCCCCCACCCTTTTCCTTTCAATTCCATCGTCGTACTCACATAACACAGTGAGAAAGGACGACTACGACTTTTGGTGGCGGAAAATTTTTGCAAAGCTCTTCCGCGCCTTTTATTATTTCTACGCTCAACTTTCACGTAATATATTCTATTATATGCTTTAGCTCGGCGGTATTTTTATCTGTTGGTCGGGTAATTTGCAGAAACTAAATGTTTTGGAATTAACTCGCGAATATAATAATTTTCGCGACAGGCAAATTTTCTATACGGGCAAGTGAAAATTTACTGCGCGAAAAAATTCCTTGAATTAGTGCCAATTTTTAAAACACCGAGACATATTTTTTACACTGATATGTTACTCGTAGACGGCGTTTCACGTCGTTATGGCAAACACGAGTGTGTCGTTCGAACAGACGGTTTTCAAATGCACAGAAATGTCGCGTTTATTCCATCTTTTAAGCGACGTTTTGCCTTTCAGCTCTGCATATACGTAGCCGTCGGATTTCAAAAAAAAAACTCTTTAAACGACGTCGTCCTTTTTCTTTTGCGCTCGTTATACGTACTTGTTGCTGTATCTAATGGAATGTACGATGAATGTATTGCATAGGTATAACGTTATGAAAAATCTGATGAAAAAATTAAAATGTGTTGGAAAGTTTTCTGTAGTATTGATTAAGTCAACTACAAATAGTGGATTTCGTAGGTTTCTTTGTATCAATGAAGAATGATTTACTTAAATCAAAAAATTTCTATCTCAATCGAAAATGAACTCAAAGAAAAAAACAAAACAAAATGTTCCCAAATGCCGTAGGTGTGCGATGTGAAATCGTGCTTAAAAATCACAACTATGAATGGAAAACCGCGTATCGAAAAAATAAAAACGAACAAACCCTTCTAGCTCGTTTAAGAATTGGTCATAGCCTTGTAACGCATTCTTACCTCTTAAATAGGACTACTCAACCACCTCCCCTGCGAAACAAGCTAAATCCCCTTATCCGTAGACCACTCATTAACTAAAGCACAAAACGCACAAGCAGGGGCGTAACTAAGGGGGGGATGGGGGGAGCTTCCCTCCCAGGTGTTTTGAAAAGTTGGGAAATTTATAATTGTTCAACGCTGAAATTGGGAACTTGAATTTCTTTTGGAAAAATAAGAACTCGAATAAATTCGAACTGATGCCAACTTATATCATGTATAGCGCACAAGCAGGGACGTAGCCCCCTTGGCGTTTGGAAAGTTGGTAAATTTGAAGTTTTAGCGTAAAGTTGGTAAACTTGACCACTTGCGCAGTATTATTACAGCTATTTTTAAATTTTTTGAAGACTAAAAAAAAAAAAAAAAAAGGTCAACAGTTAGTAAAATTTCATGACATTAGTTGGCAATTTTTGGTTTTCTCCTCCCCCCCCCCCCCGAAGAATGTCCTCGGTACGCTCCTGCGCACAGGACATAGAATTAAACATTTTAGAAAAGAAGACTGCACCATCGAGATCATGCATGTAAACGAAAATCAAATCATCGATAAATTATTTATATTTCTGAAAGATACTAAACTGTTATCCGTACTATAACAATTATTTTTCTATATCCCTAATTTCAAGTTTAACTATATTATGCTTCATAAAAATCACTAATTTTAAATTTACGTTTTTTTTTTTTTATGTACAACGCCATGTACAGCAACTGCGGCTAGAGGCGTTCAATTTGTGGTTTATAGTAGGGATCGAAGATTGGTTTTGGTTAGGAAATTCGAAAGATTTTTTATGTTGTTAAAATTATCAGAGAGGGTGTCTTTGGGAGTGATGGGTGTAAGAATTGAAGACCTTTCGTCAAAGTACTTTGGACATTGAAAAATGAGGTGGTGTATAGTGGTCGGGGTGTCACAGGTATCGCATATAGGAGGGGGTTTTTTGTCCAGCAAATGGAAATGAGTGAGACGCGAGTGACCTATTCGTCACGTAAAATACAAATATTTTTTCATCACAAATGGCCGGAGTAGCCGAGCAAGAATAAATAAATAAAAAATAAAAAAAACTTTTGTGATTTATAAATTTTGAATTTGTGATGGATGACCTTACAAATTTAGATCAAAATGGATCCGAAACGGTGTATGAACCAAAATGCGAAGAAAGCTCGGACTCGTCAAGTATCTCCAACGCAATGAGTATCGTTTCATATGATTACATAAGTCAAGAAATATATTAGCATGTTCCTATTTCAACTTGATAGATACAACTTCGAATTAACTTACTAGATATCGAGGTAAATAGATTAGAATGATCTCTTTTTCAACTCACGACTGAAAAATTTTTCTCATGCTATGTTCTAAAGATATTTTCTTTCTAGTCAAATTTTAGGTCGAAATGAACTGTTTGAGGGTCTCAAACGTCTCCACATCATTAGTATAGTCTCGTACAATTATTCAAAGCAAAGAATACGATGTATTCCTGTTTGAACTAATCATAAGTGTCTTGGAGGTACCGAAGAGGTACCTAAAGAGATTAACATGAAGTCTTCTTCAACTTACAATTAAACACGTTTTTTTTTTTTATTTATTCTCTCTAGTCTATGAAATTTAGATCATAATAAAGATAATTTACGAGAAAAATAGCCAGTGGGTAGCCAGCATTTTTTCAAGGGAGGAGGCCAACTCAAATAATTTTTTTTGAAATTTTTCAACGGAGTTTTTAATGAAAAATTAAGCTACTACAGCCTACTTGATTAGGAAAAAAGGGGTCGTGGGGGAGATCAGATGCTTATTTTTCAAATCATTTGTTTTTTTACTGCCTATTTAATCACCTATTAGGGAGTGGTTGTGCTTGAATTAGTAAAGAATACGTAAGTAGATACAGGGATGGACTCTCGCATAGTTCAAAAATACTCTTCAAAATTTTTCGGAATTTTTTTCTCATAATCTCTACAAATGTTGAATGTTCCCACATTAAAAACAAACCACACAAATTTTTATGCGAAAAAAATTTCAAATGGTGGTGCACCAAGTTTTAATATACATTTCTTAAAATGAAAAGAACATAATTTTTTTTCTTTTTTTTTTTTTTTTTTTCATATTGAAAAATTATACCTATCAAATATTCTAAAATTGTTTTCCTATTTTACAATAAATTAATTTTTTTATAATTAAGCGAAATTTTTATTTTTAGAGTAAATTTTACATTGAATAAAATTCTGATTTTTCAACTCGGATGCGCCACTCCTCAATTTGCTTATTTGAGTTAATTTTTGATACGCATTTTTTTTTTTTAATGAAGATGAATAATGTTAAGGATTATGAACCAAAAATTCAGAAAAAATGAAAGTTGAACCATCCTAATGGGCTCATTCCTTTTGGGAGTAAGAGAGTGTCTTCAATCTAACTCTTCGTTAGTGTACTCATGAGGCGCTCCTCTTCGACCAAAAGAAGCAGCTCCTATAGAATATTTATAGTAACTGTTCCGTTTTCTGATTGATCGTACGTCACACGTATAAGAACCAATCAACAGGTCAGAAAGTGGTAAATTCCCTCAAATTACTCGTAAAATAAAAATATGAATCAGCTGATAATTCAAAATTCCAATCATAAAAGAATTTCAGTCGTTCACTGAAAACTGAACGATATTATTTAGATAGGTAGAAATGAAATTACCAATTGATTTTAACACATTATATGAAAACTGAAAAATAATGTTTAGTTTAGATGATCGATTCTTCACGTAATGTTCATTTGAGATAGAAACTTAAAAACAAAAGTAGAAAATAGAAAATACCAATAATATTAATAATCGCTCAAACGTTTTTTTCCATCATTTTATTATACTGGACGTGTATAATTGCTAGGATTGTTACGTTCAGTGTCGAAGATTTCATTTAAATTTTTTTATATTTTATTTTTGACTGCGGAAGATGCAGTTTTCCTCTAGGGAATCTATTACATTTCGATCTTCTGACGAATGGAACCCAAATTCATCGACAAAAATAAATGTTACTTCGAAAAATGAGGATAATCATGGGAAGAGCGAGAACAAAAAACCAAACTAAAACACAACTTCTCCACCCTAAGCGGAAAGGATTTCGCCTCGAATAAAATCATCTACTGTGGAACTCTGCGGTATTTATTTTCGCATTTTCGCGACGCACTAGCTTGTTAGGTAATTCAAGAGATTACAGCTTAGAAATTTTAGATTTCCTCGCATTGCTTTACATTTACCTGAAGCGCTCGAACAAAAGTTGCTATCTTTCCATAAACGTTTATATACTCGCATACGAGAAACGTACTCCCATTCTCTTTTCCGTACATTTAATAACGACGTAACGCGGCAACGCCATTTTTCACGTTTATTGGTTATACGTATAAAGCACCACTAGAATGCAGAATTCTAGCAGAGTTTTATAATTCATTACGGTTACAGCGGAAACCGAAAACCTCGCGAACAACGTTTCACCGAGGCGTTTATTAAAACGAATTTCGAAGAAGCTGTAATTCTATAGCAATTAAGGCAACGCTTCGTATTACTTTATTTAGAAATTTTAATTTCGACGTTGCGTTCGTCGAGAGAAAGAGAGAGCTTTTTATAACCGGTCGCAAAAATGGAACGAAATTTTACCGAGCTAGTTCTCGATAATATTATCCGTGTTGGTGATTCAATTACGATAAATCCAGACAACGAATTCGAACCATTCGCTCATTTAGGCGTCCGATCTACCAAAATCGACGCAGAATTCTTCGTCAATTGTCATTTGAATGTAAATTAATCCGAATTTCGTCCGCAGCAATTGACTCTGCGACGAAAACTCGAATATAGAAAAGTTTCCTTCTCCAAACAAATTAATTAAAATTCTTTAAAGAAATAAGTCGGAAATTTTTCTGACAGATGGCGAAGTAATTTTCTAACTAAAATTATTTCCAAAAGTGGATTAAGAAGACCGGAATTCATTACTATAAGGGGCGATGTTATTACAAACTTCTGTATAATAATAAATTTACATTAAACGATGTAAAGAACTTCGACGTTTTTAAATTTATTTTTTTCCCCCGAAAATGGGCGTTTTGAAATGAAAAGGGGGAACGAAATACTACGAAGAATGTTTCATTCGATTGTCCGGCACTTGGGTGCGGTATACATCGCGTGCTACTGTAGCTGTGAAAGAATTCAATTTGGAAAATAATTATTTTCCTCTTTGTAACGTTCTACCGAGTATTTGAATTAAAGAGTTTGACGAGTTTTTATCGGGATGGTGTTGTTTCATTTTGTTTTTTTTTTGCTGTTTTATTTCGCTGTTGCGTTTTTTTTTTTTTTTTTTTTTTTTGTATAAAAAAATGCAATATCGTTCAGCAACTTTCTAATTGGCTGCTACATAAATAACTCGAGCAACTGGTGCGTGATAATTTGCTATCTATTAGGCGGCGGCGTTTCGCAAAACGTGTAAGAGAAATTCCAAGAGCTTGTTCGTCCTTGGCGTTCGCGTTGTTTTGTATACGTAATTATTTTGGAAATTCGCATTCGCGGCATCACTGATTCTGAAAATGACAGCGCACCGAGAGCTTTTAAAAACCGCGCGCATAACGACACTACGCAGAAGGAAATATGCCGTTGATAGTAGAATATTAATGAAGTTTCGTTAAATGTTTTTGAAACTGTCAAACGTAGTTTTTTCACTCGTCCTAGCTATCTAGTCTCTACGCCATACGGCAACTTCGTCATACGTAGTATACGTACGATTTTCTCATATTCGTTTAATGACGAAGAAAGTACCTATATGGGGCGGTGTTAGCGCCAACTTCCGTCCTACCTGAGTACTTTAACCGATATCGCAACGTCAGTTTGCTGACACAATATATCGAAGAGTATCGTATACCATCGTTTTAAACTGAAACGAAACATTTGCAAAGATATTAAAATCCTCAACATTCGACAGTATATTTATACACAGTGGTGAGAGCAAAATAAAACGCTTTTCGTTTACCCATATACAACTCGTTCGACTAGCCCTGCCCGAGTTGTATTCGACGTGTATTCCGCACATCGAAAATAGTTCACCATAGCCATTAATGCAACGAGTACGCTTTACAATTTGCATAGCGCTTCGTACGAAGGCGAGCCGGGGTGATATTTTATTCGAGTATTCGATTTATCCATATCTACCGTTGTGCTGCGAAAACGATTAAATTCCGGCATTTACTCGCATTAACGATCAAAGCCCGGTCGACCCAAATCGTCGCACACAATGATTTCCCCTACACAGAGAACAGAGAGAACCCAGGCCGAGTAAAGAGATTTTATTTTGATTATCTCAATTTTCATAATACGTACTGAGATGAAACAATTTCTTTTTTTTTTCGGAAATCCATGGCTCTGCCCTCTGAATTGTTGCAAAATGACTCTATTGTTTAAACATTTTTAGTCCACCCAGTAAACTGGTACGTTCTCCATAATAGGGGAGTGTGGTTATTTCCACCCGCTTGGGTGAGAAATCGTTCTTTCAACTGATTCACGAATTTTTTTGACTTCCTTCAGATTTCTAAATTATTCCCTAACGTTGTTCGGATGGTTAAATTGTTCATTTCAATAGTCTTACTCGGACTGCTTGTCTACACTGTTCTACTTTCACTTGAGGTGAGTCATCTTCCGCACAAGAGATGGGTACCAATTACCTCGGCGCAGTTTTAGCTCAGAATTCGTAACAGTAATACCCATACTACACTTTTCAGTGATGAACTTCACGTTTAATAATTATGTTTGGAAATTCGCAAAATTCAACATTTTTTGAATCATTAGAAAAAAAATTTAGGCTGTCTAAGAATAATGAAAGGATTGTTAAATAATTTCTTTCTTTTTTTTTTCTGTCTAAAAAAATATGATACTTAAGCACAAAAAAAAATCAAGTTGGCTTACAGCATATTTTATTCATGTATTTATTTTAAAAGTTTTCATCTGTAACAATTCAAGGGCAGTAGTGGAATCGATCTTTGAAAGAAAGGAATATCAGTTTCATATAAAAAATGTATGCTTCAATAGAAATAGATGATCAATTTTTCCTATCGCAAAAAACATACGGAAAATCTTCATGGATCAATGAAAATTCGATTGGTTTGATAGAAAGCGTAATCGGCGAAACTGAAAAAAAAAATTGATTCGATCATTCGGAATTAATCTACCTGTTTTTCAAAATTGATTTAACTTGATTTTTTTTTTGTTCATAATAATCAGTCAATGAAACATTATTTTCGAACCCTAGAGCTCATTTCAATAATCGGATTGATTTCCATAGTTAATTCAACTTGGCTTCAAAAATCAATTTTCAGTAAGAAAGCTTTTCGAAGTTGAATTTATGAATTTTTTGAAAATGGACAGTACTAGAACTGTATATATTAAAAAGGATAAGGAAGGAGAACAAGCTGCGAAATTGTTCATCGCTTTTTAAATAAGATAAGAAAAGTCATGATGCCTTCAGTTCTTACTTTGAAAAAAAAAACTTGATAATCACCAAATTTTCAAAAAAAAAATTATATAATAATTATATTCAAAAAAAGTTTCATATTTAAAAAAAAATTTCCAAAAATATAAAAAATGTTCAAAAAATTCTTCGACAAAAAATATCTAAAACAAAAATTATTAAAAAACCCTGACACAATGAGATTTTTGTGAAAAAAAAAATTATATAATGTGCAAAATATGAAAGAATATTTAAAAATGAAAAATACCTGAAAATATGTGTGTTTAAAAATTGAAGAAACTTCAAAACGTAATAAAATTGTTAGAGAGTTCTTACAAAAAAAAAAAAATGTACAAACATAAAATAATTAAGAAATGGAAAAATAAGTAAAAATTCATAGATCAATTGAAAAAAAAAAGATATTCAGCATACTATCAACAGTTTTTCTTATCACAGAAATTTGATTTCAATTAAAATCAAATGTTTTTACCTCAAATTTCAGCGCTGGGTACAGAAAAAAAAATGTTCAAGTAAGAGGGAATATTCAAAAAATGTTGGTCAGAAGATAAATGAAATTACAGAGAAAGAAGAAAAAAATCTATCATTCGCAAGATCTAAAAATCATTTGTACGCTTCAGTGATATAGCCAGACGGGCTTGGTTGATTCAGATTTCTCTCAAATCCTAAATTCCAAAATTTTTTTGATTATTTATTCAATGAACTCAAACAAATCAGACAGATCGATGATTTCTCATTCTCTAAAATACTAAATTCCAAAATTTTTTTGATTATTTATTCAATCAACTCAAACAAATCAGACAGATCAATGATTTCTCAATTTTTATACTGAGTTTTGATTAAAACAAAGGCAAATAGTTCCTTTTGCTTGTCGCGTATTATAAATTAATTCACGACGATAAGAGGACCTAAAATGTATCCTAAAAAATCATACTCAATCATTTTTTTAAATTACTTTCTTTTTTACGTGCCGTGTACACTGTACAGCCGAACGGCTAGAAGCACGTAACGACACGATATAAAGCAGAGTTCTTCTGGTTTTCAATACAACTTCCACGAAACTCCATCCTGTTGAAATAAAATCAATACGTATTGAATTTTTCTAAAAAATGTTTCAGCTTAAAAATGTTCTAATTTCGTTTTCTTTCAATTCATCGACAGTTTAAATTAATTTATTATTCATCTTTCACTGCCACAGTAAATCATCAAAAATTAAATAAAAACATTTTATGAAACGCTTAAAAACAGGAAAATTTTAATTTTTAAACAAATTGATAAAAAGAGTGAATTATGATAGAAATGACAGATGATTTTCTTTTAGGGTTAGAATTTCATCTTTGAATCCTAAAAAAATTTAAACTATCAAAATTTAGTTTTTCTAAAAATGCCAAGAAAATATTACGATTATTAATTTGTACAAATATTAGAAAGTGGCAAAAAAATTTGTGATTAGCATAGTATCAAATGAAATATTTTTATAAGCTTATAAAATTAATTTTCACTTTTGGGCTAAGACAGACCTTTTCGTAGGCTGTAAATTCTAATGGAGACAAATTTTGGCATTAAATTCGTAGTAAGCAGTTGAATATATAATTTTTCACAACTTAAAAATTTTTTGCAACCAAGTATAATTTTAAAATTAAAAGAAAATTTGTTCTCTAAATGTAAAAAAATTGCGTGCACAAAGGGAAAGGAAACGGCCCTCCAATTCCTCTCAAAGATTCTTCTTCATGTCCCCCCCCCCTCCAAGAGAAATTTCTGACTACGCGACTGGTATGCTCTGAAATTCGTTACTTCATTGACTAATTTTTTGAATCTAGAGTTACAGAATTAAAAGAAAGAAAGAGCGTCACGATAACAATTTCTGACTTCAGAGGTACACCATATAAGAAAACATGATAATCTATAGCTGTACTGTTATAGGAACTTTAAAAAAAGTTTTTATATCATTTCTGTCCAGTCAAACCCTTTACTCAATACACGACAAGAAAATGACACTACCTCTACTCTTCATACACCTGATAGAGTTAATATACCAATCATTATTGGTAATGTGGTAGACATAAAATGAACAAATGATATATACGAAATTTCAGCTGAACACTTATATTTAAACGCATTTACTGACCGCTGTCGCGCTAGTAAAAAATTACGCCGATCATTTTTCTCGTGCGAAATTTCACCGAATATTAAAATGACCTCGGCGATATCGACGCGAATATAACGCGTCGGATATATTACCAGGGTGTGGAAATTTCGGGCCAAACGCCATTAAGACGTTTATGGCGTACGAAATTCGACCGCGCGACGAAAACGACGACGACGACGGTTTTTCACCACCAAATGCCATTATGTCGTTCGCAGTCGTTCGGATATTTCGACGAATGTTACACCGACGTGGTGCAACGACGGAAAAACACGTATTGTTTTTGGGTAAATACATAAAAATGCTTTTAAATAAATTGCGCTCTTGTTCTTCTTCCTTTTATTTTAATTGAAATAAAAATTCCCTATTTCCGATGTAACTAAATAACATCTTACCGCCCAAAATGGGATCTATAGTATAAACGTCTCGTTCGCCTATAAAATAACCTTATTATTTCCTGATACAAAAATAATTCCTCGAAAGCCAATAAATAAAATGATACTCGGCAAAAGTAAAAGCAGCTCTATACATTACCCTTTATCTTTTTTGAACGCGTTATAAAAATAACTTCGCTGATATCTCGACTACCATAGTAATACAGATAATCAATAAATTCCACCGTGATAACGTTTTCGATACACATAAATAATTCGATCAATTAGAAATTTTCGTCTACTCCATATTCCTGCTTATTCGATTTTTTTTTTCGCCGAACATATGTAAACACGGTACGAGGAAATATAATAAAGATAAAATTTCATTCGTTTGATCTTCACCCTTGCGGCAATTTCATTCGTAAATACGAGACGTTTGAGCTTCGGGCAAACGCAACAGTATGGCGAGACCATATTGCGAAACAGTCGCGTAAATTGCTGAGCAATATTATCTAAACCTTATTTATAAAGCTAATATTAATGGCGAAAGTAAACCAATGTTGCTGTTTCGCATCGACCCGTATGCAAATAATGCGGAGAAAACTGAACGTTAACTCGGGCTAATTGTGGTTATTTCGAAGCGTAACACTAACACGCGCCTATAGGTATTATACACCTCTCTCCTACCCAGTGCCTATATAACATATATGCTCGAAACTGGAAAGGGTGCGAAAAACGCGGCCCTTTTTCTATTGACTTTTCGCGCCGAAGGTATGTGTTTATCGGAATGGAATTCCATTTATAGTTAGCGCCATCGGGTTTCGTTCCGAAATGAATTACACACGATTATCGAATCGATGCGCGCGCCAGTCCAGATATTTCGAATACCAACTCGAATAGGTGTAAAATGGAAAATATACGCGATGCTATAGGCATTGCGATACAACGACTGAATTATAAATTATGAGAATTTCGCGATTTATAAGCTCGTAAAATAAAGCATACGGCTAGGGTACGAATGAATTCCATTTCGAAACTCTCGTATCTTAAAAAAGTGATACGTTTCATCATCGCACGAAACTACAAAAAATAAAACCGTAAATAGTGAAATAGACTACAGCATATGGAAGCAATCGGCGTAAGAAGGTGATTCGGGTTAAAATCAGAATTAGATACTCTCCATCAATTACTTATTCTTATATATTACATATTTGAAAAGAGTGCCCTGCTCACCTAATGTGTAACGTGCCGTTGACAGTGATCCACCTTATCTACCAGAGGTTTCGTAAACCATAAACACTCCCCAAAACTGAAGAGGCAACTAGAGACAAGAACATATCATACAGCTCTGTTAGCGCAATTAAAAGAAGACTAGGGTAGGCCATGACCCCTTCTCCCCCCCCCCAAAAATATCGACCTCTCCACCGGCTTACCTAAGTATCCCAAACATGCCTTAAAAATTGAGAAGTAACAGAATAATGTAGTGAGAGAAAATGTTGAATCAGAATAACTATACGAATAATTAAAAAGTAAAGTATTTTTATGGCCATACCTTTGGGCCTGCTATGAAAAAATCCAAATTACGCCACTGTACAGGTCTTACTGAGTTTTTTAAATATTAAAAATATTATAAATTTATTTTGAATTTATACGGAGTATATCTAATTCCTCGCAAATGACCCTGTCGTGAGCTATGATAAATAGAGTACTAACAAAAAAAAAAAAAAAAAAAATGAACTGATTTTGATGCTTTTCAGCGTCGTTGGAAATTAAAATCAAGCTGGTTGCACTAAAAACCTTGAATATTGGCCTGAGCAGAAGGGGGAGAGAGGAGTTTTCCGCCGGGCCCGAGTTTTTTTTCCAGGGCCCAGGGGGCCGCAGCTTAACGCATCAACGTTAAAAATCTACTTTTACCTCCACGAGCTTTATGACTTTTCCTCCTGTCCTGGACCCGGATTTTTTCTACAAGGCGCTACTTGAATGAGAAAATACAGATAAGTAGTTTGAAAACATAGAATTACTAGCACTTCTAGGCGCTTGATTAAGGTTTACACATGATTATTATTTTAATTTTTTCCTTTAGCTCTGTTTCCACATGTTTTTTTTAATTCAATTTATAGATTAAAAATTAAGTTTTGAATGAATCTGATGTTTATTAAATACAGTCTGCAAAGAATATCATTGAATTCATAGTTCAAATAGGCCTTTAGCACTCAATATAATTAAATCTATTTTTGGCGCGCCTCTAGCATAGAAGAATAATTCATTTTTTTTTTTTTTTCCAAATTATCCATCAGTGCCTCTGGCTTCAGTAGCATTATATAGCACGTCATTGGAAAAAAAGCGAAGTAAGTAACAATGTAAATAATTTTCAAGAATTAAAACCACAACATTGGTAGGTTAACTTTACACTTCATATCATATTCACTGTGATATACTTGAGTTGAGTATTCTTTTTTTCAAGTAAGAAGGCAATTAATATCATTCATTTTTAAATTTTTCTATCGCTCGCAATTTATGAAAATTAAAAAAGAAATCATTTGTTTTTTAAAACAAAAATTTATACGTTTTAAATTTCATCTAAAAAATATATCATTAGGAAAACTACGGAGATGGGCTCGAAAAGACGATATAGGACTCTAAGAGACGATTCTTGGTTTGAAAAAGTCGAATCAGTCGAATGAACTGCAATGTTTCGCATGACGTGATATGAGACGAAAAGTGCCAAACTTCGTTCTTGCTTCACATATTTCTCATAAAAATGAGACGAGAAAAATTTTAAGTAGATTTTTTTTCTGGTCTCATGTGCAGTACCATCTCGCCTCTCTTAATACGAAAATTCTCGCGAGACTCGTACTTCTTACGAGATTTCTCATCATACCACGTTGATGAATTTTTTCAAAATCATTTTCGATAGCTACGGCAGTTTTCGGTGAAAATTATATCAGTTCTGGCGCTGCTTTATATTTTACTTTTTTGAGACACGGAGAAGAGGAGAATGATTCAGAATTGGCATTTTTGTTGCACAATTGTTGCGTTGAACTAAAATAAAATTGGAAGAAAAAACGATGAAAATGAGAAAGAAAAAGAATTAATATAAGAAAAAGGAAGTAACATCGTAAATCATCAAAAAAGAGGCATATTGTTGCTCTTACAAAAAAGATAACGAACTCTTTTTTTTCAATTGTTGAAAAAAGTACATGCGCGCAAAACAACGAGGTATGATACCCCCATAAGTACCTTACATGGACTTACCTTAGCTTTTCGAGACGCCAGTAAAAATCGGAGACATATTTTCACTTTCCAAAATATTACTTATTTATTACTGCAAATTACATGAAATATCTAAATCTCTGAAGCTGTTATCAACCATTTTTGAAAACATAATGTATTGTTTCAGCATATCTACAAAATTAGTGTAAACTCATTTTTTAAAGAAAAAATAAGTTGATTTTTTTTGTCTTTGGACTATAACACAACGCCTCCCGACATAAAAAATTTTAAATATGCAAATATATTATTTTACTTCTATTAATTTTTTTGAAGAATTAAATTTTCTTTAAATTTTTGAACTCGAGTCAGCTAGAATAAACATTTTAAGTGTTTTAAAAAAGAATAGGGTATGGGTTTTCACACTTAATATTAGGTGAGACCTGTAGTCAAGAAAACCCGAACAAGCCACGCTGCTGTTTACTTTTTTTTCAAATTATAAGTCAAGCATAGATGAAGTTGATTTAAGTTTAATTATTCCTTCATAATATTTCGAAGAGTAGAGATTTAATTTCATGATAACAGGTTTATTCGTTCGCTGTAAAATTTATACTATTATTCGTAACCTCACTTCAACATATTCCTTCCGCGTAGCGAATAGTTCGAATGAAAAGTTAACATGGTCTCCGTATCGAATACAAATTCCCAAAAGGATCGAAAACAGCCTTGACAATTTGTAAACAAATTTAAAAATTAGGAAAAGCGGACGAAAGCGGCCTTCGAAAAAGCACAAAAAACAATAGTAAATACATTACGAGAAAAGTTTTTGGTAATTTGGAACGACTCGCAAAAAAGAGCAAGAAAAAATCGTGGGACTAAAAAACACGCACGCACAAATTTCAGCGGCCATAAAAAATTGTCGATACAAAACACCAGTCGAGAATTAAAAGCGTTAATCCCAAATATCACTGGTATTATAGGCTCGCTTATACGTAGCACCGAGGCAATACATCAGACAAAAGCGCAGAAATTTACAAGGAAACAGTTAAAAAGAAATCTTATCTGCGCCGTTATAAAGATACAGTTCTAATAACGAAAAAAGTTTTTCTTTCATTTCGATTTATTCCGCAGTCCTTAGAGAAATACGCCTTATTGCTAGTTTTACTCGGTATCTTGTTACTCCGCTTTTCAAAAGTTAACAAAGAAACGATAGAATAAATCAATGATTCCTAAAATAACACTCGTCGCGGTTTGATTTAAGGGGCTGGTAGAGACCCGAATTTGCATACTTTTCAGCCGACCACGCTAATCAGTCGGACCGAACGATACGGCGCCGCAACTAGGCTACATTTCCTACGTATCTGGTAAGAACTACGTATCTCAACGCCAATACCAAACCAACTACAAAAGTCTTACTTTTATTTCCGAACTGATGGTGGCGCGTGGTTTGCGGTCGTAAATTTCATCGCATATATAGTTTACCGCAAATTTTCGCCCGTTAAAGAGTAAATGAATGAATGGTTGAAATTAGGCGCGCTTTTTATGTGCTTTTTAACGAGTACGAAATCGACTCCACTACCTATGCTTTCTTTTTCTCCACGTAGCGCTAGTTTTTCATTTTTTTTTTTTTTTTTTCGTCGAATAATTTAAACCTTAATGCTACGTTGATAGCTTTACAAAAACATCTTATAAGATAAATTGCGTTCGTTTTGAAGTTTACACCAAATTAAAGGGGTTCCAAAATTACATTACCATTACGTTTACACAGGCTCCTGGGCACCATGGCCGTCGACGTGAAGAAAAAAGGCGTCTTTCACGTAGTGCCGCAATTTTGACCCATACTGCGGTATTTTCTCGCCTTATTTATACACTAAATATTACCGCAACTTTACGCTAAAACTTCAAGAATTACTCTTTCGCAAGAATTTTCCGTTATTTACGTCCACAGCGATAGTTATAATTAATGTTTCGAATCATTACCAACACGTTTTAAAACCATTGTTATCTTATCGGTATAACATCTACAGGCGTAAAAAGCCTTTGTAATATTTGAAGAGAATATGAACTAGTACGTCAGAAACCATGAGAAAAAAAATGCAATGTCGACGTCGATTTGGAGAGCTACTTCATTTGAAGAAGTATTCTTCTAGTGTCTTTTTTCGCTCTGTTTGGCTTTTCCCCCTTTAAAACGAAATCCGAATAAGCCTTGTTACGCCATGGAAAACACTTATTTAGTCGCGTTTAAAACTGAAATCACAAGTTGCATCGTCCCTCTTCTTTTTGTGGTTTTCCATATTCTCGTTAAACGTTAACGATACTTCAGATTCAATCGAGTGGACTACCAAAACACTGAGATCGGTTCGAAATTACTTACTTTTCGTGGACGGTGGTGAATGAAATTTTCAATAAAAATTTATTGACGTTCAATGAACATGTGAGAGAAGAAATTATAGATTTGTCAATTCACTTCTAGCGTTTTACTCCCTTCCTTTCGTTTTACTGTTGGTATTTTTTTTTTCAAATCTTTTTTTAAATTTTTTCACGAAATTTAAATATAAATTGCGCAACCGAAAAAATCATTTTTTATCACAAACTCGGAAAAATATTTTACAACTACAATATACGAGTGTTATTCATTTCGTCACGATATAGGTCAATAACGATACTTTTCAACCCTTCTTCTTAATGGGTAGTTAAAAACGATAAATCTAAATTATTGGGAATACAACACAAAAATTCGACTTTTCTACTCATTCAGAAGCAAACAAAAATTATTAAACGTGAAAGCCCGAATTGCACCCCTTTGAGCGCCACCTAAATATGGTCTAGGGGAAATTGCTATCCCCCAATTTATTGCAAATTTAATTCTCTTCATTTTTGAACTTGAGAGTGTCTTCACGAAGAAGGGCGGACAAACGAGATTTCAAAAAAGAACAATTTTTATAATACAATCAATTTTAGAATTATGGACACCTCGAAAGTATGGGCTGTGAAAAAAAAAAATGCATAACACTAAATTGTTTGAAAGTTCAATTATCTCTATTTTGTTATGAACGATTTTCACTTCTAACTTATAGTAGGAGCAATATACACGAAAAACCAAATGCACTCCATTCCAGCACCACCAAAACTGGTCATATGAAAAATTGATTCCTTTCAACTGATTGCAAATTTTATGCTCTTCATTTTTTAACTGAGGTGGTTTTCCCCCTAAAAGTACCGACAAGCGAGATATTTTCAAAAAACAACATTTTTGATATTGCTTTGTATTTTAGGGTGGAGGACACCCTATTCTTGCGCTAATGACTCAAAAAGTGTAGATCGTACGAAAAAAAATATACTACCTTATTCAAGCAACATGATTTTTTATACATAGGGAGAGGTTCTTTAAAACATGCAAAAATCACATTTTCTCACCCTCCAAAGGCTGATGGAAACCACTTCAGCTCCTGGACTACCATTTAATTACAAGAAAAGAAATTGAAAACACGAAATTTTTCTCAGCAAACGTCATAGCCCAAGATTTCCTGATATGATATCGTCGCCAGAAAATCGCCAAGATAAGCATACTATTTTTGTTTCGCCATTGGTCGCATCACTGTCTCCCAGACCGGTGCCTTTATTTTAATAACACGATTGGTCGCATAACTGTCTCTTAGACCAGCTAATTAAGGTACTGGTCTGAGAAACAGTGATGCGACCAATCGAGTCATTTGAAAAAATTCCCCTTCAAACATCCGAAAGGCAACCACCAATGCATATATGTGATGCTTTAATACATTCTCAGGACCCTTCATAAACCCTGGTCTGACAGACAGTCATGCTACCAATGACGGATTAAATAAAAAAACGTAAGCAGGCATGCTGCATTATGGTAGTGGCGTAGGAGAGGGAAGTCAGAGATAATCAATGAAGTGGTCCTTGACAGTATATTTCCAGCCCACCCAAAATACGCCAGACGGACTGATTAGAAAAGGACTTTACTGAAAAAAAAGGTAATTTATACAGCTCATATAGTGATAGTTCGGGACTCGAGCAAAAAAAATAATTGTTTCCAATTTAATTATAGGTTTATTTACTTACTTCATCTAATTTTCCCATTTTTTGATAATAACTAATAATTGGTAAGCGACCACAATCTACGGCAAAACATTTCAGGTGTTCTACGTTAGGCGCTCAATAAATCCTGTACAATAATCACATACGCTAAAATTTCCCAATCTACACAAATTCGAATAATCGAAGACATTTTCAATACACTCCATTACTGAATGCAATGCGCGCGTTTACATGAATATCAGCTGTAAAGGCATCGCAGGGAATTTCAGCTCGTGATATCGGACATTAAGCGAGAATCGTTTCGGTGCTTTCAAATGCTCACACCCTCGAAAGGGTAAAAGAGATAAAGCATTGTGGGCTCACAATACTGGCTGTACAACACTTTGACTGATTGATTGACACGATAATAAAGCTTAATAAAAATGAAGAAGCGTTTCAAGTCGAAATGGCTTTTTACTCAATGCTCTTTTTTTTCTCGCGATCCTGCTTTTATAGGTGGATCTTTATTTCGCATAATAAAACCAGAATAAAAGGAAATAGTGGTAATTTTTTTTTTTTTTTAATAAATTCATCGCGTTAAAGTTTTGCCGCATTATCAGTGCTCTCGAAAAAAGTTGTTTATTTTCGACGTACTATTTTTACGATCCGGATATTTTTACGCTGTAACGCCATTTCGAGCGTTGATGAATACGAAAGATGCATTTTTATACGTCGGCGATGGCGCTGGTATTACGAAACGGTTTAAAGTTTTAATAACGACAGGCGCGGGTTCGTGAGCCGTCGAAAAAACTGGCTATTGTCGATGGAACGGCGGAAGAATACGACGAAGGTATTCGAGCAAGTATTCGATACGAGCGACGAATAGAATTTGGACATCGGAGGGTTAAAAACGTGGTGAGCTCGGGATGTGCGTTGAAAATTGGAATTTTTCATTGAACGGGGGTTCGCAAATAATGACAGGCTGGCACGTTCGAAGCGAGCGGATATGGAACGCGTTTTGAATAGAATTCGGGACGTCGACGTTCGTAAACCCTGTAGATACGTATATTTGTTTGCCAATCAGTTACCTAATACTCGAGTATAATTGTAAATGAATTGATCAAATGCGAGTATAAGAAACGGGAACGTCGCCGATGAGAAGAAATCGAGTACGAGGTATTCCATATTTTATTGGCGGCCAGAAATGCCACAATACAAACGAAATTCCCTCCGCGGAGCGTTTCGAGGTATTACTTAGGAAGATTGTTATATTTCAATTTGCGTTGATGTTAGCCCGCAGCGGCACATAGCAAGGATGAAGGACGCGAGCGGCGTTTTCTCGTGCTGCAAATTAAACTGGAGATTTTCATCGTGTCCTAAAATGTACTCGCACCTAAGGCTTTGCTGGTGTACGAAATATGACGAGGACTAGAGGTACTCGTGAACCTGGGATTTCATCAATTGTACGCGAATACTAGTCCAATACGACCGAGTATTATATTCCTTTGTTTTAAAGAACGATACTGAACTTTTAGCTCATCGCTTGCCGAGAATCCAACACGTGTATTTGTTTTTCGAAATAATCACCTAGATTAAAAATACCCGTTCGGTCGACAACAGACGAAGGCCAAGCCACATTACCGCTAGACACGTGTTCGGCAGTGTGGCAAATGGTCGCTATAAACGTTTCCTTATGTAATCTGTCATCGTTCGTAACTGCCAAGTCATTTGCGAACAACGAGGAAAACCGCAAACATAAACAATATAAATTAGCTTATAGTTTTTGCTTTCTATTTCTGAACACTGGGCGTATTTCATTTTTAAAACACTACACAATGTAAAAATTCAAATCATAAAGGTGGTACGCCTCTCTTGCCCCTTAACCACTGTATGAACGTAGCAGAGAGCCGTTGATTTATCCAATTATAAATTTTCAACGCTGTATATGTACGTACTTTGTACATTATATCGAACGCAACGGCGTCTATATCGTACGATATTTTATAATTAGCAACTTTTTATGGCCATGTTTTTCGATTCTCGCATCTGGGTTCCGCTTCAATCCAGGCGTCATAGTCAGTCTAATTTTTGCCACTAGGGTTCATTTTATACATGATTCAACTCGATTATTTTGGTAATACGGAACAGATCAAATTTCACGTTTTTCACTTTCCTCGCACTCTATGCTTTCAAACCTAACCACTTATAAGGAATGTTTGGATGTGGACGAAGTTAACGTTTACTTTTCTTAATTTTGTTAGGGTTTTTAACGCCTTCCACGCTCCCTTTTGAGTACCAGTACGAAGCGTCGAACGATATTTTAACCCTTGTAATCGTTTTGGTTGAGAAAATATTTTTTTTCGTGGTCGAAGAAATTATTTACCTTGTCTCGCGTTCTTATTTCGAGACGTAGAGTTACAGTTTTAGTTTGCTCTCGGCTCGTTCGGTCGAGTAATTATTTTTTCTACCGATGGAGTGATAATCGATATGTGTATGGGTTTAGAAAACGTTTGATTCGTAACGACTCGTTTGATGGTATATTGTGACCAGTGTTAATTTACAATAATGATGGAAATTAATACGTTAGATAATTTTGTTGTAAATTAGACATCATGATTTTTATAGAGAATATAAGTTGTGTACTAGGGTGGGTCGATTTTCACTTTTTTTGGAAAATTAAGAATGTACCTAGTTCAATGGTTGCAAAATCATCCCAATAGAATGTAAAAAAAATTTCAGCCCTCTAGGTCAATATTTACCTCTCCCATAATTGAGTCAAAGTTTGTAAATAAGCAAATTTTTTCAAAAAATTTCAAAAAATTTTGTTAGACTTATTTAAATTTTTTTTTGCGTTTAAACATCATGTTTTGCCTTCCCAACTTCGAAAAAAAATTAAAACGCCAATTTTTCCTCCATCCAGGGGTTCCAAAAATACCTAAAATATGTGCTAAAATACCTTATTTTACCTGTTTTTCCATTTTATTTAATATCATTTATTAGCTCTTAATAATTAATTGATATTGTGTAAAAGATAGTAGCTGAGTACAATTATGTGGTATTCCTCAGTATTTAAGCTCAGACAATACATATATTGGTTCATTTTCACAATAAGGGGTCTCCAAAATGGTCATTGTATGAGTAATTACAATTTACCATTTCTACCTAGCTAAGAGTTACTTAATACTCATACTTACAATATTCAATGATTCAATTGGCAAATAATTGCACAGCTCTTTGCTTTATACCAGAACTCACCACGCGGAGGTGGCTGTGCATCGAGTTCCTCCGGCCAGCCGGGTAATAGGCAAGAACTTACCGAATTATTCAAATTTTGAAATCTTTCTTAAATTCGAAAGATGGCATCATCTAGAAATGAAAATAAGGAAACGGTTTGTAGCGGAATGAATATTTGGTGTGAAAAGGATTTAAAAATGTAAGAAAATCTAACCTGTCGCGATTTCAAACGAGATTTACTTCCTACTGTGACAGAGTGGGGGCGAACATCAGCTGTTAAGCAGCTCAACGCATATGACTGATGCACGTCTATCGGCTAGACGTTGGATAATTTAAATATACCTACGTATATAAATGAGTATTTGAAAATTTGTAGTTGATATAACAGTAAAGAGCTGCGCTATATTCGTCATTCAAAATTATGTTGTAAGAATGAGTATAAAATAGAGCTAAGTTATTGGCTATTTTGGGTACTTTTCAAATTGTAAAAATGAACCAATATATGTATTGTCTGAGCTTAAATACTGAGGAATACCACATAATTGTACTCAGCTACTATCTTTTACACAATATCAATTAATTATTAAGAGCTAATAAATGATATTAAATAAAATGGAAAAACAGGTAAAATAAGGTATTTTAGCACATATTTTAGGTATTTTTGGAACCCCTGGATGGAGGAAAAATTGGCGTTTTAATTTTTTTTCGAAGTTGGGAAGGCAAAACATGATGTTTAAACGCAAAAAAAAAATTAAATAAGTCTAACAAAATTTTTTGAAATTTTTTGAAAAAATTTGCTTATTTACAAACTTTGACTCAATTATGGGAGGGGTAAATATTGACCTAGAGGGCTGAAATTTTTTTTACATTCTATTGGGATGATTTTGCAACCATTGAACTAGGTACATTCTTAATTTTCCAAAAAAAGTGAAAATCGACCCACCCTATTGTGTACCAAATCGATGATTCTAAATAAAAACCGATGTATTAGAAAAACAACCTTTCAATGATTTTAAGATGAATTTTCAATTAAAAACGATGCGAATTACGGCCCATCTGATTTTAGAAAACATATATCAGGATGAGTGGAATGCTCATATGTTTGCGTTTCAGGTCATTTATGATCATATAAAAATTCCAACTTTCCGAGATATTATACATATTTTTTCTTTTCACGTAGCGTAAGTGAGTATGGATGAAAATCGCGGGACTTTTGATTAAAATACGCAAAACTGATTTACTTCATTTTATTTTTTTATTCATCCCAAAATGAAGCTTCACTAAAATTTTGAAAGGGAGCGAAGAGAGAGCAAATAGCTTGCGATGGGTGAAAATGAGTGCATAAAAATAAGTGATTTTGTTGGGCTCGTAGCGCGAGAAGTAGTGCTATTACAAGAAAGGATAGGTACCTAGTCACTGCGCTAGAAAAGGAGCAGACGAGTTGATAATTGATTTGTGGCGCTAATAAGGAGCCACAACTAGTGAAGACTAAGTAATTAATGGGTTCGTAGTGAAATGCTTCAGCCACCAATAAAATGAATAAATAGAAAATGCTGAAAAAAAAAAATTATTAAATGAATGTAATACTATTTTAGCGCATGCGCAGCTAAAAGTACACCAACCGTGAGGTTGAATACAAAAAGAAATGTTCCAAAGAATTAATTCGCTGGAACGACTCGTAAAATTAGGTGAATAATATATTACAGCCATATGGTTATATACACAGAATGCCACACTTTATCAACGGGTAATACCAATGTATGAGTTCTAATCAACTGATAGATTACTGGTGTTTTTTAATGTTCGAGTGTGTAAGTATTCGTTGCAAGTTTGAAGTTTTTAATTTTAGCTTAGTAAGTGCATTTGAAATGAAGTTAGACCATGAAATCATTATTTGCGTAGGTTGTGAGCCATGATATTTCTCAAATCTCCCATATTTCCTCACCAAATCAATCTGGAAAAGTCAAATCTTGTATATGATATTAGTTCGAATCATGGGCGCAATTAAGGAGAGCTGAGGGAATATAGCCCCAAAATTCTTCGAAATCTCGAAAATCAATTATTAAGCTTATACGCGTAAGTGCTGCGAAAAAAATGTAGTCGTTCTCTCTTGGTTTAGCTCCCTCTTCCCTCAAAAAAAGTTCTGGTTGCGCCAATGGTTCGAACTTAGAATATGACTCCTTGAATTTGAATCATGGATCCAAAATGGCAGATGATCAAAATCTGAAGAAGGTTTGAAGTGATTTTCTAGAATAAAAATTATACCATAATTATGTCAAATCCATCTTCATATGGGGTTACTGTCTTGTAAATGTGGTGCGAGTAAGCAAAGGACCGAAAATTTTTGATTGGTGGCATCATAATATGAAGTGAATCTAAGTGACTAACACACATTCCAATTTTAGCCATCCAAGTGAATCTGAAGGCAAGTTAAAGCAAAATACATGTTTTCTGGAGGAGAAATCAGCAGAGGAAATTTCATGAATGCTCCATATCTCCTCACCAAATCAGCCTAGAAATGTCAAACTTCATACGTAGGGTTATTTGGCGACCAGAATATGATTCCTCAAATTTCGGTAAAAATAGATACAAAATGGGAATTTTTCAAAATTTCAGAAATACTCGAAGAGCCTCAAATAGCAAAAATTTGATAAATATTGGATCTTACGATATTATTGTTGGTAAGAAGCACTATACATACAAAATTCAACTTCTTAAATGATCATGAAAGGAATAGCCCGTATGTTTGCACATTAGATATAGGTGTGGCTTGTAGGCATGAAGAGCTAAATCAAAACTTCAGCTGGAATTTGCCATATGAAGAGAGTTACTTTTTTTCAAAATGTTGAAACAGCACCTACTGAGTGTTATATGGAAAACATTAGTAAACCCACATCAACTGTTTTGGTACTGGGTCATCAAATAATAATTTCATAAACACAAAAACACATTCCAAAGCTCTTCTCAAGCAGGTAAGTGAGACTAAATAAACCAAAGATATCATATAATGAACTCTGTTAGGGGGCTACCATACACATGGAAATACTCTCACAGAATCCGACACCCGAATTTCGAAACTGGGAGTGCTATACTTTTGGTATAAAGTTATATCAGCAGACTAGCACAGCCCATAATATGAAATGTCTGGGTAATTTGGTTCAACCCCTTGCGCTTGTGGAGAAGATCAGGATATCTTTTCACATTCATCAAATTATTATTCGACGACACGCAGTACCAAAAAAGTTGATGTAAGTCCAGTAATTTAATTTCGTTGAATATTCAATAACTCCCCCGCCCCCTTCAAGTGGTCGATTCCAAATTTGGTTTATATTTTTTCATATAATTTTCAGAAACAATAGGTATTTTAGTATGTTACAAATCTACCTTCATAATGATGACGTTAGAGAAGAGAAAAAAGGCTTATCGTCCTTAAAATATGAAGAAGTTGAGCAAAAGGTGGAAATTTTCCAATTAAGAAATTACTTACTCAGTCAATTTTTTCAGCTTCCTGAAGGGATTTAAAGAAGAATTAAATCGGGAAATGATTTTTCAGGGAAAACAATACTATACGTAAAGGTGTCAAACATTGTAGGCTGAGTATGTTGGACATCGGAACATGATTTCTTGAATTTAGCTGAAATAAATCCATAACGACCCATGATCATAATTTGAGAAAAGCTTGGGTAGCTTTAAATAGCTCAAATTAGATAGGTATTAGTTCATTTGATTCAGATGAATACTTGTACTAAGAAGGTTACTACATCTTGAATCTACCTCCATAAGTGATGTTGGAGAAAATGGAGCGAGGTTTTTAGCCCTCGCAGATGGTGCGTATGAAACGAATCAAGCAAAAATCCATTAATTATTTCGATTCTTCACCTTGAAGGAAGCTCACAGAGTCGCGGCAATGGGACATCATAACGACTTTCCAAGATGCAATCGAGAAGGTGAAATTGGCCTTTCTAATGAAAATAACACTCTCTCAAACATTATTTAACGAACAAACCATCTAACCTTATCGGCTCGAGTACGTAACTAAAGCTGGAAACCAAATAAAAGAAACCTTAAATGAAAACACAGGCCTGGTAATCCAACTCGACGCCGCACTTCGTGTATCGCAGATGTAACAAAAAAATAAATGAAAAAATAAATACATTAGTTGCAGGCTTTTTAAGAAACCATCTGCTTCAGTTCCCGCGCATACACGACGTACCATTTAGTAGGTGTAAAATCTAAACGTTTCAACGCCGAACAGCAAAAGCGACAGATAAGAAACACAAACCCGTATGCGACGGCAGCGATACAGCAGGTCTTTTTAATTAACGAGCATTTAGATTTTAAATTCGTCGCTACACCAACCACCTTTATTATCAGCCGGAATACAATACAAGGTGCAATTTCGCATCGAATACTCGGCTTCACGTGAGTTACGTTTAATTTGAATTAACACGCGGCTCGCCACCTTATCTGGCAACGTGCAGCGCTACATGTTGCATAATGTTTACTCGGTTTATTCGATTTTCATTACTCTCATTGTACACGTCACCTACGCCATCAACGATTACAAATTACTCGCGTCTGTTCTCGTGTCGCAGAAACGCGATATTTATTTCACCTTTTACGAGCTTTCGCCCACGTTCATTCCACGTACATATTGTAACCGCATACGCGCTCTTCATTCCATACAACAGCGACCTCACCCACCTAGCATCTACGTACTCGCGAATACGTCGTGGCAGCTTAAGAAAGTTTAACGTGGTTTGGTGGCTTGTTTGATGAATGAGAACTTACCTCTCGCCTAATTTTTGCGGTACGATTCAAGCCGACAGGAATTATCCCCGACAATTATCTTGAATTCTTCGTTAATACAATTCCACCAAGAGGTGCGGAAATGACTTTATCGTACGAGAATAATGTCTCTAAGGAATATCTAAGTTTCGTCTTTTCGTTTCGGTTATCTTCCAAATAATTTTTAACGCGTTTATTGACACATTTAAATAAGTAAAAAGATTAAACTACAATGAAAATTCGCGGACGAGCTAGCTATTCTAGTTCCGTATTCATTTTCGCAATACACTCCCAACATCCTTGCATTTATATTAAAATTTACGAATGAAAATAAGGTAAAGATAGCAGCAAAAGTAGTACTTCAAGATTCATATGAAAATAGAATTTTAATAAAAAATACTCTTACATTAGCGAACGCTACTAAATAAATCTTTGAAAAAATTAGCAATCTTAATTTTGAGTCGAACTACAAATTTGAAAGAAATACGTTTAGATGTTTATATTATGAACATCTTACCAAATTAAATGATGAAAAACGTAAATATCTAAAGGCACTTGTCCCTCCTGATTCTTCCTTGCAAAATCAAGAATGCTATCACGTCTTGGTTTTAAATTACAAGTTTAGCTAAAAATCCAAATAAATAAAAATCCATTTTTTGAACATGAAAAAAAATCATACACTTTAAAATTCTGAATTATTAGAAAAAATCTTCCCCCACCGCCCTTTACAAAAAAAAAAAACAAATATTATTTTCACAAATAAACTTAGATAAAAGCGTAGGAATGGGGGATGATTAGGATCAATCCCTCTTGGCTTTTTTCAAAATCACTGTTACTACAGGTTTACAGCCTACCTGATTTGGGAAAGAGGTGGAGGAAGGCAGGGATTAAAATATCATTGCGTTTTAGGCTACTTGTAATCATATCATAAATGTCCAACGCCTAGCTCCGACAGGGTCGATGAAAATTACTGGAAATTTGGTGAGAGACTCCTGGCAAAATTCCTCAAAAATATTTTTTCACTTTTCAATTCATCTCAAAATGGAAGTTTACTCAAATTTTGAGAAAGTGTGGTAGAGGGCAAATGACCTAAATTTTTTGTTTTTTACTTCATACGAAACAGCGATTCACAAGCACTAATATATTCAAGTTTAGGCCTCCCAAGCAGACTGGGAAAACAGATGGAGCAAAAAATGGTTTTTGAGGAAGTTTCAAGACATGAAATTTCTTGAATCTCTCATATCTTCTCACCAGGAAAGGGCCAAACTTCGTACGTGCAATTATTTGAAAACCAGAATACGACCTATAAAATTTGGGCAAAAATGTATACAAAATGAAAGATTGCCAAAATTCTACGAAGGCTTGAAGAGGCTCAAATGGCTCAGATTTGATAAATGTGGACTCATGTATGTTGTATGTCAATTTTTTCTCCACACGTGATTTTGGAGAGAAGCAAGAGTGGTTACTGACCTCAAATTGTTGTGAAGATGAATTAATTAATAAATTAATGCAATTAATTTAATTTTATATATGCGTATAATTGCACATTTTTGTAAAGGTGGTTGAATTCAAATAATATTATTTCGAAAAAGTAAAGTGAATATTTTATATTTCTTATAGAAAAATTTTATATTGAAAATATAATGTATTGTTATGAACTATTCAGTATTTATATATATTGTGATATGAATAAGTAAAAATGATTGATATTAGTTTAGACAGCTGTATTTCGCCGGACTTCCAAGGGTGAAGCTGAAAGCTGAAGTTGTGTTTAATGTCAAGGCTTCGTTAGGGTTCATTAGTGCCCACCCATGAGAAGAGATATAGAATGGGGGGGGGGGGAATGTCTGCCTCCAAGTATTGGTTGAATTTGTGAAAGATGGGAAAATTTTGATTATGGTGTAAAATAATGAAGTGAGTCCAAGTGATTAAAATAATTCAATTTTAGCCTACTAAGTGAACATGTAGGGGAGTTGCAGCAAAAAACCGCTTTTGGAGGCGAAATGAAGAAACTACGGCAAAGAAATTTCACGAACTTCGAATAACTCCTTAGCAAATTGATGTAAAAAGGTCAAACATTATATGCGTAGTTAGTTGGGAACCAGAATATGACCTATTAAATTTGGGTCAAAATCAATCCAAAATGGGGAATGGTCAAAATTCAAAGTAGTTTTGAGAAGTTTCAAACCGCTCACGTTTGGAAAATAAGGGCTTTTATTTCAAATTAAACTTCTTGGATGTTTTTGAGGGATAAGGTGGGTGTTTCAGATCTGGTAATAGGTGTGGCCAGCATGCTTGAAAGTTTAATTGACGATATGTACAAATGTAAACCAAGTCCCATTAATAACTCAGCTCTAATAATGCGACGTATGGCTGCTTACATTCTTTTTTTAATACATAAATAGTTAACAATCAGTAGTTATAAATGCAGAAAAGAATTATGACGAAATATCCAAAAAGGAGAGAAACGTCAATTTGATTCTTTGAAACAGAAATTATGTTCAATAACTAATAAAAAATGAACAGTGAGAGTGTGATGACTGAGTGGAGGCGGTAAATCAAAATCTGGAATACACCTTAAGATCAGGAGAAAAATTAACATTCGAAGATCAAGTAGATTCATTTCCTTCTCATAGCAACTTAGTACAAACGCCACTGAACTAGCAATTTGAAAAAATTGATTGAAAAACTAAGCTTCATACACGATCTTTAATTAAAGCATCTTGAAATTAACATATATATACATATAATATTAAGCCAATATAACGTACAAAAAAAGCGTAATATTGAAAGATAAAACACCGAAAGTTACGAAACAGATACCGCACAATCGCCCAATATGTTAAAAAGTTTTCAAGTCGATTTATAAAATCATAAGTTTATCGAAGAGTTATTTACTCGAGCAAATTTTACGATAGGAGTTCAAGCGCACGAAACAATAAGCGAACGAATAATTTACGAATTTAAATTATCGCGTTTAACCAAACAACAAACGTTATTTCGCGAATCCTTGTATAAGTTATTACGCGATGAACCCACGAAGAGGGCAACCAAACGGTTCCATCAATTCTACACTTTTTACCAACTATCACGCGCCTCTTACTCAGCATGTAATTTAATCCATCACGAAATGTCGAATCGATTGAATGAAAGTTTCGATTCGAATGAATTATTTATTTAAAATTATCCTTCCAAACTCGCGTATATATGCAGGTACCTTCGCGAGTTACCCGACTTTCGAGGTCATCGTATCTTGAAAAGTAAGCGCGCTAGCTTAACACCAAATCAAAATCCCGCAGACATTCATATACGTAAATTCATTAAATTGGTCGACGCGAGCCCAGAGAAAAAAAATTAAGGTAAGGTAAAATTCAACAGTTGCTGAGAAAATTCTTCTCGCCAACATTTGAACAGCGTATAATTCCCAAATAAGCAATATATATTCCCACCGTAGAAAACGCGGCCCGGCGTAACTTTATCCGTTAAGGATAGAAAACGACTCGACCTAACTGAACTTAACATAAAGTTTAAATAACCTCAAAGGAGTTTAACGTCTCAGCTATTTATTTATAAAGGAATACTTGAATAGATATAAAATCAGTTCTATATGCAAAGCGGTTTTACTCACCGCCGTATACCGTGTGAATATCGTTATTATGATAAATTTAAACAATTTTCCGGCAAACTTTCAACATTCTTACAAGCTAAAGGGCTCGCTAGAAAGCTATACGACAAATGTCCGAGATAAAGATGATTTTTTCGTTTTTTATATTAAAGTCTAGTCACACGGAAAAGGTCCGATGGCGCGCCAAGAATATGTACTGGTAAAATTTCACGCATCGTGTGTTTTCAAGAGGTAATGGAAGTATTATTTTTTTATTTTTAAAAACATTATTTTCTACATTTCGCGATTATATTTTTGTCCTGGGATTATGCGGATATATTTACACCAATTGTATGCCACAGAGACTCGCAATGTTGTTTTTTTAGATGAATAATATCTGTTATAATAAACGACTTACATTTTCGATTCCAAGTATCTCCAATCCATAAACTAAAAGAATCTCCGATTTCGAAGTTCGAAAAAAACTAGGTACTCACCTGAGAACAAAAGTAAAAATAATAAATTATTAACACGCATAGTGCATTTATATCAAACTCTAGGCAAATAGTATATGTATTCACGAATGAATTCCCTTACCGACCAAACAAAAAATATGTAATGCTATAAAATGCTGCTCAACCCCATTCCCATTCTACCAGTTTTCATAGCAAAAATGTTTACATATTAACAATTGATTTGCGGTATTCCCCATTGAAGATAAATATAGTTCTAACGCACATTTTTTTTTTCAAATGAACTAAGTATTTCATTCGAAATAACACGAAAGTATTTAATAAGCTGATACCAAGCTAATTCATGAAATGAATATATTAATTTATCAGTTTTCCACCAGGAATTTGTGGATAATTAATTAGTTATAAGCAAAGCAATTATCCATATTTTTACCATAAAAATCTCATAACAATATCACAAGAAAATTGTTGTAGTCACAAAAATGTCAAAATATAATATTGAAATAATTTCATAGCAATATCACAAGAATGCTTCTGCAATATTATATGGCATTACAGTAATGTCACAATAATCTCACAGTAATATCACAAGAATGCTTATACAATATTATATGACATTATAGTAATATCACAATACCCTCACAGCAATATCACAATAACTTCACAGTAATATCACAATAAAATCCCAATACCCTCACAATAACATTACAATAATGTCATAACATCACAGTAATATCACAATAACATCACAGTAAAATCACAACAATAAGGCTGCAATATTGCAATGATAAAATTGAGAAAATGAAAATTTCACTTCTCAAAGTCGAAGGAAACACCTACCAAAACAAGACCTGATTTTTCAAATTAATGAAGATGTCAAAAAGTCTGATTTCTCGACTATTATAATAATTTTTTGGTGCAAAGTTTGATAATAAGTAAATGTAGTTTATAGTTACGTTACGTGCGTAGTGTAAGCTTGATTTGAGCTCTTTAGAAGTCTATACCAAGTACCTATACCCGCTATACCTAAGTTTTTATCTGATAGGAGTTCATAAAGTGCAAAATGTTCGAAATACCTATAAGATGAAAATCGACATATTACCTTTATCACCTCAGTTCTGAGCACCTCAAATAAATTCCATATTAGGCACGTTACCAATAACATTACCCATTTCTCATTAATTTTTGAAAATACAAAACATTTAGTCCTTCTTCAAAAACAAATTAAAAATATCAAGACCTTCAAAATTTCGAGAAAACCAACTCCTAAAAATGTTGTTCGTTTTCCAACAACAAAACACACATTTAAACGCAAATAAAAAAACAATTCAAACTGTCTACAAATGGTGTTTTTCTTGTTTAAATTTTCATGTTTTTGAAAACTGTGAAGACAGTGTAATTTTTAGTGTGTACCTCGATCCCTTTATTTCTTGGTATTTATTTTTCTGTTCATCCAACATTAATTAATACTTCATACATACATATTCCCTCATACGTTTCTTTAGTATAGTTCATTTTCTCTCACATAAGTAGTTTAAAAATAAAGATTCAGTCTAGACACTTTTCAAATACACTTATTCTTTAAATTTGGAATACGTTGAACAAAAGAAATGACATCCTACTGAAATAACAACTAACTCTATTCAAATTTGGTACGTGGATGAAAATCGAATGAAAAGGTTTGACCTCTAAAACTCACCAAATACAAATTTGTACGTCATTTCATTCGATACGGTATTAATAAGACCTTTCAAACTTTTTCGTACATATTTTCAAAATTCTAAAGATGCTTGCAGTTGGCAATGGGTGCATCATGAAGCGAAAATACCCCTTTGTTTTTCTATAGTATCCACACTCCACAGGGCACGTGTTTTTCAATTAAACGAAATCACTGTCGGCCGATTGTCGAAAACGAGGAAGAAAGTGCGCCGATTCTGATTTATAGCGGATATGTATTTTTCACTGAGTGCTCCATTCTGCTGGTAGATTTATTGGTTTATCCGATTCGTATAAAAAACCGCGACTGGATTCAAAATGGGCGGAACTGCTGCGTATCGAATATTTCATTCTACGCATTAAAAAATTCCCGGCAATAAATATCAAAAAGTTGATGGCATTATCGTGGATGCCGGGGCTCGATTAATTTACCAAATTCGTAATGCAACCCGTAACGCAGGAAATTACCCGACCCTCGACCTCCTTGAGGACCCGCAGAAACAGCAATAAGCGGGCACGAAACCATGAATCTTGAGTGACACTCGGGTAATTACGATGCTTCGCCTTTGTAGTTGGCCGGCCACTTTACGACCGAAATTTAAGCTTATTCTAAATATAAATGCTAATTTTAGTATATGCGTTTGAGAATTAAAGGCACGCCTGAATTAAAGGCCAGGAAATATTTGTCAGTTAATTATTGCGATTTAGAAATGCTCCGAAAATTACTTCGGTACTCGAAATAGGATTGATAAATGATCGTATTACACGAGGTAGGTGCGATTAACTTTATAACATCAATTTGATTTCGTCGTCCATTGCCAGCTCATAGAATCCCAGTGTGACTTTCTTCTTTTCTTTCTTTCTTTTTGTCTTTCTTCAAAAAATGTAAAGGTCAAGTGAGTACAGTAGTTGTCAAAAAATGTCATGAAAATTTCACCTTCCAAACTCAAGTTCAACTTTCAGTAAAATGGGTTAAATATTTTAAAATAAAATACTTGAATGATTTTTGGGCACTGTCAGCTTTTTGGGCTTGGAGACTAACATATTATTCTGTTGCGGAAAAAAATCGTTTTCACCGATAACTCAACAAAAAATTAGCTACCATCGTTTACCATTTAGCTTAAAATTCAAAGAAGTTCAATTACTTATAGTGAATGTATGGTAGTGAAAGTAATTTGGGCACTGATAACTGCGATTGGGAAAGTAACAAAAAATTACTCATTCTGGTTGTATTATAAAAAAAAAAAAATTGAAAAAAAAAACAAGAGTTATATTACGATTTCAAAACCAAATTCAAAATCCAAATTATATCAAAGAAGCAAAAAAAAAAAACATAAGCAGCCACGCAACATTATTGGAGCTGAATTTTTAACTAGGGCTTCTTTACATTTTGAAGGTAATTTTGTCACGTAAACTCCGCAACCCTACAGGCCGCATCTACTACCAAGCCCAATACCCCTCACCATCAACTTATTCCTTTCAAATGTAGCATTTTTTGTTCATAAGGAACAAAAAAAAAACGTATTTTTCAAATTTTAGTTGATTGGGGCATCTCAAACTTTTCTCAAATTTTAACCAGCCTCCATTTTGGACCCATTTTCGATCGAGTTTGACTCAAATTCAAGGGGTCATATTCTGGCTTACAACTAACCGCATATACTATGTTTGACCTTCCTAAGTCGATTTGATGAGGAGATATGGATGATTCATTCCCCTCAAAAAACGTTTTTCTGCTCTAATTTTCCTCCAAATTCAAAAATCACGTGTGAAACTGAAATTGGCACACTATGATTCTCATTCCTATTAATCATATGAGTTCACACTTATCAAATCTGAGCTATTACTGGCTACTCAAATCATGCTCAAATTTTGACCATCCGCTGTTTTGGAAACATTTTAGTACAAATTCACTGGGTTATATTCTAGGCCCCAATTACCACCCAAAGTTTGACTCTTCAAAGTCAATTTGGTGAGAAGATAGAGCAGAGTGAAGACATTTCAAGCCTTAAAACTTTCTCAAGAAGCCGTGTTCGTTCTAACCGCCCTTCAAATGCACATAGGAAGCTGAAATTTGGATATGTTGGTGTACGAGACGTAGTATTTCATGTAAAACCAAAAAGGCAATTTTTGAATTTTCTCCATCCTCTTTCAAAATTTAAGTGAATTTTTGATAATCAATTTGGAGAACTGTTCCAGAGTTGAAGACTGAAGTCGGTATCAAATCTTGAAAGAGCTAGAATCGAAATTCAATTTTAGCAAACCAAAGGTTTTTTATTTACATCTCTCAGGAAATCTTCAAATATCGTCCATTTAATGCCAAAATAGAGTAAAATAACTAATTTATACCACTTCGAAGTTGAAAATGTGGAGCATTTCTACATTGTAAAAATTGGATGTACACATTAGGATGGAATGAAAAAAAAAAAAACGTATCTTGGATTTTCACCAAATTGGCTGAGGTGTTTTACTTTGAGTGGAAGACATCGGCGAAAATTTTATAATATTGAAATATCGCGATCTGCAACTTTTCGACCCCTTTGTAACAGTTGGAGTTTTTGATCCAGGAAGGATGGCAATGATGCAGGAAGATGCAGAAACTCAACATTTTGACTGACTAAAAAATACGAGGTGCACTTTGGGGACCTCCTGCTCCTCTTCTCTTTCACCTAGGGGTCTCAAAAATTTTCTGGGAGATTTCTCACTCCAATCAAACCACTTCATCAAATATACTCAAAATCCAAGATATGTTTTTTTTTTTTTTTTACTCCATCCGACTGTACATTTTCTTTCGATATCTGAAGGACTAAAATGAAACCCATAATTTGCATCAGTGTCTTAAATTATTTATCTAAGTACTAGCAATGTTTTATGGAGAAAAAGGTGAAATATCAAAAGATATATTCTACAAACCCTAAAAATTGCAAATTACTATTTTTTTTACTCCTACATCACAAAATAAACACTCGTAATACAAAAAAAATTTAAATTGATCAAAAATAATTTTTTTTTTATTTTTTTTAATTTTTAGACATTTTGACCGATCATTTTATTGAAAATTAAAATTGAATTTATGGGGTGGAATTTTTATGAAACCATCTAGTAACTGCAAAAATCGACTTGCTCTATTCGACTCTCTCCTCTCCTCATGACTGTGTTCATACTTTCGATGCTATAAATCGAAATTAAAGCTCAATGACGATTTCACAATGGTCGAGTTCACGAAGAGATAAAATTTCTCGGTAAATCTTGTTCATTTTTTAACAAACCAACTCACCCATAAAGGATGAATATCCAAACGAGATGAAAGTTTCGATACGTCGAGTTATACTTATTCGCGCATACCGTTTATCTACGAATGAGCTGTTACACGTTAATGCGATCTCTCGTTCTGGTGGATTTCCGATTACCTTAAAGGGAGAACCTTTCGGGAGATCGAGCTTCCCCCAAATGACTAGTACCTTCGTTAAGATAGCGCAACTAATTTCTGGTCGTTTGAATGTACAAATTCGTCCATAAATTACCGTCGCGAATATAGAACATTTATTGCGCGTTGCAAGCAATGGCATCGGTATGGATTGTATTTCACGAATACACAACATGTTATTCGAATAGTTCTGAAGTGAACCGTTAAGCGACCGATATTTCTTCTCGAAATGCCCCGCATTCTACAATGAAATATTATTCAGATTGGGCCCAAATAAATCGCCGATCGCATGCACATACGCTGTACAGATACGAGAAATATGTAAAATCTATGCAAATAGCTTTTAACAAATTGAGCTACAACCACGTGAAAGTTGAAAAGTTGATAAATTTTAGTTATAACGAAAACCTCATCCTAAAGGCAGGGTCACATGCAGCCAGCAACGGGAGTAACTAAAAAGAGGAAAAACCTATTCTCTTATTGTGATTTATACACCGAGAGTAGTTCGCGTCTTGTTTACTTTTGTAGGGGCCGATTCAATTTTCCGAGCAAATATTATTTCTGCGTAAGCATTCCGCGTTTTACTTTAATACAATAAATCTCGTCGCGACTTACGCCTATTCCTGTTTTTGCGTAATGGCAATTGTAAACGGGTCGTATTTCGTGGTAATTGTGATTTAAGGAGTTTACCAAGTGTATCGGCGCTCCGGCAGCAGCTCTGTGTTACCGGACCCATTGGATTTTCGACTTCCGAACAATAAGCAGCCGAACTAAATGTCACGCGCAGCTGTTGTTTCTATACACTATCAATAACCGCAAGAACATTACGCCAGGTACGACGAATACCCTTGCTTACACGTTGAACCGGTGCGTGTATAGTGATCTCGACATTCGGCCAGCTTTTACGCTTTAATAGTTTCTAGAATAATCGATCGCCATTCGTGTGCACTATTTTCGCGAATCGATTGAGCGAAAAAAAATAATACCTTCTATTAATTCTCGCTTTCTCGTCGTCGTCTCAGCTGGCGGAGAAAAGAGCGACCATGCGCCGAGTGTTTCGCTACGGTGTTTATAGACGGCTTAAAAAAAAAAGTTTTCCAAAATTAGAGTAAACTTTTTCCTTACCGATGCGAGCCTCTCGCATCCACGTCAAAACCACTTTCAATTTATTTTCAATAAAATAGTTATTTTTTTCACACCTGCGTGATCTTAACGCTTAGTCGGCGCTTTAAAAAACCTTCGCTCATCATTATATGGTACGACGGTGAATCTGTATTAAATTCGCAACCCGGCTGCGCGTAAAAACAAGCGTAACGAAGGTACTGTTTAAATTGTTGCAATTGTTATTATATTCCAGGGCGGTTGAAATTTTCATCATATAAGACGCGTCCGCGGTGTAATGAAGAATTTTTCTTTCTTTTTTACCACGTTCATGTACGATTTTAACGTTTTATTTCTCTCTATTTTTTCTTCAGCTGAGTTTTTAGTAATAACCATAGCTATTACAATTTACCTCTTTTAGAAAAGACAGTGAAAGAGGAGAAGACGGAATTTTCATTCATTGCGTTTAAGACCATTCGTAGTCATAATATGACAAATGTCTCAGTTTTTTCCTTTTAAACATTTTTCCAACAAAAATTGTTCAAAATTTGGTCAGGAAGTTGCCTTGGGAAAATCTAGAATGTTTTTCAGACTTTGGGTGCAACTCTGCAGAATGATGGTTCATTCAAATTTTGAACAAATATGAATAGACATCCAAACACTAAAAAATGTTTATTTCAGTCTCATATAATTACGATAAAGTGAAATGAAAAACCAATATTACGGTAGGCCGAATTTCGCTTCTTTTCTTTTCAGAAAGTTAAAAAACGGAGTAGCAATAGTTGTTGAAAGGCACCAAATGAACTTCTCAAAAATTCAAGTCCCTTAATTCAATTTTTAAACCCTCAAAATCGAGTCAAAAGTTTAAAAATTTTCAACTTATCAAAAAAAAAATTTTCACTCAAGCAGAATTTATTTCATATTTCAAAATCTTATTTTGTGATCCAAACACTAAAAAAATTTTAACCTGTATTTTTCAAAATTTAGGAAGAGCTAAGATGCTTTTATATTTTTTCAATAAGCAAAAATGTTGGTTATTTTCAAAAATGTACGACAAATGGGCCACTGTACAACCAAAATCGAGCATATTTTGCCTTTTGAGCAAGAAATAGCTTAAATTACGCCCATACTGTGCACACGATCAATAAAATTATCAATCTGTTGTTCATTTTTTAATATAATCAAAATTGTTGCTTTTTGAAAAAATAAAAATAAAATCAGTCTGGACACGCTAAACTTAAAAAAATTAGTAGCTAGAATTTTTTGCAGTCTTCAGATCACAAAATATGACTTTTGAATCATAAAAATTTCAACCGCACGAAAATTTATTCAAACCTTAAATTTATTTTGGCAAGTCTAAAAAATAATTTGAGGGCTAAAATTTCCATGACGTCCTTTTGAGCTCATTTAGCAACTACTGTGACCTCCCTTCCTCTCCTTTATGGAAAAAAAATGAAATTCGATCTAAATTAATAAAATCTCTCTATATATTAAAATCAAAATGAAATCGGTTTTGAGATGCGCACGCATCCTTGTTATGAATAACAGGTATAAAAGGTATATAAAGGATAGCACATATACAAAGGAAAAAAAGGTTGTAAATTTCAATAAAAGCTTTGAACATAGGCAAGAGCAAGGGTAAAGTTGTAAAATTGTTTAAAATGGTAGGTATAAAAAGGTATAAACAGGCGAGCCCATCCTGAAAGGAAGAATTCTTGGCGGGGGTAACAAATGAGAATAAATTGAGTTGTGCAGTTTGGAATGTACTTATCTGATAAAATAACTGTTTTTTCTTCATTTAATTTTTATTTCGAGCCCCGAAGGGGCGAGTAGGCACTAGTATGTCTAAACTTTAGTTTCCTAAGTGAATGTAGAGACAAGTATGAGCAATAAGGACTTTTTGAGGAAGTAAATTTTTCCAACCTTCTTTATCTCCTCATCAATTCCAAGTATTAAGGATGTAGTATTGAATGGAGACTAAAAAAATGACTCTTGGAATTAGGGTTTACAATGCACGTAAAATGAAGGATGAATAATATTTGAGGAAGGTTTAAGGAGCTTCAAATAACTCAAATTCGACGAATATACTTCGAATTCAAGTTCAACTGAATGGTGTAAGCGTCATATATTTTGCCCATTTACACCCCATTGGCCCCGAAACTTATTATCGCCATAGTATTAAGGTCCTGATAGCAACACCAGCTAATAGAATAACTGTTTCGCAGTTATTCGAGTTGAGTGGTGTTAGTAGAGGTGGAGAGAAGAAGGCAGAGGAAGCAGATTGCTCCGGATTCGGGTTCCTGAGAAGGCTCGGAAGTTCGAATTTTAGATTTTAAAACATTTCGTAATTATAATTGAATTTTTTTTTTCAATTTTTTTACACTTTTCATTGATTTAAAATTTTAATGCATCAAGTTATGGCGTTATCAAAAATCATATACTTTGAACCAGAAGTTTGGGCGTACGGCTACAGCAAGTCCGGACATTCCTTCAACACAAAAGTCAGCTCCAGTGATATGGCATGGCTGCTTGCGGTTTTTTTTTTAATTACTAGTACAACACAAGTGCCTAACGATCGTTTGTTTTTCCTTTTTCTCCGACGTCTCCCGATGCGGATATTAAACGAGGTTTTTAATTTCTGGTTTAACATTTTTTTCGCGTGGTTTACTCTAGAGTCGCGGCAGCGCTGTAACCGCCGAAAAAACGCGGTACGAAGATTACGTTGCTGATTAAAATTACTTCAATTCTGAAATGATAACACTGGCCGTTAACTACGACTCTTCGTCCCCTCTTTTCGAGGTTTTTCCACCGGGAATGCGGCTGCCTCGTCCTCGAAATTGAAACATTTTCCAAGGGTTTTAATATTGTGTACGTAGAAATTACAGTATCTCTCTCTGCAGCGTTGTAACGTATCAAATTTTTCTTAATTTTCGCCGCGAGAGAAATTTCATTTCGTTTAACTTCGGTATTGGACTTCGTCAGAGAGACGACCCAAAGGAACAGAAACGAGTGGCGAAATTCGCGCGGCGACTTGGCGTTGAAATTCGAGATACCCTTGGTTTTAATTCGACGCAGATACAAACGACCGACGCTGCAATGCGGACATTAAAAAGCCGAGTCGAAATTCAGCTTCGTTTTGGAGAACGTGCGAAACTGCATAGCCGCCTAGACTGGTCCAAGCGTAGGGGAAAATACTCGAGAACACGAACGTCGAACGAGTAAATTAAAACGCTAGACGCGCCAAGAATTTCGTGCCACCGGAGAAAAAAAAAGTTGAACTACCGAAGAAAATTGCAATTAAATAATTCATTAAAGAAGCCGCGTAAATTTCAACCGCCGCGACGCGTAAATTACATCAATGATGAGGTCATTACGACCGTAGCCGAGGTGTAATTAAAACGTAATAAAAAGTACTTCGAAGTATACCACCCGAAGAAATTACTCTGGTCGACTTCGCCTCTCCAGCCGCGATACGCAGCGTCCGCTAAGAGTCGGAAAATTTTATTCAATTTTACGACCCCCAATTTTTACCGCTTAATCGCGTTTACGAGAGATGTTCACCTAACCCGCGATTTTATTCTCCGTCGTCTTTCGCGAATTACGTTTTCGATGATTTTTTACGAAATTTCAATACAGCTTCTTAATTTCCAACTTTTTAAAGCCTATAAACGAGAATCGACTCGGCTTTATTACATAGTAATTTTATAGCGGAGAGGTTTTTTGGTATTTTTTTATCGCCGCTTACCAGCTTAAAGGTTTTTCGGTTCTTACGAATCGACTTTCTAATCGTGGATTTTTATGTTTTTTTTTTCTTTCTTTTTCGTTCGTTTATTTTTTAATTTTACAAGTTTTACGATTGTATCGTCTTTAATTTTGCATTCGTGGAATGATTTCGTAAGTCGTTCGTCCTATTTTAATGCATAGTATTTCACATTTGAGCCAAGTATACTTGGTATTTGAAGATCATTTGAAAATTGATGTCGGGTCGCGAGCAATCGTAATGGGATTTCTTTCAGTACTTTATTTCTATAAAATTATCGTTTAACATTCTATATAGTTTAAAAAATTTCCTTTAATTGAGAAAAATTTATACGAGAATTAGATAAGCTGTTCTGGGACATTTGAGTGCGAGGTCGTATCATTAAAAAGCCGATGCTCACTTATGGTTATGAATTGAAGAAAAATAATGAAAATATACATTTATCGAAAATAAAATGAAAGATAAAAATTTTTTAAATGCATCATAATCATTTTTTAACATAAAGAAATACGAGATTTTTATACCAAAAGTTCATTTTAGACTACATCAACATAGGGGTCAAATAAGTTGAAGCAAAAAAAAAGCGAAAAATTGGCACCTACGCCCCCCCCCCTTGCTACTAAACCCCTTATAATAACAGTAAACAAGAAAATGCGAAGCGCCTTTTAATTCTCAAATTTCTCGGCGCGCCCTAAATAGCCAGACCGCCTGTGGGCAAGGAGATCATAGATGATTACAGAAATTTCAATACTCAAAAGTTCCTTCAAAACTTCCTCAAAATTCATTTTTTGTTTAAACTTCAATTTAAATCCATTTCGGATGCTAAAACGTGAACACAAGTCGTCATTTTGAGTCAGATCAAAAATCACATAAGCAACTTCTGATTAAATTTTGAGCAAAAAAAATTTAATTTATCATGTACGTACATAATATGTTACAGTAGGGTTTCTCAAAAATATATGCAAAAATTTTTTTTTCTTTTGCTCATAATCTTCATACATGAATTTTTTACATTAAAAAACATGGTATACAAATTTATAAATTAGAAAGTCATTTTACATGGAGACAGTTGATTTGCTATTTAACAATAAATTAATTTTTCTATAACTAAGCGAGTTTTCCACTTCAAGTGTAATATCTTTGAAGTAATTAATGTTACAATGATTTAGAAAACTTAATATTTGATTAAATTTCCGATTTAAATATTTACTTTTCGCTCGCCCGATAGTATAGCGAATACACACTATACAGTTCTAGAGAGAGCTATATAATCAAAACCTCCACATTACGTTTCGTACACCATAGCGATCTCCGTTCAATCACATACGTGGAAATTAAACTACACGAATAGATTACCTTAACGTGCGCAAACAATACATAATTCACATCTTAATTAAGTCGGTTAACCGCTTCATCTATTGGATGCGAAAATCTCAATTATAATGATAGCCGATATCAGACATAGGTTTTGGTGAAGCTAAATTCACCACTAGGGAAAAGCAGTATACATTATTCGAATTTTTAACGTCAGTATGAATGATCAGTTTCTCACTTCCGCATCACCTCACTTCTCAAATTATTATCAAGAATAGGTGTACCCAGCCAGTTATCTAGTTACTTGATTATTACGGTGTTTAACAATTCCTGCCTTTTTTCGTACCATTTCAATTGAAAAATCTGATAAAATTATTTTTCAATTTTTTATAAATTATGCTCACAGATTACCACAAATAACTTCATGTTAACATATAGCTTACTCTTCACATTGAAGAGGCTAAATACCACTTTAAAAATAAAATTATGATTTTTTTTTCATTTTTTTTTTTTTTTTTTTTTTATTGCTGAAGGAAATTCTATCGTACCAGACAATTAGAATTTTTTTCCAAAGAAATTCAGAATCTTTTTCGGAAAAATTATAATTTCAGCGACTTTAAAAAGTATTATAGTTCCTTCAATATTGTAAAGGAAGCTATATGTCCATGAAATTTTTTGGACATCCTATATAATCACAAATTCAACCCACTTTAATTTTTGCTGGATTCAACCCATTCTAAAGCTAATATATTGTATAATTGGACTGATCATTCAATTTCAGGTTTAACTGATATCAGGGCTCCATGGGGGCCAGGAGTGATATATCACTGAATGCTGTGCAATGTAATTAGTTGAGTGATTTCTATCCTAGGATCCCTCAATTGGAATTTTTCCAAGATATTTCAACATGGAAGCAAACAACACGAAATGAATTCCACTATTCGTCGGGCATTGCTGATAAGCACTAGTATTTGAGCCTCTTCTTTCCGGACTTACATAGAAACACATGCTTCTATCAACTTCTAGAGAGTAATCTTTTTCACATCTACAAGTGGAAGTTGTTAGCACATTTAGTTTACAGGGGCTTATTTTAGCTTTCTTCTATTCTTGTTCGAATTTCTCAACTAACGTTTTGCCACTCTCATTTCAATAGCTCATTTCCACTGTATAGGGTGTTGAGCGGGGCTCGACTAATCCTTAGATATTCCATTCATCAATGATGATTTCAAATCAATATGGTAACAAAACTAATATGAAATAAAGCCTCAGCCACCTTTGCTCGATAATGTACTGACTATAACTCTAAGTATCTCATTAGACCTTCGTATTTGGCGACCCTGAGGAAAACTCGAAACAGTTTAGAATAAAAGCGAGTTTATTTTTCGCTCGAAATTAATTACCCCAACAATCGAGATCGTCATTTCGTTTGAACTTTAAGTAACAATCTGAAATTACAAACCGAGTTTAAATTAAATACCCAGACCCACGCGCAGATAAGACGCAGTAGCGGAAATTCACGTATAAAGGAAATAAACTTTCTTCTACATGAGAAATTCTCCAGGAATAACTTAACTGTGAACGGATTAAACGATTAGGTATACTTATATGCTCCTAAATGGAAATACTACGGTAAGAATGTAACTATGTAAGTCTAACCGAGCGTACGTTAATGATTACCGATACCGTTTTAAACTGGCGTCAGATAATTTATAACTTGAAATTAGGATACATTATGAATTCGCGTGCCTTATTTGCTACATCGCACTCGTACACATGTAACTACGTAATAATTTCCAACGCGATTAATTAGCCATATCTGGATACCGTCGCGGTGTTCAAATAGGAGCCTACGTCGCGAAAAATTTCCAAAAGAAAATAAAGACTAAACTCTCAGCAATTCTGCAGCAACGACGATATTTTCAGTATTACATCACCCTCACCACCCCCATCCCACCTATGATATAATATTCACAGAATTTCAAGCTATGAAATTAAAAGAAGGAAAATAGCAGGGAATATGCGACAGCTATGTTGTTATATAGCTGTAGAGAACCCTTTGTTGGAGGAGAACCGCTACCATCAAAAGAAACTTTATTTAAGAAATTTAGAAAATTTTCATTTTGGGTTTATATGCATTATGATAGCGACAATGCAAATATACAGGGTGCCTCACCACAGTATATTATAGCACATATGAGCGTAAAGCTCTTCATGAAAACTTCACGTTCGTATGTTAGATTGCCTACTCCTGTTTTTGAAATGGTCGAAGTACTAAAAACTAGAAGAACCACCTAAATATCTCAGTATAAACATTAGTTACACTGGACCAACAACTTAACGTGGAAAAATTTAATGAGATGAGTGGTTATAACCCAGTAACAAAACTAATGATGGAACATAGAACCATAAATAAAGAGCTTATGAATATAGAAGAGTGATAAAAAGTGAAGTACGTAAATTTTTAAATAAAATAAATTTCCCTTCTCTATATTAAGTGATTGGGTCTTCACAAAATTTAACTGATGCGATGGTATAAACTTCCCTTCTCCGCAAATGATTAGCCCTTTACAAAATTTAACTAATGGTAGAAGATTAGAATTGCATACGACATCTATGAGGTAAAAACAAAATTCTCAAACCCGCTAAATCATGATTAAATGAGAGTAAAATATGTGACGAAATACCTGAAAAGTACCAAAATTATAGATTGGTATACAGAGGTGAGAAAGATGATGTCTAGATTTATGCCTACGCAAGTTTTTAAGATGTGAGACAATCACGGAAAACAATAGAAGGCTACATAATAAAAGATTCATTGAGATGCGATATCTTAGACAGCAAAATGACAAAAGAGACGAATTTTATCTACATGTGAAGTATAGGAGAGTGGGTTAGGTATAGTGAAGTATCTATGAGATAAGTAAATTTACATCCACAATTAGCAGATATTTTTACAAAACCACTGCAAATTGCGAGGCACAGAGCATTTTTGTTAATTTCAGACTTATTTGTAGAAGAGAAAAAAGAGGTGATAGTAAAATCTAATACAAATAGCCATTATACATCTTATTGTCATCATACTCAGTGATGAGGAGGTGTTTTGGGTTATGTTGTAGCACCGCTTAAATGTATTCGCCAATGAGACGAATACACAAGATGATTAGATCAGAGTTATTAGAACATGAGAACGAAAATACTTGAAAAAGGCATTAAGACCGCTTGTGTTTTTTTAATATTTTATCATTTATTGTTTCTAAGAGGTGCGAAAAGAAACTTGTGTATTAAACTAAGAAGAAAACCCAATTTAGGTGACATTTCAGATGTGCAGATATGTAACGAAATAATTGTTTTCAATAGTTTCCTTAATGATGATGATAAGAAACAATAGGCAAACCTCTTAGAATAAGTTCCTAAAATTAAATCTGCAATAGATAAGGTATGCATAGCTCATTTCAAGGATGAGAATACTTGAATTAATATCTAATGAAATGACCTACATGAACCTTATCAGTTGTAGGTTTAATTCTGGTGACTTCTCTTCTCAATCATTATTTCAAGAAAGCTATTGAAAAAAAGGCATAATTAATTTTTATATCACGTATCTAGATATATAACTACAAAATATCAAGTACCTGAATGAGTTTTTCTCACTTTTATATAACTCCAAAGGTGAAAACTGTTTTTGTAAATGAACAGCACGATGGTTCACCCGCACCAGATATCTTTATCAACACCTTCGTACTTACGTATTACAGCAATGTTTTACAATGCCCCATGGAGGTTGTAAAACCAAAAAACACAAAAACACTTTACCAAATTGATGTGTATCGCACGAAAGTCACAGCACAAACTAAATTTTAAACTAGACGTCGACTTATATTTATAATAAAATAACAAGTTTCCATTAGCCAATCGCAGAGCACCATTTTTAGAAGTAATCTGATTGGTCTTAAATTTCGTTGAAATCTATACTTATACGACTTGTTACCTGAGAAAAGATCAGTTCAACGTTGGACTGTGTAGAGTGTACTGCTAGGTAGGGCTATACTTATATTAAGTAGTCTGTAAGTTAGGGGATTGAGGCTGTGTCTTGGTTGGTTAAGTTTTGGCTGTGTCTTTGTGGGTTTCCAGTGAGCTGGATCTTGGTAGGTTCTGAGTTGAGGTTTGTTTTTCGGATAGGGTTGAGTTCGCTAAGTCGGTAGTTTTTATTTTTATGATTAATTTATATAATATAGTAAATGTAAATTAAGATAAGTAATAATGAACGAGGTGTGAGAAGTGAGATATGAGGAGAGAGATGTGTGTAAGGAGAGAGGTGTCTGTGTGTGGGGAGTAAGGTGTGTGTGGGGAATGAGGCGTGTGAGGCGTGAGTCCCAGGGATGGGGAATGGGGGTTCCACTTCTTATCTAATCCTAAATGAGAATTCTCTGGCTCTCGTTGTGTCCGTGATACGCATTTTGATGGGGGACTGTACATTAATTTGTAACCTCGTCGGTCTGTTGATCGCTCTTCGCAGGGTTCTTTGAACTTCGTGAGACGTTAGAGAGAGGTGAAGGTTACACGAAGCCATTGGGGTGCGTTTCTTGTACACAAGGGGTAGCTATCCCTTCCTATCTATAAGGAACTAACTCCTCGCCTTGGCTTACGAGCTGAAAAGAGGGCACGGGCAGGGCCAGTCGAGGGCAGTTCTCGGTGGCGCTCAACCGTGAATAAGGTTTCTAAAATTCGTGTTTCAAAGGAGGTTTTCAAATCGAATTAGAATGAAAAAACATGCAACCATAAAATCAAATTGACAAATAATAAATTTATCATCTTTAGTCAGTGTAATGACCACAGCAATTACAAACATGATTTAGAATATTCAATAGATAATAAATGAAAAAAAAAAACAACACAAATTCTCTCTCTTTGATAAAATAAATCATAAAGTATCAAAATAGTCACAAAAAGAATAAAATGATGAATGAATGTAATGATGCATTTCCATAACTAAGAAGGAATTTTTCCCTCTATCATTCCTCCATACTCAAGGCGGGGCTTCGGAATATAAGTAGGTAATGATTTGAAATTATAATATGTTGTTTTAGAGGCTTTGTTTGAGGGCATTTGGCATTTATTTTTCCAATTTTTTCATTATTTCATTTTAAAATTGACTCTTTCGCATTTACGTACTCATTTTTCAAAGCACCGCCTTAATATCGTTGAACAAATCTAAAGGCCTAACTCCACAAAACTTCGGTAACACTTTGCAACAAAAGATAAAAAATAAGACTCATCCATGAAACACAGTTATATTTTTTTAGGCCTTTGGAGTTATCACAGGAGGGGGGGGGGGAGTAACCAACAAAAAGTATATGGTTCAGGTTCAATTGGGTCAGTGCAAGCACCATGCATTTGACCATTTATAGCCCATTGGGCCCAAAAGTATCTGGGGCGAGATGCGTTGGGAATATTAAAAAAAAAAAAATTGTACGACAAAAATTTAAAAGCGTGGAAGATTTTTGTACCCTCTAAAATTTTATTCGAGTTGAGGAAATTTTCATTCTTTTTTTTATTTCTTCAATTCAGCTCCTACCGTAAATGAATCAATATTTTTGTGATAGAAGCCATTTCATACCGATTTTGGATGGTGGGCCGGAACCATGGACCTCAGGGGATCAGATATGGTATTCTGCAAGATAAAATTCAAGATTCAAATTTACTCAGCCAGATAAATATGATTGGCTGAAAAGTGAACTCTAAAAAGTATAGAACATTTTATGTAATATACATATCTACATAATTTTGAAAAAATTTAATCTTTGATCTCTCCATCAAAAAGAATGGTGTCACTGGTGTATAAAATAAATGAAGCAGAAGGAATTCTGGCTATGTTTGATGTGAAGAGAGGTGGGACGTACTGAAGGGGAGGGATTGATATCCATTACATACCATTATACAAAATTTAGAAGGAAGCTTTAGGTTGTAATCCATTCTCCTACATTTCAGTAGAGGCGAAGATTTTGGAATACTTTTAGTTCCAACTAAAAATTCAAATTCCATTTCGTAATGGGCTCATGAGGCTATGAGAGGAAACACTATTTAAAAAAAAAAAAAAATTATATAATATATAAAAAGTAATAAAACAACTAAGGTGAAAACGAATTCCGCCTTATTGCAAGTAAAAATTATTCATCGTAAAAATACGAATTTTCGAACTTTGAAAGATTAAAAATTATGCTGACACATTTCGCCTAGGTTCTCGTCGTTTTATTCTCTGGCGAATTCAGGTAATAAAGGATCATTGTATTCGCATTGTTCAAGGATATTTCGTTAAAGGAGGGCTTGACAATTCCGCCGGGAAATGGTACACACAGAACTAGTACAATATATGACTTCGTCTAATAATGCGGTAGAATGATGGCGTCACCTCGACGCGAAACGTAAATGCCTACGCGAAAACTCCTCTTTACTGCGACATGACAGGTACACTTTCGTAGGTTTTTTTCTTCGCGTGCCCGAAGCTCGAGCATTTTCCTTTTTTTCGAAACGTACGCTACGGCGTTAACGATTGGCGATTAAATTACGTCGCGTTGCGACAGTGAAAAATTTTCGATGAATAATTACGTTCGACTAATTAACGCGTATTCGGCTAAAATATTTTCGAATTAAAATTGAAATTTCATCCGAAAACAAAATAATCTTTCGTTCGCAGCGTCGTCGAGTCGACGAATTATGAAATAACGACACGACGAGGTTTCGAATTAACAACGCGTTGCTCGATGATATATTTTCTTTTTAATAATTTATCGCCTTATTTCGTATAACAAATTTTAACGGTACGTCGTTAATCGACTACTGTCAATATATATTCCGTGATTTTTGTGCTTGCGCTGTTGTTAAAAAGCGTGTAAATGGAAACGATTCTCTTTCCAGTCGTGTAATTGGAAAGCACTCGAGCGAAATTAACAAAGTTTGATCTTTTTTTCTACGCTCTTAATCTGAAAATATCTTTCCTCTAAATTTATGTAGCGAAACAGTCACTCGGTGATTTTTTTCTACTCCTCAATTCGGTAATACCATTTACTCGGTTCTATTATAAGAAAGCAATTTTAAAAACGCGTCCGCAAAACGCTAACTTATAGACTCGCGAAAATTTTTTTTTCATGCGAAAGAAAATACTTACGCTGAAGAACGCGCACATCAAATGTTGGGAAATTTATCGTTTCGCTATACCTAATGTTTTCGTCCAAGCGGAAAAGAATCCCTAAACAACGTAGAATTCACGTTCCCCATTAGGCGATAATTTTTGCCGCCATTACTTTGGCTAATTTTAACGCTTGTTACACCTTCTACTTCCGTAGTTCTTTTCCTTCTTGATTTTGTTTATTCACTCGTCTATTCGGTAGAGCATAAAACTATTTATAGGAACAATTAAATTTAATTCATTTGAATCGAATAATAAATCGGGTTTTATTTTAATTTTAATTAATTTCATTAGATCTTAATCGTGTATTTCATTTCTACTAAAATGAATAATTTTAATTTCAATAATGCAAGTGATCCCAATAATGCCACTTTAAATTTTCGAGAGACTTTGTTATGAAAAAATGGAATGATTTCAGCTGATCAAAATTGTACTTACCTCAATTATGAATCGCTACATCTTGAATACATTTAAATAGAGGAAAATATTTGAAAAATGAGAAGTAGCCGTGCGAGCTTGTGTAACCTCAAAGAGCATTCAATAAGCTTAATACTAATAAAATATCATTACTAGAAAAATACATATCGCAGCTATCAACAATAAATAATTCGCCAAATTTGAAATTCATACTACAAGTAATAGGATTCTTTCTTTGCCATGTTCCCAATTCACACATAACTATACATTTTGTATGTGTCAATAAGGTTCAAACAGCGCACTTTTGAACACGCGGTCATCTTATTTCTAAAGTTGATATAATGTGAATGAGCTCTGGGCTCAATTCGATTAAAATAAAACATGTATTCACGAATATTTACGAATGTAATAATTTTAATAAACTTCACTAACGAGGACCACAGAACTTGGCAAATGAAAGCAGGATTTATTTTTAACCTCCTTAAATGGGTTGTTTTTTTATAGTAAGAAATAATTATTATTTTATCATAATTTTAAATTATGAAATTAATTTAGATATTTTAATTTGTTTTTTAATTATTTTTCATAGATTATAAATTCAATAATAATTTTTTATTACATTGGATTTTTATATAATTTTTATGAAAATCGTAATTTTATTTAAAATTTAAAATTTAAATTTAAATAGACTAATTATAACAAGAAAACTTCAAAAAATTTATAATTTATGTTCTCATTTTTTTTTTAACTCGTTCATTTGTAAACATTTTTGCCATTTTTTTGACTCTTTACATTTTTATATGCATATGATCATTTTCCCATACCTACTAGGATATTTTTTCATTTTTTACTCAATTTCAAGACTGTACAGAAAGTCAGGGATGGACACAACTAATCCTTGTAATCCCTTTCTCTAAGGCGTTGGATACTGATTTAAAGCAATACAAGCAAAATATCGCTCTTACATCCCTAAAAAATATTCAAAGGCAGCTTGAACGCTCAACCAACAGAAAGATTATCCATCATTCCAACTGCTGCACGAAATGGTTTGCCAACTTATCAAAACTTCAACTTTTTGATGCTTCAAATTAAAAGAAATTGACTTTTGAGTGATTTTATTCATCAGTCTTTTGCGTTGCTTCATCTAGAGCACACCTAAGGATCAGAGATGTTGAATGAAAATTATTCATTTAATTCTGACATCTGATGTGAATCAAAGAGCGCTGAAAAAATCAAAAATTTGATACTTCAAAATTCATGCAATTATATAAAGGTCGAATACATTTTTTTTTTTTTCATTTAAAAATTAAAAGCATTTATAGCGAAGTGGAACAATCCCATTTTTATATTAAAAATCGATCATAAATAGAAAGATACGAATTATAACATGATCTCAAAAACCTGACTCTTCAAGTCAATATTTATGATTGATTTCCATGCTTAGAAAAATATGAGAATTTCTAAAAATTGAAGCATTGAAAAATTTGTACTTTTTACTTACTTTACTTTACTTTTATCCACTAACGTGCCGTGTGCTGCAACATACGCCAGAGGAACGGACGGAAAGGGGGGGTTAAATTTGGTGAAGCAGGTCAATAGATTGGAGAAATTTGAATAGATTAGCTATTGTGGAAGGATTATTGTTGAGAAGAATGTTTAATGAGGGGGGTAGATTAAAGGTGATACGGTTTTGTTTGAATTTTGGACAATCTATGAGAACATGTTTGATAGTGATGGGGCTAGAGCAAACAGAACAGGAAGGTTGTGGTGTTTTGTTGAGAAGGTATTTTCCCAAAATAATTAAATTAAGCGTAATATTTGATTTATGACAATTTTAAACAGAATATGAAGCAATAAAACTTGGACATTTCTTGCCTAATAAGGACGTTAAGGTTGAAATTAAGCTCGTAACAATTAGTTACCTATAACTGATAATTTGTATGAAAATACATAATATTGTGTAGCAATTTTCAAGCGAATTATAATCGTTTTTTTTTAATTATTGTTAGTATCGTGTACAGTTACCGAGGCTAGAAGCATGTGCTTATAGATTCAGACGTGTTTGAAGAGTGACTGAATGGTGGATTCTGAATCTCTGAGGAAATCAGAGAGGGATTCGGGTGGAAGAAGCCGTTGTCTATGGGTATTGTATTTCGGGAACTAGTTGAACATATCTCACTGTCAGCTGGTTCAAGGACACACCCAAAAGAGATGGGGTAGTTTGAGAAAGAAGATGAGAATGAATCAAAGCACAATAACCTATATACAAAGTTTGCCAAAGAAGACCTCTTCTCTCCTATTACTTCCAAGTGATGTTTTACACCAGGATTCAGTATGAAAGCACTAAAAATCATAAAAATTAATAACTCAGCATTTTCTGGTTCCTCAACTAAATAAAAAAAAATTAATATTTGTAAAAAAAAAATTGAATTTCAAAACTTGATTCAACGATAAGAAAAGTAAATAATGACCTAGAAAATCAAAAATTTTCAAGCTTAATACCGAGTTCATTCAACAACTTTTGTGACCTATGTATGTACACTGTACATCATCGATTTTCGAAAAAAAATCCGAAGTCATTCACATACGAGTCTTCATACAACATGCATCCAACGCAGAAATACCTTAGTTCAGTGAATGTGCAACATAACGTTGCAAAATTAGCCCAACAACATCTCGTCTATTGGTAAATCTCAAGATAATGGCGTTTATAAAATATTCATAGTAAAATGGAGGTCATGTCTTACAACAAAAAATACCGTCCGAGTTTTATTCTTAATAAATTCGTCTGGGACGGAATGAAAAAAAAAATTGTTCGTACTAAAAAGCTTCTGGTATGAATTACGAACTGATTAATTATTCAAAAAAACAGCTTCCAACTATTTACCGGTCATTTAAACAGCGAAAATTATTTAAAGCTTACAAAAACAGTCTCGAAACATCGAATAATTTTTCATCCGCGTCTAAATTCGCTTTCCTTTTTCGGCCTATTAATTATAACTCAAAACTGAAAACAACGGTAGGAGGGAACGTTCGAACATAATTAACAGATACTTCGACACTTTCAAAGTTGTTAAACATCTTCGGTTATAATGCGAGTGGCGGAAAAAAATTAATTTTATCGGCATACTCGTTGGAAAAACAAGCTCAGTGTGTTTTTAGAAAGAGACAGCAAGAGAAAAAACCCTACTCCTATATGCGATATGTTATTTCAATTTTACTAAAACAAACAAAACAGTAAATTGAAAAGATACAAACTCCGCAACACCGCGTATAAAATATTAAAACGAAATTTCTCTTCATGTGTACAAACGGGGACCTTTACCAAGGGAATTTAAATTCTGTAACCCTTCATAATGAATTCTATTATCTTAAATATCGCACAATAAAATCGGCGCCTTATGATACATAATTTAATAGCAATCACTATCACGAAGTGTTGTTTGTAACCTTCGGCGACTTATCGTCTACACAACTCTAAACGACAAATCCTACACGACCACCGTATCGAGTCGAAATTCTGCGGTGGGCGACGGCTTGACGAGAATTAAAGGTGACCAAAAGAGTTTAACTAGTTTAGCGTTCTATACTCTTAAACGTCTAGTAACTATTCTGAAGCATGGAGGCAGAATTCCCTAAATCTGCTAAGCCTATTGTCAGACTTTCGTTGCTGTGTTTCTCTATTCGGGCCTCACGTTTTGATGAAAATGGAAAAAGATTCTTCATCGTTAATTTCTGTAATCAAGCCCCTTTAACATAACAGCAAAACAGAGAAGATTAAATTGACCTAACATCAGTATTAACGAAGCTCGCACAAGCACCAGTAAATTCTACGTTGGTACAACGGCAAAAAATTACATCGACTGATAGATTTCCAACATAGACGAAGAGCTGAAAGAAGAAAAGAAAGAATAAAAAAACACTTGAAATGGAAAAAGTTTCCATTTGGAATCACCCCTCCGTCTTCAATTTATCAAAAATCTGCGTCACAATTCATCGAGCCGGCTAGAGAAACTAAAGTTGAACTTATCTCAAAACATGCGTGACAAGAAAGTGCAACTTTTCAAAGTCTTCATCGGCAACTTTTAAAACGTATGTTACCATAACTGTCGGCAAACTTAACAATGTCTGTCTAATAGTAACAGAAACTATTGATAAATGTTAAGTTTTCTTCGAGTCAACTTTTTCTCTCCTTAAAGTAACTTTTTATGCAATACGATAACGTCAACGCCTTCCGAATATCGGTGTACGATTTTTTCTCCTCCGTTTCCGGAGTGGCTCTGGATCAAAAGGTTATTACGTAACGTAGATTTTCGTTTGATAAAAAAACACAAAAGGGCGAAATACGCGTACAGTAACACCGTTCGATTTTTTACGGCCATTTTCTTCGGCGGGGAAAAAGCGATTTCATTTTTTCTTCTCGGCTCGGATAAGTTAAACGAGATCAAAACGCGAACGATAATACGTCGACTAGGTTTCCCTCGAAACGATATCGAGCAAATTAGTTCTCTAAATTTTCCGTCTTCGTTGCCAGAACGCCAGAAGTACAGATTGATGTCGATATAACTTATAACTTCGTGTCAAACGCCCGTGAACGTTCATTCGATATGGAATCGGTCGTCATAACTTTTCTTCAACTTTTCCATCCTGCTGTAAAGCTTATTAAAAATTTCTCTCGAGGACCGTATCTATACCGTGATGAAGTTGATTTGATGTGGATTATTGTTTAAGTTTTTATGAAGTAGGTCGATTACGTGTGCAGGCGTTTCAGGAATACCACCGCGGCGAACTCGATAATTGCATGCGCTACGGTTTGCAGTATCGAAGGAGGAAGTTGAGAGAATTGCACGACTTTTTCTGAAGTGGAAGCTTCGTTCTCATGTCCTAACTAACTTTCATTATATGGTGAACACCTCGTTTTGACTTTTTTTCACATATTTTTTCAATGAGTATGAAAATATGTTTAGAATTTTAGAACCACTAGAAATAAAGAACAGACTTCCAACTTGGGTCTAATTTTTCAATTTCACTTATTAATTTAGGCAAATCAAGTTGAAAAAAGGGCTGAGCTGGAAGAAATTTATAACGAAAATATTCTACTGGAATAGATTTGGAAGAATTCCAGCACCGCAACTTCTAAAAATCCAAGAGCCTCGAGTCGTATAGAAGCTCTTTCGGGGATCTACAGAATGAAGTGATACAGGATTAAAATTACTGCAAATCTGAAATCCGGATAAAATTTCCAATAACATAATACGAAACATGATCTCCTTCGAGCAAAAATAGTTACAAAAAGGTTTAAAATTTAAAAAATTTAGGAATTTGCAAAAAAGCACCCTGCACCAGCAAAAATCTATTTGTATTCTCTACTGTTCATTTCATTGCGAAAAATCTATGAAAAGTTCAATACGTATTTTAAAAATTAAATCCTACGAAATTACCCTTCTTAAGGGAAGTTATGGAGGTGCTAGATATTTAAAAACAAAAAAACTCGAATCATCCACTTTTCTGATTCTCGAAGGCAAAGTTTTCTAACTAAGAACAGATTAAAGCACTTTGTGCAAGGTATGAAAACGATTTGAAAATTTCAATCTTTGTTCACGAAAGCTCATTTTAATACGAGCCTGTTGGAAAAAAACAATCAGAATGGAGGATATTTAGTTCTTGATTAGGTCAACGATTCCCATATTTACGCGATCAGAGCAACCAATAAACTATTAATAGGGAAATTTCTCATATACGTAATTATGTATATGGATATCATCAGTAAACAGGGAGCTAGTCATGCTTAACTTTAGCTCAACTTTTACCTTATAGCGAACGATTTCATGGATTTTAGCTTCAACTATTAGCTCGCTAATGAATAAGCAAAGTATCTACCAAAATGAAAAAACTAAAATTTCGTTATTTTTTCGCAACCCAAAATTTTGATTAGAAATTCAACTTTTTTATGAATATATTTTTTTTTCTCAATATTATTAATAACAAAAATATTGCACCTATAGAATTTTAATTCTTTCATTAATTTAATAGATTTTTCAAACAAGCTCCCCCGCCCCTCACAACAAAAATGCAATTTTTCAAACTTATTCAAAGACAAATTTACATAAATTAAAATATATATACGTATATAAATTACTTCCCTTCCCTACCCTCCCCCGACTCCCCCGATAATAAGATACAATTTTTTGAGATTATTCAATAATAAATAGACATAAATGAAGGAAAAAAAGTTAATCAATGAAGGAAACCTTTGCTACAAATGACCAATAAGTAAAAATCTAAAATTTTGTACTTGACGTTCTACTTTTCAAACTATTTAAACTAATTATTAATTTTGTACTTTTTGCGGATTTTTCATACTTTTAGTACCTGATAAATACTATGATAAAAACTTCACTATTAGCTAACCTTTAGCGAATCAAAATGAGCTAATTTCTGGTTACTTTTAATTTGATACTTTTTTTTTTACATATTCCCTATATCGTTGATTCACTCAGCAATACTGATTCCAAAAATTTCATCACATTTTGTTTTGAATGAAAATTTTCAGAGTCACAGAGGTGGAGGCAGAACAATGGCGTAATACCTCGAGGTACCCCTTTGTATTCGCAATTAGAGGTACCTGCATAAGGTACACATTTAAAGAGCTTCAAAAGGCTTCGAGGTAAAGCTAGTATTTAGAGAGACAAAGTATATCTCCAGTTTTTTCCTGTTTATAGAGAACAAAAAACGTTCCTTTAGAAGCGAAACAAAATGCTAAATTAATAAGACCGATAAATGAAATTAAATATTTAAAAAAAAAAAAAAAAAGAAAGTCAAAATTTAAATACTTATATTAATAATTATAATTTATATTTTAAATCTAGTTTTCAATGTTTTGCTTTATTAAATTCATACGATCTTTTCGTATACATTACTTCTGCTTCTACAAAATAATATCATTTAACGATTCCTGCATTTTGTAGGCAATATCTGGAAAAGGCTGCGTCTAGAGGTCCCTCCGAGGTTAGAAATATTCGTATATAATGGTGAAAGGAAAAAAAACATTTTGAATAGTAAGCAATGTTGAAAAGTTATCCAAAAATCACTGAGAAGAAAATACACAGATACTGCCTGAGTTTCTGTCCTTATTTGTTTAGCAAACAAAAAACTGAAAATTTTCAGTTACTTCAAAGTGAATTAACCTACTCTGTATAGTTCTTAATCACCTTGAACTCGCTGTATTTACATAACAGTCAAACCGGCCACAAACTGAGCATCAACACTTGTTATATTTCTCTAAACTTCAACTTCTGCTTTAGGATATTGTGAAATGTAGAACGCTCAGACGAATGTAATGTAATGAAATTTAGACAGCACTGAGTCTTTTACGAATACATTTTTATTCTTTGACCGATCAGTTAAATTGAACGAGTTGATTTTCCTTATATCTCTAATTACGTTCAGCCGAAATACTCGGAAGGTCAGCTTTGACCGAAATTTTCCTCAACATTTAACAGCGAATTGAAGATTAATTTTTTTGTAGCTTCTAAAAGGGCTATTCAAGAACGAAATTTCCATTTAACTATACTTATTCACTTCGGAAACATCTTCCATAAAATATCAAAACTTTCTCGGTCTACGAAAGAAAATTCAAAAAAATGTACGATAAAATAATATTCCCTATTTAGCGGAAATTTTTAACGTAGGAATAGCAGTACGTCTTGGTACATCAATCGGCGGAAAATTTGATTCAAGATTATCGTAAACATCGTAAACTGGGAATGTTACGATAAATATTTGAAATTATAACGTCTCGTCAAAATATATAAAACATTTCAATATCTTCATTTCACGCAACTACTTCGCGCCATTCCTTCGCTCGCAGCAACGAACTGGTAAATAAATGAAGTTTATTACACCATACAAATGTTTCTCCTTTCTATTTTATCGAAGCGAAATAACAGGTACAGCTACATAAGAATATTTTACGATTATAATGAAATGTTAATTATTTCAAATTTTCACGAGCAAGTAAGCTATTCGAAAAAGAAATGTAAAATATGACAGCTTTTTGTAACTACGCTAACACTGAAAAATTCAGTGGAAATGCTTTCGAGAGTAGAAATGTAGAATAAAAAACAACATGAAAAGCTACAGCGGTATTTCAGACACGGTACATAGTACATATACTTGGTGTAATTTACAGAAAAAGCATTCTTTCCATAATGTTCGTTTCAAAATTAACGCCACTTACCTGCAAGTCTGTATTTGAAATAAAAACACTGTGTATACGAACTTACCTGAAAACAGAAAAAAACGAAGGTAAATATAATTTTGAAATTCAAATGTAACGAAGTGCTATTTAGGCATAAAAAATTGAAGATATCATGTACAGTATTTTGAAAGCGAACGACGAATCAGGAGGTCGTAGGTAATATGTAGTACATCTATGTTACGATGATTGCATACCTCTGTATCCCCAAAATTTTGTAGACAGAACGCGAGGAAGGCAAATATTATTCTTTGTCGACAATTCTAATCGAACGTCTTTAGGTGTTTATCTCATAACTTTTCAGGTTATCATCAGAAACGAAAATATTAAACGTTTCAAAATTCAAATTTTAATGATTTCTCAAGAACAAAAAAAAAAATAAAAAAAAAATGAATAAAATTCCATATGAAGAACATGATCTGAAGAGCTGGAATTTTCTCAACAGTCAAGAGCAGCATTCGGATCATTTCACAATTTTTTCAACCATCAATTTTACATTTAAGAAGAAAAGAAATAAAAAACTAAAACTGATCTCCGCAGGTGTGCAGTAGGGTGGGTCGATTTTCACTTTTTTTGGAAAATTAAGAATGTACCTAGTTCAATGGTTGCAAAATGATCCCAATAGAATGTAAAAAAAATTTCAGCCCTCTAGGTCAATATTTACCCCTCCCATAATTGAGTCAAAATTTGTAAATAAGCAAATTTTTTCAAAAAATTTCAAAAAATTTTGTTAGACCTAATTAAATTTTTTTTTGCGTTTAAACATCATGTTTTGCCTTCCCAACTTCGAAAAAAAAATTAAAATGCCAATTTTTCCTCCATCCAGGGGTTCCAAAAATACCTAAAATATGTGCTAAAATACCTTATTTTACCTGTTTTTCCATTTTATTTAATATCATTTATTAGCTCTTAATAATTAATTGATATTGTGTAAAAGATAGTAGCTGAGTACAATTATGTGGTATTCCTCAGTATTTAAGCTCAGACAATACATATATTGGTTCATTTTTACAATTTGAAAAGTACCCAAAATAGCCAATAACTTAGCTCTGTTTTATACTCATTCTTACAACATAATTTTGAATGACGAATATAGCGCAGCTCTTTACTGTTATATCAACTACAAATTTTCAAATACTCATTTATATACGTAGGTATATTTAAATTATCCAACGTCTAGCCGGTAGACGTGCATCAGTCATATGCGTTGAGCTGCTTAACAGCTGATGTTCGCCCCCACTCTGTCACAGTAGGAAGTAAATCTCGTTTGAAATCGCGACAGGTTAGATTTTCTTACATTTTTAAATCCTTTTTACACCAAATATTCATTCCGCTACAAACCGTTTCCTTATTTTCATTTCTAGATGATGCCATCTTTCGAATTTAAGAAAGATTTCAAAATTTGAATAATTCGGTAAGTTCTTGCCTATTACCCGGCTGGCCGGAGGAACTCGATGCACAGCCACCTCCGCGTGGTGAGTTCTGTATAAAGCAAAGAGCTGTGCAATTATTTGCCAATTGAATCATTGAATATTGTAAGTATGAGTATTAAGTAACTCTTAGCTAGGTAGAAATGGTAAATTGTAATTACTCATACAATGACCATTTTGGAGACCCCTTATTGTGAAAATGAACCAATATATGTATTGTCTGAGCTTAAATACTGAGGAATACCACATAATTGTACTCAGCTACTATCTTTTACACAATATCAATTAATTATTAAGAGCTAATAAATGATATTAAATAAAATGGAAAAACAGGTAAAATAAGGTATTTTAGCACATATTTTAGGTATTTTTGGAACCCCTGGACGGAGGAAAAATTGGCATTTTAATTTTTTTTCGAAGTTGGGAAGGCAAAACATGATGTTTAAACGCAAAAAAAAAACCTAATTAGGTCTAACAAAATTTTTTGAAATTTTTTGAAAAAATTTGCTTATTTACAAACTTTGACTCAATTATGGGAGGGGTAAATATTGACTTAGAGGGCTAAAATTTTTTTTACATTCTATTGGGATCATTTTGCAACCATTGAACTAGGTACATTCTTAATTTTCCAAAAAAAGTGAAAATCGACCCACCCTAGTGTGCAGTTATAATACCAACACAGATGTATTGTATGTATCTAGGCAGGCATCCTTTCAAGTTTCTATTTACATAATATAATATTTACGCACTACCGAAACAACCCAACAAAACAACCTGTAATTTATATAATAATTTGTAGATTGGTAATCTTAAAGCCATATTTTCTATTCGACATATATAGAGTGTTACATTGAACATGAACACATGCATACTACGTGTAGAGCTACTTATGCGGTACTCGTATACAGTAGTTTGCCTAGCGCACTTACTGAAGGGACCGACGCACGAAAAATGGAAAAATATTTTTTTACCTTTAGAAAATTTAGAATTCATTATTCAAAGCAGATAAAAATACGATGTTTGCGTTAAAACATAGAATGCGCAATGTGATATTACTGACCAAAAATTGACGACAGGATATAAGGTAGTTGAAAAAACTAATGAAAACAGCACAAAGAATTAAATTTGAATAAGTTTTGTTAATTCCCTCTATCTAACATTTTACAGATCAGCATGGTAGCCTAAACATGCATGTAAAATGGATGTCACTTGGATAGCCTTGAACTAAGCAGATAAATTACCGAAAAACTGAATTTTATTTCAAATTTAGTATGACAATATTTTTCTTTATTTCTACTACAAAATCGATGATATTTTTTCGTTGGCAGAACTACATGCCAACATCCTATATTAGAAAATTTATCGTAAATCACACGTAACATGTACCTATGTATATCAACATCAAAAAATGTTTCATACCGCATTATTTTACGACAAGAACGCGAGATTTTTTGCCAAGTCATGACTCATGACGTCATATGTGGGTTCAGATTTATGTCATAATCACATTCCGAAATTACGTCATCAGTAACAATAGCACGTGAAGTAGAGGGGGTTCAAGTTTATCCAAACTGCGGCCCATTTCCTTCCCTTCGTCCCTCCAAGGGCCTCTAAAAATTTGAAACATGAAAAAGACACCTACAGCATAATATTGCAACAATTTTCCAAAATTTCAGCTCAGTTGGTTAATTAGGCCCTTTCATGGCGCCATTTGGAATTTTCATATTTTCAAAATGATAAGGGAACAGAAACGAATAGGAGAAAGCCCATCACCTGAAGAGGAAATGAAGCATAGACATATTGCAACGAAGAATTAGTCTTATATATTTGCGATGTATTCATGTAACGAAAAATATTTCATGGATGAATGATTAAGAAAATTAGAGTGGCATTCTAGAGTTATAAAATAAATAGGTAAATATTTATTTAGAAATTAAATATGTTAATTCACGTTATCCTAATTTCGTAGCCAAAAGATTTCAAATTAATAGCTTTCATGAAATCATTTCATTCAATTAAAACCATTTAAGAATACTCATAAAATTAATTATTTTTTGGAAAAAAAAACACTGTTATCAAACAAAAACATTATTAAAAAGCATAATACCTCAAATTCAAAATTTCTTCGTCGCCTGAAAGTTTAGAAAAAGAAGATTAAAGATATAAAAGGATATGATAAAAAGCTACAATCAAGTTCCTCTTGATCACACCCTCTCAAAGGTAGCTAGATATGTTTGGGTTCAACAAGATTTCAAAATAGAAATTTAATACAGAATTTTCCTTTAAAAAGTTTGTACATGAAGTCAAGCATTAAAATAAAAAAAACAAATAATTTCCAACAAAATTTTTTTTTTTATAATTTGTTATAGTGACGTCTATAACTATCACGGTTTTTACGCCACTCTCACGAGAAAGTTAAGTTCAGATGACGTGGAAAAGGTTGCATGTTTTTATATTACGAAAAAAATTGATTTAATTTAGACAAGGCCGTGGCAAAAAAAGCAGGGTGGGGGAGTCAAAACCTAATTGACTTTTATATTATGTTTATGAATATGATAATTATGGAACGAAACAATCGCATTCAATGTTAACATGCATAATAATTATCATAATTATATATGAAACAGAAATTAAATTGAAAATCAAATTTTCAAATAGAAATTAAACATAATCATCACAATCTTAATTATTGACTAGTACCTCCTCGCCCCTTCGGGGCTCGCAATAAAAATTAAATGAAGAAAAAAAAGTTATTTTATAAGACAAGTATTGCTACATTCATTTTAAATTTTATTACTGAAGTTAAATGAAGAAAAAAAAGTTATTTTATCAGACAAGTATTGCTACATTCATTTTAAATTTTATTACTGAAGAACAATAAATTAAATGCAGGTGGGCTTTCACCACAAAGGTCGTAAAATTTTGCAACGGCAAGGGTCATTAAATTTTATTACCTCGGTCCTTTTCCCAGCCTATTCACACAGCAGAGGTCCTTTGTGTTGATAGCCTGATTCAAGGCCCAGGTAATAAACAGAGAAACAATAACTCTGGCATTTCACTTTTTTGGTAAAATTTCAATTTTAATATCATAGAGTGATAATTTTTTTGTGCGTAGGTACAATTTAGTTTTGAAAAAATACTTCATTCGCCCAAAAATTACCCTCTTCCCATATATTTTCACAAATAATATAATCATTCTCTCCTTCCCCCTTCATCCTAATTTCAATTTGATACATAAATCAATGCTTACGTACATAAAATAAAAAAATGAGCGAACTGATGTTCATTTATAGCATACATTAACCCTTTACAATATATCTCTGAATCTTCTTAAGAAAATAAACTCTCGTGTAATTCGCTATTGAAGAATAAATTAAAACAACAATTCTTGATATTAATATCCATCGTGAAATTTCGATGTGATCAAGAGAAACATGATGAGTAAGCAGAGTCATATTTTTTGCTATCTTCATTTTTTTTTAGGAATGAAAAAATTTTGGATTTCGCTCATTTTGCTTTCTACAAGTATTTTTGGTGGTAGAATATTATTCTAAATTATCTGTGAAAAATATTTTTTTAAATTTTGATTTTCCTATAATTTTCAATATTTTCTTTTTTCTGCGCCCCTCTTCCCTTCTTCCACTATTAGTGTTAGTAACATCGTATTTCATTTTGTAAACTTTAACACAAGCACCAAGCAGCATACTATTATTTCTCTGTCTTGAATGGCGAAGTAAAAATTTTCAAAGCTGATGGTTAAAATAGAAAAAATATTTTTCAAACTCTCGTATCTCGATCCCTTCAGCAAACAGAGCAGGCAAACTATCATACATACGTGTCGCATCAGTAATGCTACATGTGACACGAAGATGAAGGAGCTGATAAGGAGACGAAACACCCTGTATAATTCGAATACCACGTGAAAAATGTCTGTCCAAACAATACCCCTACGAGCAACCGCTTGATAAACACATAACTCTTTCGGCGATACGCTGAGGACACGCTTACCCAACCTATTCGAAGCTATAATCAGCCATTCCTCATTCGCGTTTCAAATCACGATACACTCGACAGCATTTTTCCATCGCTTCAATACACTGGCTCATTCTCTTCCAGTCTCACAAGGGGCGTTTAACATCTTTTTGCAGCCATTAGGAAACCCCAAGCCCCAAACAAAAGTATACCAAATGGCCTCGAATTAAAAAAAGAACTCGAAAAATACATTAGGTACTTCTACCGTACGAGGCGATTATAAATCTGAAGAAACACCGAGTCTAAAAAGTCTACCAACTTGAAAGATGAGTAGTCGATGAATGAAATGAAAATGGAAAGCTTACCGAATTAAAGTACTACGGATTAAGAGTCGAAAAAGTTCGAGAAATTAACGTTGGAAACGCGGAAAAGATACGAAAGTTAATTTATTAAAGAAGCGCTCAACTAATTTCAGTCATTTCGCTATACCAGAGAGAACAAAAAAACAAGAAGGGTGAGAGCTATATTCGATGTAAGATTTGGAATAAGTGGGTATTGCTTATAACGCGGAAATTCCATCATGCTACGTATACGTGCCAGCATTCGGAATCAATACCGTTACGAGAGCTATTTAATTATTAAATCGTTAACCTGTACCTATACGCTAAAGTGAAATAAGTATGATGATAAGATTCACTTGGAATTTGCGCTTTAATGGCAACGTTGATGAAATTAGATTAATTATTTGTAAATTCGCCCATTCAGAAACTTATGCGAACGATACATCGTACATGCCTACGTATAAAACAACCTCCATTTAATATATGCGATACGCGTGATACCCTTCGAAGAAAAAAATTACCCGACAAATAACAGGGCACAGGGAGCTCGCTCGATGGTGAAGTTGAGAGATGCAAAAAAATCGCTCCCTTAGCGTTGCAACTTCCGCGGTTAATTTTTCAACTTTGCCAATCTGGTTTTTTTGTTTTCAACGAGTCGACAATTTAATTAGCCGTTGTGTTTTTTTTTTCTGCGATCCCTAGTCGATGGTTTTGGCCCGATCGGGCGGCGGTTTTTAATTGTCTCGCGACGTTTATTACCGATTCGTTTTATCCGAATGAAAGTTTATATTTTTTGTCGCAAATTAGAAATTGTTTCGTGAGCTGGCGTTTACACCAGTTTAATTGTTCAGCCGGTAGGATCATATTTTACGCTTGTAATTAGGATTAACTGGGAACAGCGGGCTTGCGGTGTTTTCTAATTTCCGCGGCCCGACCTTTTTATACGGCCGGCCAAATTAACACGAGTATCTCTTTATTTTTATATTTTTTAATTTTTTCGCGACAGTATAAACCCCTATTAATTTATGATGCCGAACGCGACCCGCGTGAGAAAAAAAAGGATATAAGTGACCCACTGACCAGGCGCAAAAACTTCGGTACTTGGTCGAATACGCGAAAGAGTGGATTAAAAAGCGTTAAAAAAAATATTCCTCCGTCATAACGAACTAATAATTTCACCGAGGAAAAAAACCCCGAAGGATAAACGAGCGAACGAAGTTTCCACGATGACGTAAATTTTGACACGACGAATTGATTCGGTTTTGCGGATTTGTCGCAGAAGCGAACGTAAATAAATAATTTAGCCGACCTTTTCGGGCTACGCGAATTAAAAGTACGAGAAAGTAATTAGTGGTTGAATTATATTCCAGACGATTGAGCCACGCGAAAACTATTTATACGGTATTTTTACACGCTAAGCCATTTAACCACGCTATCCCGAACAGATGCTCAGAGCGGAGTACGCTAAATTAATCAATTTTCTCGTACCTAAGGTAAGCTTTTGCAACGGTAGCGTTTTTCATCTCCGGTACGTTTCGGTTTCGACGTTCGCGAAACGTCAACAAAGATGCATTTTCAAGCCGTCGCCGACGGACGATGGGCGCGGCATGATACCAAACGCGTTTTATAAACATAGCCCAGACGTCGTCGTCTATTATTCTCGCGTCTTCGCAACCGTCGCATTAACCATACGAGCGTCAAACGACGTCACTTAGGGGATGTGAGAAGGTTTTTTCGGTATTCTCTATTTCTGTATTTACACTCGTTTTCGCATATACGCGATTTACTCGCTTCGTGCGGCGTTTTTCGACGCTCGCTCGAGATTATCGATTTCTCCGTCCGTCGCGTCGGCCAAGATGGTGGGCCGATCTCGTTCTGTTCTTTGGTCCGAGCTTTTTATATCTCTGTACTAAAGACCGAGTGCCACGAGCGGATCATTGCTTTAGGAAGTCGGTGCGAAGGAAAGATATTCGAAGAAAAGCTTAATGAGGGTAAGCCAAGCAGCCTGGACTAAAAATCGTAGATTAACAAGAATAATTTCGAGTAAAATGATTTTCACTAGATATTGTCGCATTTATTAAACCTGAATTTTCATTTTCATTTCAAAGAAATTATTTTTATTGAAATGAATCGAGTATTAGTTCAATCTACAGATGACAAAATGTAATTTTTTAATGCAAAAATTTCTCGTTGTTTTCAAATTAATTTTTTTTTTCAATTTTTTTTTTCAATTTTTTTTTACACACTGTGAACTGCTGCCAAAGCCATAGGTGAAGTCAGTCCAAATATTTAAGCGCTTTATTGGCTCGTTTGACTAATTGTTAGGTTGTTAAAAGGACTGAATTTGTTAATTTTCCTAACTACTCAGTGTTTTAAAACTCTGTTCGTCATTTTTCCATTAGTCGGTCTTAAATGCTCTACTGGTCAATTTCTCCCACTGCATGGTCGTTTAAATCCTCTATTAGTGTTGGATTTGGCAACACCGAATTCATATTTGACGATTAGCTAGATGACGGGTAGGAGATCACCACCCGAGGCGAAGCCTACATGTATGCTAACTACACACGATTAACAGAATCGAAAGAGTGTATCTGTAGACTATATAATAATAAAGAAATTTGTGAGTACTGTTTACCACTGTGATTATAGTGTAGTAACATAAAATAAAGAGCTTTAGCTCCCATTGTGTGTTTTTATTTCCTTCAAAAGTTTGCAATTTGCACATTTTTCTTGTTAGTGGGTCGTTTAAACGCCGTATTGTCTAATTTTTTTATTGATCCACTTTTTAAGAATTTAAATGAACTTATATAAATTATTATCAGATATCTATAGAAATTGTGGAAAACTTGTTGACGGCAGGGTCTGCTGAATATCTCAACGTACACTGTCAAATTTTTGTTTCGACTAAAAATCTTTTTACTCAAAGAGCCTCCCCCATCAAGTAGGTGAAATCGGCCCTTGACGCAAATTTGGTTAAAAGTGGTTCCAAATGTTACTTGAGACCTAAACACATTCCACCTAAATTTTTGACCACCTACCCTACCCCTTCTAGAAGTATCGCGCTTTATACACTAAAAATTTAATTTGCAATATTTCTAGTAAGAACGAGGGAATACGTAGTACATGTATGTTCGCACGATAATTTTTTGAAATTTTTTCTTCATTTTTGAGGGGGTTAAAAATTAAAAAAAAAATTAAAAAATTTTGGGGGTGCCATCGCTGAATTTTTTTTTATAACTTCGTCACACCCTTGGGTATAACATATAATTTTTTCAAATTACCTTTAGGGGGTGCAACATGCTGAAAAAAAAGTTTGAACAAAAACGTGTAGTTTTCAAATACAGCCCGCAACGATAACACTTATAGCCCAGTCATTTTAGGTTCGGACCTAGAAGAAATTACAGGAAAAATGATTCATACAATACATGCGAAGAATGCCTTCCTAAGTAACATTCTGGTTGGGGGGATTAAAAATAACTATTTTTGAAAATTTTGTGTTTTTCAATTGTACGACAATTATGATGATGCGAAGAGGAAAAATCAATAAAAACAAAATTATTCTACACTGGATTCTCTACAAAAATAAGTACTGATGTTTCTCGCTATCACCAAAATGGGCCCAAAATATGGAAGTAAAAGTAATCATCTCCATATTTTTTAAACCCTCAAAATTTTTTGAAATCTTTTTTTGAAATTTTCAATCCCCTCAAAAATGAAGAAAATATGTCGAAAAAAAAATTCAAAAAGTTATCGTGCGAACATACATGTTGTACTACGTATAATCTGTGAAAATTTCAAAAATTTTCCCTCGTTCTTACTGGAAATATCGCAAATTGTTTTTTAGCATATAAAGCACGATAATTCTGGAAGGGGTGAAAGTAGGGGGTCAAAAATTTAGGTAGAATGTTTTCAGGTCACAAGTAACATATGGAACTACTTTTAACCAAATTTGCGTCAAGGGCCCATTTCACCTACTGCATGAGGGAGGCCCTTTACAAGTGATGTGTGAGGTTCTTCCATATGACTCAAAATTTTGTTAATGATATCACATCACAGAGAAGGATGAGGACACTTACTCATTCAAAGTTCACTCTACTGGGTTGAGTTGGAAGGTATTCATTTTTCAATTTTGAATATTTTTATCTATTTAATTGTTTATTAATTCTTCAATTATGATTGTAATTAAATATTATTTTAAAATCAAATTTTTCAACTCTGGGAAATCAGTAAATATGCATACGATGAAGGTCAGCCATACAAATACCTGGAATGGTTTTTTCCGATTTTTGGTTCGATTTGAAATGAAATGAAAATGAAATTTTGAGGACAAGGGAAGGCTCTCCATAAGCTTTATTCGAATTTCTGTACTCATCAAAAACTCAGCTCTAGTAATGCAGAGCGGCTGCTTACATTTTTTTAATTTTTATTTTAATTAAGTCCTTTTAGATAAGTTTTCGATTCAATCAAGGTTTTTTAACGCAACCATGGGAAAGGAGGAAGGGTTAAACACTTGAAACTTGAAGTTTAAATTACTTCATGAAAAAAGAAATACAAATAAATTTCTTATTTGTTCTCTAAAACATGTTTTTTTCTTTTTAGAATACTGATCCTAGATTACTGTAAAACCATTCAACTAATTTACACCATTTTTGGATTACACCACATCCCTCTCCTCGAAGGAAAACGAAAAAGAAATGGAATGTACTCGGTCTAGAATCAATAGAAAAATAATATTGGAAAAACACTATAATTTAAGTCAATTTTTACAAATTTGTATTGTACATGAACAAAATTAAGGCCTAATGTTAAAAAAAAAAAATGCATTTTCATGCTCCTTTAAATGACACACAACCAATTTTTTAGAACACGCAGTTGAAAAATTATCACAATAAGAAATCAATTCTGAGATTTTCTGAAGTTTTGAATGAAATTTAAGAGTGAAATATGCATTTCTGAAAGAATAAAAAACTTTTTAAATACGAAAAACTTTTTTGAGAGATTACATTCTTTCCCCACCTCTCTCCATTCCACTTCACTTCCAGAAAACTTTCATCGTGTTATTTCAAAAATTCACTATGGTAATATCCAAAACAATATGATCTTGCGAATCCTGCCTTACATTATTTGGTCATTTAAATTCAAATCGTCGATCCTACATGACAGGAGATTCGCATATAGCCATTGGTAATATTGCGATCGAACCAGGTCTACAAAACCCACCAAGCAATTGTCCGTCGTAGAAAAATTCCATCCATACCGTAATACATCAAATACTCATGAAGTACGTTCTCGACATTCCATCCATCATCAATATACGTAGAACGCCACTCGTTAAGGCACCTTACAGTTTCTCAGGTACGCGAAATAAAAAAAAAAAAAAAAAAAAAAAACAAATGGAGAAACTCATCCATAAAGCTAGGAAACGGAGAAATCGGAAAACAAGCGCGTAAAATAAAACGTAAAATTTCGCTAGTTAAAATTCAAATCACGCCTAAAAATATTCGCGTTTCGCGGCGTTTCCTTTTAACGTAATTTATAATATAAAAACATCCACGACGGCGGCATTTCGCTCTCGAGGTACTTGGATGTATTCAGCGGCTCCGCAGCCAGTTAAAAGCCATATAGCAAATAACGCGTCAACTCTACAGGCGAAAATTTAATTTCAACCCCGTTTACGCGAGCGCTGCGAAATAAATAACGCGTCGGTAATAAGTAGCTAACGTTTAAACGAATATCTATGATGCGGGTATCCAAAGACACGCCGCGACGCTTGGGATACTATATACAGCTTTATACGCGGAAGGACGCGGAATCGTATAGGTGAGATGGGAAAAAAAAGGTTATATGGAAAAAGATTAACGTTGAAGGAATAAAGCGAAGCGATTTTCGTTTCATAAACGTCCTCGTCATTATATCGGATGGCCGATGCGAACTAATAGAAATCGTCAAAGGGTCGTCACGTGCCAAAAATAACGAAATCACAAAAACACGTTTCACAAAAAGCTATGTAGGCATTTTTATCCAATGAGCACGATGAGGTTATGGAAATGAATAGAAGAAGTAAATGCGACGATCGAAGATAAAAGATTTTGCGAGCTTATGTTTTTATCAGAGTTCTTATCGTTCCTATGACGATGTTTGCATACTATCCCCTACTTCAGAGGTTTGTGAAATTGTAGAATTCGAGGTTATAAAGCTTGCGTAAGTAATTAGCAAAAAATTGCAAATGGAACAAAAACAAGCCTGTTTAAAGAAAAATGTACGATGGTGCGCATGCAGCCTGCGAAAAAGACCTTCCTGGTAACGACCGGCCGCAGGGTACCGAGGTGCGTACGCAGGCTTCAGAAAAGACCTGAAGTTTGAAAAGACTACTCGTATAGTGTATGTTAAACTATATACAATCAAAAGTTCGAAACTAATTTAAACAACAACACTAAAGTCTCGCGGTAATGATACTGTATTTCGAATTGGTTTTTGGTAATGTTTAATTGTTTATTCAAAAACATGAAATTTCAATAACAAATCAGATCGCATCTTAAGATCAGAAAACTGGTCTTCGCGAACAAGAAGAACAGTTCGAGTTGGGTGTGTCGGAGGTTCATTACAATTACCTTTCACACCTCGACCGGACCTATTGAATAGAGAGAGGTGGTTTATCAGGAACAAAGCTAAGTTTTCAATTGGGGCGTATTCAGGTTTGTAAATAGCATTGCTAACACCTTCAAGTTTACAGGCCACACCCAATACCAAGTCTGAAAATGAAAACCACTACCTTATTCCTTCCAAAACAAGTAACGAGGTTAAATGAAGAACAAATGTAGTATTTCTTGTCACACAATAATCATATGAATATATATTTTTCAAATTATAACTACTTGAAGTTCCTCAAATTATCCTCGGTTTTTACGTTTCGCCATTCGACCCAAATCCAAGAAGTCATACTCTGGTCATCAACTAACCCCACATACAAAACTTGACATTTATAGGTCGATTTGGTGAGGAGATGTGGAAGATTCATGAAATTTCCTGCAATAATTTCCCCTCCGAAAGCCTTCTTTTGCTCCAGTTCATTTGGGAAGCTAAAATCAGAACAGATTAGTCACTTTGGCTCATTTTATCAAATGACACTACAATAAAAAATTTTCGACCTCTCGTGTACCCCCACTACATTTTAGGGGTCGATAACCCTTTCTCCTCTCCACCAATATCATGTATGGAGACAAATTAGGGATACATTATATTTCTTATTTCGATAATCATTTGAGTTCATATAGATTAAATTTTTATTACTTTGAGGCTCATCAAGCTTCACTCAAATTTTGATAATCCGCCATTTTAGATGCATTTTAACTCAAGTTCAAGAGGTCATGTTTCCATCATTAACTAACCACATACACGAAGTTTCATCTTTATAGACTGATTTGATGAAGATATATGGAAGATTACAGAGATTTCATGACCTAATTAATACATCCTCAAAAAGCTGTTCTTTGCTTCACCCCTCTCCAAATACTCTTAGGAAGCTAAAATTAGAATAGGTTAGTCACTTGGGTTCATTTTATCATATAAGACTGCAATAAAAAATTTTCGATCTCTGGTGTATCTCCACCACATTTTCAAGTCGATAACACCACCACCTCCCCTCCAACATCATGTGTGAAAGTGAGTTTGAAATATAGTATACTTCTTATTTCCAATTATCATATGAGTTCATATTAATTACATCTTCACTAATTTGAGGCTCCTCAAATTCTACTCAAATTTTGATAATCCGCCATTTTGGATCCATTTTGACCCAAATTCCAGAGACCATATTCTGGTCACCAACTAATCGCACATACAAAGTCTGACCCTTTTTAGACTGATTTGATGAGGATATATGGAAGACTCAAGAAATTTCGTGATTCAAGACTTCCTCAAAAAGTCATTTTTCGCTGTAAATCCCTTCCAAATACACTTGAGAGGTTGAAATTTGAATATGTTAGTGTCCGTGCATCACTCTTTTATATGAAATCAAAAACGAAAAATTTGAGCTATTTGACCCTTTTCCAACTATACTCAAAATTTGAGTGATCCGCCATTTAAAGATATATCGAAAAAACAAAAAAGTTCTTTTTTTGCATTTCCAAAAACAATCTCTCACCAAATTTCAAGCGAATTTCATGAATACCCGTCAGCGCTATGCGCAAGGGGAAAAGTATACATGTATCAAAAAGTTGAACATTCGCCAGAGATTACAAATAGTCTGAAATGCAAAGATTTGAAGACTCCACCCTTCCTCGATCCCCCTTCCTAATCAGGTAAGCTGTAATAGCTATCGTTTTCAAGTTAAAAACTCAGCTAAAAAAGAAAATAAGGTTTTTAGAAAAAAGATAGAAGTTCATTAAAGCGTAAAGGGTAGAAATGTTGATGTGTAGAAGATATACATCGGTCGTAGGCCTACAACTGACTCCAAATGATTTGAAGCCCAAACATTTGAAATCCTTCCTCTCTCGATCTCTCCGCCACGGTTACGTTGCTATTAAAAATTCATTTCTTCTTCTATGTAACATTCCTTACCATTGCTTTGCAGTTCACCTACTCGGTTACCTACTGGAGCACCGACTCAATCAATATAAAAAAATTTCAAATTAATAAAAATGCCATTAAATGGTAGAGTTTAGGGACTCGCGTGCAATAAGCCAGTAGTTTTCAAGCGTACATAAAAATCTTATCGAGCGCTGGTTATGATGTCGCAACAGTGGTGCATTTTTTTTTGCAACCAATACTGATTCTCAGAGATGACGTTACTTTTCATACAACGATGTAAAATTTCACGTTGAACGAAACCCTGGACTAAAAGCATACAATGGGACGTTGGGATTTCTTGATTTAAAAGCTATAATAATATTTATACGGCAATTACACGTTAAAAATCATATTTACGAGAAATTTTTGAAAAATTTTTCATTTGCAACTTCGTAATGTCGTCAGAGATTTAGAAAATTAAACGTCGCTTACGCTCGTTACATTTGTATACCTATTCAGTTAAAAATATACCGCAGAAAAGAGAAGCGGACTCGACGCACCAGCAATGAAATGCGGTAAAGAAGTTTTTTCGAGTGTGAAAAAATAGCTTATGAATTTACTTTTTCGACGTTGAAAACGAAACACATTTTCAGAAGGTAGGTTTAAAAGCAAACGCGAAGAAAGTGTTGCAGTTCGAAAGAGAAGACGCATATTAGCGCTAAAAGTGCTGGATCAGCATTAAAGCGGTAAACTTCCGGTACATTAGGTAAGCACCGAGTTCGTATCACACGATGTAGCGCGTTGCACTTTTTCATAATGGGTCATTTATTATTGATGAGTTTCTTTCTACTTATTATTTGTTGTTGCTGTTGTTGTTGATGGTTTTTTTTCAACAACTTCGCTACGTTTCGGTTCAATTTTTTATTAGCTCGAGGATCTTTATTACGAGAGTTTTTTCCATTTTCGGTCCGACTAGCAAATTAAAGCAATGTGTAACGACATAGAGGGTACCTTATGGAACGTCGAAGCTCGAGCTTTGTGAATTATTTAAATTTTTCGAACCTTATAAAAACGTTGTTTGATAAAAAAAATTTCAAAAGTTTCGCGTAACCTTGCTACTGCGCAGTTCTATTGCCGGGCGTTAATTTATAAAATGCAACAAAGCGCGAGAAAAATTCATCGCGTAATTACTTTTTACGAGGAACCGAATATGGAGCCCATTAAGAGTGGCTCGATCGGGATATTAGCTGAAACGCATATGCAAATACATGCTCGAGGAGTAATTGCGACTGAAAAATACGTTTATAGAGAATTATTACTTTTTCCTACCTACCGGGGTACTTTTCCGCGAGCGTGCACGTTTCCGCGTTTCAATTATCAAGATTAAAGTAGCATTTTATTAACGACGACGAAATGTTTTAACACGCTGCCGAAAAAATTTATGGAGGTTAACCATCAACAGTTGCCTAACCTGCGACCTTGTCGCGTTTCAATATCCGTACTCGTAAATATTTCACAAGCGCGTGTTTTTGTCGCCCAGAATACACGAATTATTAACTAGCTCGAAATGGTTTTTTTTCCCCCCAAAACAAAAACATCCAAATGTACACATTTTGGGAACAACGAATTCAGTCCGAACCATTGGTGAATTCGTCGACTCCGGTATACCCAACGATGCCATCTTACGACTATCCAATTAAGCAGTCTGCATATCTGCACGTGATGTCAATCCGCTTGTATGGCGGCAACGGGTTCACGACTCTGATCTAGATAACTATAAAACCGCGCCAATTTATTAATTTATGACAATGCTTTCACGCCGTAAATTGGTTTTAATCAGATTCGTAATCTCCGATTCGCCATAGTAATGTAATTGAGTTATTATTCGACTTGACGAAAAAATAACAATTAATTGTAATCTGCACCAAGAATATATTTGAGGTTTAAATAAAAAACTAAGCTAGTATAGCCCATCTAGGGAGCAGGATTTTATAGCTTCACATTTCAGATTTTTAATAACTGATTGGCTGATATCTGTTACGATATATTCTTTTGTAATGCTATCCAGACTTAGTTAGAAAAAAGGAGTCAAAATTCATTCGAAATTTTACACAGTCATTAAGGTACAAAGCAAAAATTTCACGAAAAAAAATTAAGGTTTTATTGTCAAGATGCATAATGAAAAATATCGGCAACCATTTTAAAATTTAAAATTCAATTTTTTCGTTTTCAAGCAAAACTCTTCGAACACTTTCTCTGATGTCATTTCATATCTTAGTGTATATTGAGGTGCGCTACACCAATTTCTACTTTTACTTTGTTCGAACTCTTCAAATCTTTTTCAAACATTTTTTTAAATTCTTCCAAGGCGGACATCTCTTCTTCTTTCAGAGAAAAAATATTTCTTGGCGATATCAATGCAAAACATCTTTAAAATGTTTTTATATTTCATAAATTTTTGTTCTAATAACTTTACTTATCCAAAAATGGAATAGAAATGTTGATACGATTTACGACAATATGTTTAAGGCGTCATTTCAAAGGTTTTTTATGTACCCGCCATGGTAATTTGCCTCGCACAAAGCCGAGGCAATTTATCGAAATCAAATCCAATGCTTTCACGGACATTTCCAATTTCCGGGAAAATTTCATTAAATTTTTGAACTTCTTTGTTTCAAATAGATCGTAAGTGTATCACAATATTTTCGGAATTTTGAGCAGCTAGCAGCTGAAAATTTTTTGAGTGGAAATTTGAAAAAAAAATGCTTGCTTCAATTTAATGACGTACGAAAAATTTTTATGACAACATTTCAAAATACTCACAGGCTTGTAGAGAATTTTTATACCTTAAAAGTTACTACTATATGTCCAAATTTAGAATTTTGATTTATATTTCTATGTTATTCACTATATGTACAAAATATTTCATAACATTAAAATCACAAATGGATATTAGGTAAAGAAAGGCTCAAAAATTTTCGATCGCTGTTTCGTAATATGAGGCGAACTGAAAGTACCAACACATGATAATAAACCAACAAGATAAAGTTGGAAGAGAAGTTGAAATAATAATTGGCTTTTGGAAGGAAAATAGAATTATGAAATTTCTTAGACCCGTTGTACGTATCGCCTTAACAAATCGATCTGGAAAGCTCAAATTTTGTAGGTGATGTTAGTTAAAAACAAAAATACGACTCCCTAAATTTCAGTCAAAATAAATTCGAAACATCAGATGCTCAAAACCTAAGCTTAAAGCGCTTCGAATAACTTGAATTTGATAAATACATGGTTTCATGTGATTTCTCTGGTTAGAAATTTACATACCAATTCACCATCGTAGGTGATGTTGGAGGAGATACGCAGGATTTTCTAGCTTCAATACTACGGGTGGGTCCTGCGTGTGATGGGATGAACAACATGATCTGCAAGTGGTAACACGCCCTTATTAAAAACTCAGCTCTAATAATGCATTATGACTGTTTACATTTTTTTTTACTCCTATGCATTCAAACCTTCTAGTCTACTTCTAACATTTCTTCATAGCCTACCGCAATTTCTTTTTCAAAATTCGGAAAAAATAAACGCCAACATTCACTAACGGAATGAGCAACTAATACGAGGGAACCGCTTTAAAAAAATCTTTTCAAGCTGTATACCTAACGCGGAAGTTTTAATTCGCCAATTTGAACAACAGCGCACTATTTAATTCTAATTAAAACTTCTGATGATTTTTTTCTTCATTTTCAATTAATTTGAAATTTTGACATTTTTTTCTATTTTTATGCGTTAACTTAAATGGGCGAAAGTTCAGAAAAAAAAAATTTCCTTCAATTAAAATATTAATTTTCTCAGAAGGTGTTTCGACTGGAATGAAATTAATTAATAGGTTTGCCATATCTCGACTACAAAATTACCGAACACATTTTGGCAGGAGAAAAAAAAGAAAAGGGGAGTACCTGAAAACATTCAGATGAAAATTTATCCTAATATTAAAATTTGTAACATCGAAAAGTAATTCAACGATAATATATTTTTATATTCCAAATATCTGCAATGCACTTTTTTTTTCAATTCAAAATCTGTCTTTTTTTTTCTTTTTTATTGGCTTTTAGTTTTCACCAAAAAAAATACTATCGGGCATTTTCAGCGGACAAAATAAGAAGTATTAGACAAAAGGGTAAAATATCGGATCTATAGCAACCATAAAATTAATCAATATAAATGCTCATTTCATCAGGTAAATTTTTCGCATAAATTATTAGGTAGTTGAATACCTCCGGAGATAAAAATGTATTTCTTTTCAAGCTCTCGTTCCAATTTGGAAATTTTTCATTATTTTCAGTTCGAAGCTAAATTCAGATTTGGTTTAATTTTTTACAAATCTGTTAAAAATTAGAATCTTTTAACAATTTCTCAATTCTCAAGCAATCTTAAAACGAGGGAAAACTAAAAGACTGGCAGGAGAGGGGAAGAATTAAAATGTTATCGTTATGTTCCTTCTCCCCTGATCCCTCCTTCCCAACAGGCAAGCTATAATAGCAATTGTTTTAAATTGAAAACCCAAGCTAAAAATAATAATATACCAAGAGAGAAAGCTTGCTCCTTCGATACATGTATGAACGTCGATAAAATTGAATTAAACGTAAATAGGTAATAAAGTAAAATTTTAATTTACTCTATTAATTTTAATTATCTTGTTATTCTTAAAGTAATTAAATAATAAAATTAAATTATTATGCAATAAAATTACTTAATAAATTCATCAAAAAATTAACATAAAAAAAAACTAATACAAAATTAAAATAAATTAATTAAAATTATTATATAAATTATATCTAATACCTATTCAAAACCAGTGAAACACTTCCAGAGTTTTCACCGAAATTAAACTACTCGGATTCCAAGAAGTATTTAGTACTTCGGTCAGGGTGATCGTGGAATGCAAAATGTACTGTAGGATTTGGCAGCGCTGAATCCCTGTCCAGCGATAAGCCTGCTGGATGTGACGGGTGGAGTATTTACCACTGGTTTTAAGATGTATGCGAATACGTACGTTTAATAGTTTTTGACTGATTTCTTCCAGCTATCGTCTTATACGTGATATGTGTTTTTAATATACGTAACGGACGCGAAGAGATTAAAAAACACAAGAAAAAGAACACACTAATACACGACACAGTACCAAGGAAAACTATGTCTAAACTCTTAAGGCTCTGAACACTATAATGACCTAAGGTCTTCTCAAGTCCATCCGAAGTAAACATCCTCAACCATGAGAGCGAGAGCAGAGTTCCACTGAAGAAACCCTCTCCCAAAGTTGAGGTGGCTTTTACGCAGAGCAAGGAAGAACCAATTTCATGTTAGCGTTTGTTATTATACAAAATACAACACTGAAAACTATTTACATATAAATATTAATTAATATCGAAGATTATAATTAATATCGTGATACTAATATATTTTTTAATAAATAGCATTAAGCTCCCAGCGTGTGGTTTTGTTCAAACAACTACGGTAGAAAACGACAAGTTCGCAGGTATACAATAATCAATATCAATAATTTAATTTTATATTTAGTCCACTTTCTGGATAGCTTACCAGGCCTAATTTTTCTGCACAAAAATACAGAAGCCTTATCCAGTTCATTGGGAAATACAAACATGTAAAATGTTCCCTCAATCTGCGAATTCGGTTTTTGCCAACTCATCTTATATAAGGTTACATAAAAAAAATCTTTTGATGCGAAAACTCTCTTTGATGGAATATTTCGTAAAAGCATAGAAATTTCAATAAGCCAACTCTTTCTTCAATAAAACAAGCCGCTTATACTGAAATTTTTCCCCAAAGAAAATATCCCTTCGGCTAGGTTTTTGTATAGAAAAATGACTTTTGACGTATATAACACACCGCCGCATACAAGTGGTCAAAATTCGTAAATCGAGCCTTTTAACATTTATAAAATAACCAGCGGTGGCAAATTCTCGTTTAGTTTTACGGAAAGTGTTTCTATACACCATCAATGTGTATATAGTCCCGTAAGAAACGTAATAATGAAATAAAATCGAGAAAAAAAAAAACTAGATTTTTCTGGCCTTTATATTGCATTTTGTTCGCATAAAGGAAAACTTTTTACACTAACATTGGTATCGGATTACTGGTATGAAAAAGAAAAACCCGAGCTCTCATAAAGCACTCGATTTCAAAAGCCATTTAACCTCAATGTTACTTTTAAAATGCAACAAAGAAGTTACCTATTTCCTTTTTCATTCATTGATATTTTCGTTGATCAAAAAAAAAAAGAAGATTGAGAGAGAGAAGAAGAAGAAGAAGAAGAAGTAAAAAAGTAAAAAGCGAGTAAAATCCGTTTGTAAAATAAAAATGTCTTTAATACCGAAAACCATTTAAGAACGGAAATTTACCCAAACTCGGAATTGTTTTCTTCGGCGAATATATCCTCGAAATGAAATTTACCAACCTTCGAACCCGTCCAATCAGCGTAAAGAGTAGTCCGAATACATTTTCACATGTAACCCATAAAAATGGTATAAAATTCTTTCATGTCGGTAATGCATTTTGCTGGTCACTTCACCAAATAGTTGAAAGGTTTGCACATTTTATAGACATCGGAAATCGCGTGCGATGGTCTCACTACGATACCCGAGAGCGGCGCGCCCGCCATAAATGGAGTAGAAAAATTTTCCTGCGAAATTTGATAAAAACAGCGCATCGCCGGCGAACGTGTATAACGTCGAAACTTATTTGTTCGTTATATTTCGCCGCTTTTGTGCTGTAAAATGTTTATTGTTTAATTGTTAAATTGAATGGATACGTTATTCCATTCGTTAGTGTATTGTATTTTCGGCATTGTGTTATACGTATTTCTTATCATGGTTTTTCGACGCCGAGATAAATCAATTTTTGACAAATACGCGGAAGTCGAACAGTTCGTTCTTGAATTGTGCCAATAGCAAACCGACTCGGGTTATTTCGTCGAGGTAAATTGCCAAATTAAAAGTTTACGAATTTATCCATCCCCGATGGTCTGAACGACATGGCCGTGCGAGTAGATGCTTTTTCATCGACTTGCCTGCGCAGCTGATTTCAAAAGAAAGAACGAAAGATTAATCTCCGATGTGTTCTTTTTTTCAGGCTGGAAAATATTAACGAGAACTCTAATGAGTGAAAGTGGAGTACAAATAAATCTGAAATTATTCACCTCTCTCTCTCTCTCTTTCATCTCTCTCTGTCGTGACGTGCTGATATGCTCTTCAGTTTATTCCATTTAAGTCAGTTATTTTTCATAATTCATTCATTTTTTTTTGTTTAATTATTGTTCGTTTTCTCTCTACGTCGCTGTTTGCTCTCGGACTCATAGTTCAGTGTGTTATTACTTTGTTTTGGTGCTTTTGGTGCAATACGTATTTTCATATAATTCGCATTCATTTGAAAGTTTTTGCTTATTCATGGCTATTGTGATGGTGTTATCTGCCTGGTGATATCTACTTTCTTTCATCGGATGCTAGTTCCTGCATTCATCACTCGTCCAGGGCGCTGCGAAACTACGGTATTTATAATTGCTGCTGACAAGTACCTGTAATCTCGTTCTCGTATCAACGCACTATAGAGGTACTACACTATTATTCCTGTTACCGAATCCGTTATCTTTGTGATACGTACGAGATTAATTCACAAACGTTCGCCTGCGTCCTTCTATTAAAGGCTACTTGTTTCATCGCAGTGATATTAAAGTTGCTTAATGTCCTCCTGCTCACAGTGCTTGCAGCTTTTCTTGCCCTCGCAGACCCAGGTTCTTTGCGGCTCCTGCGGTGCTCGAGTGCATACAAAGGATGAGGGTAGTGCATCCTGCTCATCAGTTACAGCCAAAACATGGCAAGATATGAGCCCGTCTAGCCGTGGCTCGTGGACCTGTTTCGTATGCAGGAAAGGAAAGCGAAAGAAAGGTGATAAAGATGACGATTCTGATAGTGATGCTTCTGCTTCCTCTTTTAAGCAGCCTCGAAAAACGTCTGGCGGTGAGACTGTCACTGTGGCTGCGTTATCTGCTTTGTTGGATGAAAAATTAACTCAGTATTTAGTGCCTATATCTAAAAAAATCGATAGTATAGAGGAGCGCATCGGCGATAATGAAGTTCGTCTTGAAGATATTACACGCAGAGTGGATAGAATAGAAAGTAGGGAGAACGGTGATGTTGCGGTTCTTGATGGTGCCAGGTTTGATACGTTGCAGGCGCTAGTTGAGGCGCAGGCGTTGGAGTTTCAATCCTTGAGGGAGAAAGTTGGATTTTTGGAGAAGTCAGACCTCAGTGTCTCCTCTACCACTGTTGCTGATTTCCAACACCGCATTACCCGCCTTGAAGAAACCGCAGCAATGGCTGTGATGCGTTGTGAAGGGCTTGAAAATTATTCGAGACGCGAAAACATCGTTTTTACAGGTATACCCTTCTCAGTCAATGAGGATACCATTGACATTGCTATTCGAGCGGCGTCTCTAGTTGGTGTGACGATTACCGCTCAGGACATTGTTGATGCCCATCGCTTACCTATTCGACGTGCACGAGATGGCATTCCACAGTCGTTTATAGTAAAATTTGTTAACCGTCCTGTTAAGCGTGCAGTTATCGATGGCTACCGTCGAGTTAGGCCTACTGCGGGGAGCTTCGGCGGTGATAATAAAGTAAAAATTTTCGCAAACGAACACTTTGCTCCTGCTACTTCTGCGTTGCTGCAGGAGGCCCGCACACAGCTGAAAAAAGCTGGATATAAATTTGTAGACTGTAGGAATGGTGTAGTTACAGCGAGATTAACAAATTCGTCGCCGAGAATACGTGTTCATAATTTGGCCCATGTATCGGAGCTCGCTGCGTGTGTAAATAATCGATCATGAACTGCTTTGGTTTATTTATAAAATTTATTTTATTGTATCGCTTCTTATCTATTATGATGTTTAATATGTTATTTGTATTTTTGAGGGTGAAGGTGGATGGTGGGGGTTTGGGGAATGGGCTTGGGATTTCTGTGTTTTATTCGTCTGTAGTCGCTGCTGCTTGCTTGCTGTGTGGTGTGTTTCGCTGCTGTGCTTGGATTTTTCATTAAATGTATATGCCCAGAGTAAGTGACTTGAAGATACTGACGGTAAATATCTCTTCAATGAGGCGGAATTTTGATAGCCTAGTTCTGTGGCTTAATGAGCGTGGTGAGTATTTCGATGTGATCGCATTGACTGAAATTTGGGTCGGCTGGGATGAATGTTCGCGATACCATTTAGATGGGTTTAATACATATTATGATCCCTGTCTGCATAGAAGGTCGGGTGGGGTTTTTGTTTTTGTACACCAGTCCTTAAAAATTGTTTCAAAAAGTCTCTGCTGTGTTTCTTTTGATGGCTTGTCCTGTCGTATTGGGGATGCATTTGAGATGTTATTTGTGTATCGTCATTGTGTAAGAGATAGACAAGAAAAACAGTTATTCCTTAGTGAATTTGAAAATTTAATTAGCCAGGGAGGTCAGAGACCAACGTTGATTTGTGGGGATATTAACATAGACCTGCTGGACCCTAGTGAATCTCGTGATTATTTAGATGTGGTTATGTCAGCAGGTTTTGAGTCACTTGTTAACACACCTACTCGTCATGGTATTTACTCATCCTCGTGCATTGACCATGTCTTGGCGAGTGGCCTTCTCAGGAGTGATTCTCTAAGGGTTGAAGTCGATTGCATGCTGCAGGAAGTTAGTTTTTCTGACCATATAGCGTTGTTGTGCACTGTGGGCTGGCCCTCTGCTATTGGTCTTCGTCATGATGCCTCCAGGTTTATGATTACTGGCATTGATTTTGATTCTCTCTCGGTGGCATGTGATTCAGTTAACTGGTGCGGTGTTTCTGCATGCGTAAATAATGTCGAGTGTGATTTTGATGAATGCTATAATAGCTTTGCAGGTCTACTGGCAGATTGTGTTGAATCATCTCGCTTTTCGAGTATGAGGTCGCCGCCAAATCGTGTCCGGGCTCCGTGGGCTACTGCTGAAATTGCTAGGTTGAGTAGGCGGAAGAACGAATTATATAATTTATGCAGGAAATTCCGTCATGATATGACCCTGCGCTCGCAGTTTAAAGAAATTTCGAAAAAAGTTTATAGGCTATCTCGTAAGCTTAGAATAATTTACTATGATAATCAATTAAAAAATGTGGGAATAATCTGGGCGAATACTGGCGAATGTTGAATAAACTGGCGGGTAGAGATAAGGGTGGTGTTATTTCAGCATTGACAATTGATGGTTCTCTATGCACCGACTCTCCCTCCATAGCTAAGGCTTTTTCCGATTATTTTGGCGTAGTTGTTGGTGACTGCGAACTAGTTTCATATATGTCCTCTGAAGTAGAGTCTAGAGGATTGGAAAGATTCTCTCTGAGTGGCGTGTCTGAAGTAGAAGTTATTGAAGCTGTGTCTCGTATTTCTGTGGGAGGGGGTTCTGCAGCTGACAAAATTTCAGGTAAAGTTATTAAAAAATCTATTCTTTCCCTTTTGGTTCCACTGGTTTCACTTATTGGGCGGTCGTTTAGGGATGGTATCTATCCGAGTGCTTTGAAGAATGCGGTCATCCTCCCCCTCTTGAAGGGAGGTGATTCTCTTCGGGTCGCTTCTTATAGACCTATTTCCCTACTGCCATCGATCGGTAAGATTTTTGAAATGATTGTAAAGGAGAGGCTGTTGGAGTACCTGATGGCTGGCGGCTTCTTCTCGGATCGACAGTTTGGGTTTCTCCCAGGCAGGAGCACGGAGAAGGCTCTTTTGTTTCATGTATCATCCGTGGTGTGTGAACTTGAAGCTGGCAGATGCGTTGCAGCAGTGTACATTGATGTGGCCAAAGCCTTTGACACTGTTGATCATGCTCTTCTCTTAAATGATTTGCAAGAATGTGGTCTGAGTGAGTCGGCAATAGCCTGGTTCAAATCGTATCTGTCTGGGAGAACTCAACGAGTGCGAGTGGGTGACTGCGAGAGTGAAACTGTGCAGGTTAAGCGTGGGGTTCCTCAGGGTAGCATCCTGGGTCCGTTGCTGTTTTTGATTTTTATCAATAGCTTGCTTCGTTTGCCCTTAGGGGGTGTTCTGAGCTCCTTTGCTGATGACACTGTGTTGGTAGTGTCTGCTGCTAGTGTGGATGAGTTAATAAAAATACTTAATAAAGATCTTAAAGCTATTTCGGAGTGGTTTGAGAGCCGTAAGCTAAAAGTGAATGCATCCAAGTCCGAAATGGTAGTTTTTGCTTTGCAACATCGTTACATTCGTGACTTGAGTGGCAGAGTGTTTTTCCATGGCAGAGACTGCGGTGATTCGTGTTCCTGTGCTCCATTAGCTCAGGTAGCGAGCCATAAATACCTTGGTGTTTGTGTTGATGCATGTCTGTCATGGGAATATCACTGTTTAGCTCTACGTGAAAAATTACGAAAAATTGTGTACCTTATTCGGTACTTAACTGGTTTGGTTTCGAGAGCTCATTTACATAGGTTTTACGTTGCTGTATTTGAGGGCACTCTGAGGTATGGTATTTCGATCTGGGGTGGCGCTGACGCATGCTGGATTCGGCCCTTGCTGATGCTTCAGAAAAGAGCCGCTCGGCTGGTGGTTGGTGAACGCTGGGATGCGCCATCTCGGCCGGTGTTCCGTTCCCTGGGTGTTCTTAAGGTGAAGCAACTACACTTGGCTACTGTGCTCATCTTTATGCACAAGTATAGAGATACTTTTGGCTTCGTGGTGGGGGGTGGGTGCACTAGACGTGCTGCGTCTGGTGTTGTTCACCTTCCTAACTGGCGGAGATCAAGATCGCGCTCCCAGTTTCACTATCTCGCAGCTCACGCTTATAATAGTCTGCCAGTAGAGATGAAGAATGCGGGTGGTGTTGCGTTCAGGCACATGGTGGGTGAGTATGTGGCGGCTATTCTTGATGGATAGGATGTTGATGGCAGTTCCTGGTTCCCTCTCCCCTTCCCCTCCATTCATGTAATTTGTCGTTCTTTTTGTGATGTATATTGTGTTTTACTTAGTTTATTTGTTTTGTTTTGTTCTTTTTTTTTTTTTTTTCTAATTGAGTTTTGAGAGCCGGCGCACCGCTCACCCAAATTTGGGTACTGGTGGCCGTATAATACCAATGTAGAATTTTATATGTAGTATTTCGTCAAATATATTGTCTATTGTCTATTGTCATTGTCTCAACCAAATTCAACATTTTTTCAAGTCGAAATTCAAATAATTATAATTTCTTTGTATATGTATGGCTGACTATACCAACATTTTCTTGAATAAGTCAACTGTACTATATCCATAATTTCAAAACTTAAGAAAGTAGCACAATAATAGTAAACTTTATATTTCATTGACGATAACCTTCTTTAAACTGAAAATTAACCTATCCTTTAGATATTTTTAATCTTCACGCGGATGAAATTTTTTACATACTTACATGAAAAATAAAATATTAATTTTTTTAATTAATTATTTTTTTGATTAATCGGTATTGCTGGCAAAAAATTGTTCAAAGGTAAATTAATATTTTATTTATTTAAATATTTAATACTAAAAAAAGATTATTTCGTCAAAAAAAATTTCAATATTTCTTATTAAGTATGTAATTAATAAAACATAATTATTAGCATTAACCTTCTACCATCCGTCTAATTTTCTTCGCCGTGTTTCTAGCCTCGTAGCTGAACACGGCAAGTTAAAGAAAAAAAGTATATTCATTGGCATGATGCGTAAGTGTGGTATAAAGTATACCTACTGTATTTTATCTAGAACTTCTCTACTTCAAAGTTCTGTTTTAATTGTATCACTTCGGCATTAAATTACAGTTCTTTATGCCGTATTACTGAATAAATATATTACGAAGAGTCCAATTCACGTAGTATATTGAAGCTTATAGATGCGAAATTACCATTTTCTTGCCATAAATTATTACTCTAAAAAGGTCTCTCAAATACGTCTTAAATTTTCTACTGCTGAGCCTTCCTAGCAAAAAATTTTATTTTACTTCAATAAACGCACCATATAGCGATACGTAAACCTTGTAAAGATGTATATAACTGTTACAAGGGATTTTCGGGATTTTGCTTTAATTAAATACCTTATCACTGAAAAAATTTTAATAAGTGAAATAAAATTTATATCTTAAGATTTAAGGTTATACTTACAGGTATGACATTCGCGACAGAAATGTTTCATTTTAGTATACGTACGCTACATCAGTCACGAAAGTTGGCATATACGACCTTTCGGGCTCACTTTTTTTCTGGTTTCAGATATACGAATTAAAATAACATTTGAAAAATGTTAACCCTTTTTACTCAGTCGTTGGAGTATGGTAATTTACGCGAGCTGTAGGTTTTTTTCTACAGTTAAAACGCAGGTAAACGTAATCATATCTGTGAGCGTGATATTAAAAAATTGTACCTACGGGACTTTAGACATAAAACATAATAATGGTAGCGATGTCATTTAATACGAGTCGGTGCCAATTCGCTTTGTTATTTGATATGACCTTGAAGACTTGAAAAAGTGTTGTTGTTGTTTTTTTTCAAGTGAAAAATGTAGAATAAAAGAAAACGAGTAGATGGAAAAATTTTACATGGAAAAATAATATTCGACGCTTCTGATTTAAAGGCTTTTTTTTTCAGTATAAACTTTAATTTGAAATTTCAATCACATTCTGTATATAGGTTTCTTTTTCGCTATTTCCATTTTATCGCATTCACAATCTCATTTATTTTTTAAATTTCGAATTACACCGCTGGAAGGACATCGGTTCATAAATGAAATGTTAATAAGAACAATACGAGTCTTCTGAATTTTATCGTTCGTGATAAATTTTTTCTACAAACGACCACAAATCGAATACACTGGAATTAGGAAAAATTATAAAATACTAGTAATTTCCCAACGTATTTGAAACGGATGTGGGTTTCGTTTTTCATTATTTACGACACAAAATGAACGCGCGCCCGTGCATTATTGCTATGGGTAATTTCAAACAAAGACCAGATCACCAATTTAGCTGTTTGTTGCGATCCCGTGGTCCGAAAACGTGCAGCGCATGGACGGTATTTTTTTTTATGAATTTTAGCGAGATTTATGTTGTATGTAATAACCGTACTTGGTTTATATTTGAACTTGGATTAATGACATTGTAACAAACGTTCAAACTTCGACTAGAAAAAATGGGCGGTGTAGCGTTTGCTGAGAATAACAAAAAAATTATCCATATGCATATAGCCCAGCGTCAGATTGAAGGGGAATCTACGTTAATTAGACAGGAAGGTGGTAGGAAGGAGTCGTCAAATTTTAGCTTGCAGACCATTTGTAATCCTATGCAAAATGTATATTTTTTTGATGAATTCGAGTCTTTGATTTCTTCGTTTCCTCCTTCTATAAATTCCCTCCTTGGAAACAATCTAACTACGATAGATAACCTGTTTAAATTTCTTAAAGCTACTAACCTCACATCCAAAATTTAAATACCACCTATCCGTGCCTCTGACCTTCGTTGCAGAATACGGCACGTTAATGGAAAAAAGTAAAGTAAGAAATTTTACAATAATTCGTTTATGAAAATTTTTATTATTAATTTAAGCTGAATTACACTTACTTCAGTTTTCATAAAAATTATAATAGCCTAAATTAAACCCCATTGTGTACACGACCAATAAATTAGCAATCTGTCATTCATTTTTGAAAATAACAAAAATTGTTTTTTTTTTTTTAAAATTCAAAAATGAATTAACCCTTCTAACTTTGAAAAAAACATTGTCGACAGAATTTTTCTCAGTCTTTGGACAACAAGATATGACTTGGGAAGCTAAAAAATTTTCAATAGCCTGAAAATTTGCGTTTTTTTTTCTACTTCGCTTTAGAAAAAAAAAAAAAAAAAAGGAAATCCGGCTCCTCACATCGCCTTTTTTTCAGATAAGAAACGTATTTTTTCCAATTACGTTCCAAAGTATAAAAAAATACTTTCGATACTTTTTTTAATATTTATTCATAATTTTTAAAAATTTTCTGTATGTAAAAATTAGAAATTTGAATTCATTTGAATGAAATACATATATACAGGATGTAACTCACCCTGCTATGCGCATGTGGCAAGAACGCAGGTAGGAGATCACTAATATTAATATATAATAAAAAAAGAAAAATAGCTATAAGTAAATAAAAAGCAAACTACGCAATTTAATTTTTGAACATTTTCATACATACTTCTCATACTTTTGGAGATTTTTTCCCTTTTCGAAATTATTTCATAGACAAACTAATATTTTTTGAAACTCTTTTCCTGAAAATTTCAACATTCTTGGACATCTCTTCATTTCATGAATATTTTTAAAATCATTTTTCAACATTTTTTTGGCCTGTTGACTTTTTTTTACTCTTAATTTTTTTTATTCCTAATTTTTTTTTTGTCAACATTACTCATTATTGGACGATTGTGCAATGCACACCTGTATAGTTGAAAGAAATCTTGATATTTTTTAATCAAAAATTCAGAATCTTTGAAACTCTTATTAAGTTCCTAATCGCTTCAGGAAATCTAAGTCTCGGCACTACCTCCTTGACAGCTCACGTTGAAAAAAAAACCAACAAAATAATAAGGATCTGTCGCTCCGCGAAAACATGCTTGAAAATACAAATCATTCATAATTGGTACATAAATAATTTGTTTTTTTCTTAAATTCAGCAAAATTATCGAACAAACGATTCGGAGTTTTCTGGTAATTGGTCAGAAAGTTACAGAATCTTCAGATCTACTGGCAACTGAATTATACAGATTATATTTTCCCTAATTACAGCAAATGCATAAAAATATACTTACAACTTTAATTTATACTCTTATGAAACAAAGTATTTTTTTAAATAACTTATTCAATTCTCATCTCTACTCTCCCCAGTTTCGAATTGTCGAATCACAAACTGATTTTACTCCATAATTTCAACATCCTTCACCATCGTGAGCTATACGTATCGTAACTCTAACCGCAAAAACCCAAACAGAAACGCCTGCAGGTACTGAACTGTGCACTGTGCATACAATTTGAAGGGTTTTCTTCGTAACTTATACTTCATTTTTTTTTTTTTTTTTAAGATACGTCTTTCGAAATTCATAATAAGATGGCTTGGTGCATTACTTTTCAATATTTATGACGAAATTTTAAGATCATGAACACGTTCGCGTTGTTTTGGGAAATGAAGTTCGATTTAACTACTTCGAGTTTTTCAATAAACGTAGAAAAATATAATCTTGTGAGAGTTTCGGTTATCTTAAATAACAAACAACTTGAATCTAGACAAAAATATCGCTTGAAGCATATCCTAACGAGGATACATGTCAATATAGTCTTCGGTAACACACCAAGCACAAACATCGCATTAATCAAAAAAATGAAAACTATAAAAAAAAATCTCCACAGTTTGAGTATGTATAGGGCATTACTGAAAGATATCTGTATGTGAGCGTTGAGTAGTAGAGAAAAACTAAAAAGACTACTCCAAGTAGTACAGTAAAATAATATGATTTTGAGAAAAAGTAAATACGAAATATTGTACTAGAGTAAGAAAAATGACAGAGAGGTTTTCACAGCACGAATGAAAACCGCTTCTTCATAACAATGAATAGCAAGAAAATGTTTGTTGTAACATTGTAAGGTTTTACTAACAGTATTGTACACGTGTGAACAATCTACTCGGTGAAAATCACATAAAAACAATCTGATATAAATCTACCAAAAACGCTGTTGGGATGAATTCCATGATAAGGGATGACAAGAACTGAAATATACTCAAATTGTTATTTGGAAACTGGAGTATCTAAAAGAATATGAATATTAAATAAATTTCAAAATTTGACAGCATAATGCTATAAATTGGATATTGAAATGTAAAATTTCAATTTGAGAGAATAACTCTACTCTACGATTATCATTATTTGTTAAAAAGCAGATAATGAAAAATGTAAGAAACTAAACAGGCATGAGAATGGGTAAATTTGCCAAAATGATAAATCAACAACTTACTATAGGCACTGAATTTGTATTTATACTTGAAATAGTTACGAGCAATGCCATACCAAATAATCATATCAACATGTCACAGACTGATGGTAAAAGTTGAATATATACCGTAGTAAGTATGTATTATACTCACTCTACGATAAAATGAAAGAACATCATTAATGCGAATCTGATATAATACTTGGAGCAAATTTATTTTCCAAATAGCATCGGTAATGTAGTTTCAGATTTACGAAATAAATGCTGTGGCGAATAATCATAGTTTTCCAAATGAAAAGAATCACCGAATCGATGATAATTTTTACATAAACAAAAGAAATTGGAATTTATTTTCTCATATATTTGGATGCAGAAAAATGACACTATTTTAGCTTGCTTAAAATTATTAAAATTTTACATTAAAAATATCAACAACTTACCAGTTGATAAATTCTCCCAAGGTATCCGATTAAACCACTAAAACAGAAAGCTAAAATCTGGCGTAGATAATAACGAACAATACGATTAATGAAAGACGTACGAATAACAAAAATGAAAAAATAATAATAATCGTCTATTCAGAAATAGTTCGAGAATATCGAATCGGACGAACTATCAGAAAACAAGTCTACATCGAAACACAATGACAGTAAAACTATTTCAATGTGGCGAAAATCATACCAAAGTTCAATTCATAGGAACTTATGCCTTTCCCCGCAACCGTTGTCGAATTACGTCACTGCACGACGGTTGTGCGCACTCCCTTTACATTCCTTCACCCCTAACATACTGATATAAGTCAGCATCTATGCATTATCTTCCATGTATTCTGCATTAGTGTAGTCTCTTAATACATCCGGTATTTTTATTTCTTTTGTATTTATTTTTTGCGTCGGAGTTGACCGGTCATTTTTGGCTAGTGTAACCTTGAATATTTTGATGGGGTGTCTGTGGAGCTTCGATCTGCTGGTTATATGTTTCATGGCGGGAAATGTTCGAAAATTTGTTTTCTTCGTTATAAAAATTAGCTGTTGAAAATGCTAATTTTAGAACTGAAAGTGTATTTAATATTTATTTCATAAATTTCTTGGGAACCCTATACCGTGCGTCCAAGTAATTCGGGTACAATCAGCGCAAAAATTTCAATTTGCAAATAACATATTAAGAGTTAAACAACAATTTAAAAATCAGAAATTATTTTTAAAATTTCGTTAACGAATTTTACGACTGATTAATTCATTTTGACTGCATTACAATTTTTTTGCATTCGAAGAAATCAAGCACTGAGTAGATAATAAACGATTTATTTTTGTTCTTAGTTTTTGTGTTCCGTACAGACGAAACGAGTTCCTATTCTTCTTCTTGCGGCTACTTGGTGCAGATTTTTACTTGATTCGTTAATATGTAGGTGATGAAATATTGAGACACAAAAATTAAGAATACTTAAATGAATCCCGCACCTTGAAAAAAAAAATGGTATTTTATGCTCACTCGAATATGCATCTTATGTTGAATTGCTCTCATGATACTTTCAATTTTGTTGGTGAATGAGTTATCATTGCCCGAGGACAACTGAAAAAATTACAACATACTTTACCTGATTTTCGGTCCTTTCTAAAGTCTCTTTCATTTCTACAATTCTGTTCCAAATTCACTTGGAAAACTGAAATTTGCACATTAGTAATTCGAACGAACTGCTGTATATAAAACTATGATTGAAGTTGAAGAAGTTTCATATAATATTAAGTACTCATCTATAAATAATAGCGAGTTTAATCTTAGCGTGGTAGCTGGTAACTTATACGTGGGAATCCCGCACGGTAAGACTTTCGGCCTCATTTATTCCATTGCTTTTCACTTTTAGAGAAAAATTTCACCTTCATTTAATCGCTGATTTATGCTTGTTCCGGGTTTTGAATATTCAAGCTATATTTTTGGAATTTTATGTAAACTGAAATGTCTAATTAAATTTAAGAATAGTGCGAAATTAAATTTTCTATTTTATGAAATTCATGCGAACTTACGACAAAATATTTTTCGGATAAAAGAAAAATACAAATAAGCTAATCAAAGAGCTAAATATCTGAAATTCCTATCCTTAAATTGGATGAAGGAAATATTCGGTCTTGCAGAAACAAGCGCGCTTGTATGGTGAAAATCGTTGGCGTCGAATTAGGTATCAAATTATAATGGAGTTTCGAAAGGTTAACACGAGACTCGGAGTTATTGCGGGAAAGCATCTTTGTGTTGAACGTCTTTACAATTAGCTCGGCAATTTGTCAAATTTCATAATTAATTACGATTTGCGTATTGTTATATAAGGAAGGAAGAAAACGAAGCGAAAACCATAAACTTGAATTGTAAAAATCTGACTGAATTAATTGCGAACAAATATTAGGAAAATGTAAACATGTTTATTAATTAGAGTTTGTACCATGTTTTGTGTACATTCGAATACACAGTTAATGAAGTCACGAAGTTAGAATTTTGAATTAATTTCAGTAAACAAATGAATTGGCGTACACAGTGTGGTTTGAACATATCAGCGTTCGATCCATTGATTCAATATTCTTCCAATATTAAGTATGTATTCGTTGAGATTTGAGATTCAATTAATAGCATGGAAAAAAGAATGCGTGATTCGTATACAAAAACTTTCATAGTATTTTCGATTCAGCGAACACTACGTGATGTATAATTTCGATTTATGGTACGAATGCGTGAAAAAACATAAAATCAAATAGCAATGGCGCGAGTATTGTCGTTTACGAAGTTATGTTTGAGTTTGAGTGGTAACAGAAGGTAAATAAATACATTCAACCCTCAATGTGCTTTAGCGATAGGGTGTTAATTGCGAATTTTTTTTAATTTTCCGAGTCAATAACGTCTTGCGAGATATGGTGTACAACGTTGTATACTTTCTTAATTCATCGAAGTTCAAAGGATACTCCAGTGTAAAGTTTTCGTTAAAGTTGCGATTTAATCAAAAGTATCCAAGTTCGAGTTGCACGCGGACCTACTCACAGCAGCGTCTAATCATTAGGACGCTCATCTTGACTGTTTTTTACATTTAATGGGTTTACGAGTTCGTAAGCTTTAACATTTATTGGCGAAAATTTCAAGTTTCGGGTCGTACAAGTTTTGTTTTTGTTTTAATATTGTTCCGTCCAGCTGCACTGATTTATTGGCGTTTATGGCTCGTGGTTCCTAAATATCTTTATCTCAGTTCGTTAAATTCGTTAAATTTTCGTGGCGTGTTTTACAGGAGGACGCGGAAGCACGGTAACTGTCTTCGGGGTATCGTGTTTGCCGGGTATGCTCGAAATTAAAACAAGACGACAAGCTGCTCCCTTTCTCGAATAAATAGAAATTTAGATTAACATCGATAGTAGGTATAATAGTCGGCGCTCGCGATATTTCTAGTGGACATCGTGCTTAATTTATAGGTATTTACCTCAAGGCTACGTGAAAGTATTGAATGGATGAAATTTAGCAATCGATATTTATAACTCGAGCGTTTTAGGATGAGAAAACTCAGTTATGGGGTTCATAGAAATAACTAAGAATCTGCAAAAATCTCTTGGGAATTTAGCTTTTTAAGAATTTACTGAGTTTACATAATTCATTTTTTAAACATTATATTAGGTACCTATTGCATTAATATCATTATGAGATTTAAGAAATTAAGCTATGTCATATCCTGAAAAATTTTTATGAGGTGTTTCAAAAATGAAAATAAATTTCATTTCAATTGATATTTCCATCAACTGATACGTAAATGTAAGCAAACAACAATATTATTTTAATGGTTTCATGTAGATAAAAGGTAAGCAAATAAGGATGTTGAATGACCCCAACAGTATGCTCAGAATATTTTAAATCTCTAGTAAATCATATTGAGATCAATATTAAAACCTTGAATTTTTTTTGAATATCAATAATTTAATTACGGAATATTCACATTTTTCACATTCATGAAATCGCATTATATCGCCCAAGGGCCCAAAAAAATTGGTGATTAATTTTTTCCATATTTATAGAAAATTTAAACATTTAGTTAAATTTTTTACATAAGCAATTACCTGCTTCATTGCATTTATTCATTTTTTTCAATTAATATTAAATGGATTGCTAATTAAGGCAATGAATACTAGTGTTTCGCTTTTGCTGTTTGAGTCTCAGAAGGCAAATTACGCCCCATTTTTATTTTTGTAATGTCACGAAAGTTTCTTCCCTCGTAACTACAAAAAAACGATAATCCCTTCCAAGTCACGTACCCTGATATAGTATCGTTTATGTATTGAAACTCAGTTAAAAAATATATCTAATTTTTTGAAAGCTTTTTTAAAATAATTCGCCGTTGAGTTTCATATATACTAGTATTTGCAGAACACGAAATACGTTGGTGCTTGATTAAAAAAAAAAAAAAAATTAAAATTCGTGTTTTTGTGAAAATGCTTATTGTCCAACAGAAAATCAAAAAATTAAATAAAAGTATAAAATATATGTTTGAAAATATTATTTAAGAAATGAAAGAAAAAAATGCCTAAAAATGAACAACAAGCGAGGTCCGCTGGACCTGGCAATAGGATTTTTGCTATAATGCTGTTCATAGCTCAACTTCAATCATTACGTAATTACGTATATTTGCAGTTTTTTACCGTTCGAAATATTATATTATAAAATATGAAAATGATACTAATGATAATATTTACGAGACAAATTACGACAATTATCAAATAATGCATTATTAAATGGAGCTGAATTTTCTGGAAATAGAATTCAAAAACTTAAAAAATAGTTCAGAAGAACTCCGTGACAATACCGAAAAGATTTTCACACAGAGTTATATCTAAAATCTTGCTCCAATAAGAGTAAAGCTTCCAATATGCGAGATAATATTGATATAGATAGGTAAAGCGGTAAAGGTACTTAATAATTATGGAAACATGAAATAAAAAAATTGAAAATAAAATAATTAAGATTTTTGAATGAATAACGATGAATATAGTAATAAAAATGTTTGTACAATAAATGAAGAAATGAGTAAAACAAATCTTTTTGCGTATATACGTCGAAAAAATCAAAACTTATTAGAAATGTTCAATATATGTAATAATCAAGATTTTGATATCATATTATATAAATCATGAATTATTCCCGAGATCATTTTATGTTATTTTATTCATGACGAAATGAAATTGATGAATTATTCAATGTAAACAAATGTCATGGAATTATGTTGTCAACAGTCCTCAACTAAAATAATATGTTGAAGTAATTATATTTAAAAATAAATAAGGAAGATTTATGTGAAAAGGGACATGACATAACGAAAAATAAACTAATAATATTATAAATAATTTGATATTTTGTTATTACCATTTGTCTGTTAGGTGGCGCAATTGTTTACTTGATCTGTAGTCAGAAGACTTTAAAAAAAAAAGCGATTGTTATAGGATTTTTGCTTGCTAAAGCAAAAACCCTAAAAAACTGTGAAATATATGATGGAAAAAATGTTGAAAATTCATTTTAAAATAACTTTCTACTCCCAAATTCTTCAGTCATAGGTAGCAACTACCATGCGTCCGATTGATTCCCATGTAGGAAAAGCTCCAAATTCCCTTTTAATCAACAACCAACTAGACATAACATATTGGTAACACTGATTTCTATTTTCACAATCAATGGTAATGTAATATGAAATTATGTTGAATTATCATAAAAAGGAATTCGCTGCTTTGCCTGTGAGGGGTTCGATTGAACGCGTGGTATAGAGTAGTTATGGTAACTGGTCCATGTTTTAATCGGACATACGTCACGCGTGTAACAACCAATCAGCAAGTAGGAAAGTGGTAAATTACCACGACTTACTCGTAAAATAAAAACACGAATTAGCTGATGATTCGAATCACAAACGAAATTCAGTCGTTCACTGAAAACTGAACGATATTATTTAGGAAGGTAAAAGTGAAACTACCTACATTTTATCACATTCTAGCCTTATAATTGGTCATTACGCGCGTAACATATGACTAATCAGAACTCAAACCAGTAACCATAACTACTCTATACCGTGCGTCCAAGTGATTCGGGTACAATAAGCGCAAAAATCTCAGTTTGTTGATAACATAATAAGAGTTAAACAACAATTCCTAAATCAGAAATTAATGTTAAAAGTACTATCAATGTTAATAATGTTTTATTTAATATTTCAAAAAAAAAAATTCAACAAGCTTCGATGAAATGTTACGATTTAAAATTCAATAATTTACGAGGGAATGCAAGCAGCATTGAAATACTCAGGAAATATTTATTGAAATATTTGCCATCCTTCGCATATTTTAATGCAAGCGATTTACGATAGCGAGAATTTGTTAAATGAAAAAGAAGAAAATTTCTATCAGCATATTTCTTTGTTTTTCAGAAATTCGGACTGCAAAATATCAAATAAATAATATGTATAAAAAATTGTAAGCGACTGTAATGATTCATAACCTCGCGAGATTGTCGATTTAATGTAAATTTCGTAGCCTGGTTTTCAAAACGGTTTCTTTCGAGCTCGGTTTTTATTAAAGATGAAGTAAATTTGTAGCATCGAACTCTAATAATGAAGCGTACATGAAATTATTGATATGTAGCCTACCAACTAGATTCACATATTTCTCGAAGGATTTGATGACCTTCAACTCTGAAATTACAATGGAACACTGATCGCTTTAAAAATGTATGTCGCGGTGATAATGATGTATGAAGAAATTGAAGCTTTGTTGGTTCCCTTTGGGTTTCACCTACTGATTAGCATCGAGTTATTTTGGAAATCTCATCAACGATATTATTAAATCATAGAGAAGCTGTAAGCTCTACGGTTGGAAAATGTTTGGTTATAAGAATATACGGCGATGTAATTTATTGGTTTAAACGTAACGAGTAAAATCTTGTCGACGAAATTTTCAGCCGACTACTTCATTTAAATGAGAGCAAATCTACATAAATTTAAGCCATCTTTTGTAAAATGTATTTGAAGGGGAAAACCTTCGTAGGGTAGAGTTAAATGACGGAAGCGTGCATTTTAGATCACTCAATTTAACCATTCCGATAACCGCGAAAAATAAAGAAATTACAGGTGGGGACGTTTCTGTTTTTACCATAACGCTAGATAAATATAACAACGAACGGCGCTGGAAAAATACCCGTTAAAATGTTTTTATCAAAACGCTAAATTATACTTTAGAAAATTACACTTAACGAATGTACTTTATTCCAAACAAAATTATCATAATTTTATAGGGAGCGCGTAAGTAACAAGGGATTACACGCACCTACTAACGAATTAACTCCGGTTGCGCCTTCAAGTTTTTTTAAAAAACAATAAACCTCCTTTAAGTGGCTCATAATATTTCAACTGCCAAGCCATAGTATCAGCTGGGTAAAAATAGGATGGAGCAAATTGCGACTTCGAATCGTCGTTTATTAGTATCGAAGTATAATTAAGAAGGTAATTTATTCAAACGTCCAAATCTCGACTATATCGATAAACTTAGGGGCGGTCAAATTACCTAATTGTGGTTAAAAATGCGAAAAGCTATCGTGCGAAATACGATAAGAAATAATTAAGCGCGAAAATTCTCCTATATTAGAGGCGATTCGAAAACCGCGTGTAACAAGTACACGGTGAAGGAAAAAATAAACGTTCGACGACCACGTAAACTGACAAATTTGATTCTTCGCGTGTGATAAAAGACGTTAAGTTAGCGTGCCGAGTTCGTTAGTTAGTCGGTGAGCGAAGGATCGCGTAAATCAGGATATTTTCGAGGCGAAAGCGCCAATTACAATATCGGATACTCTGCTAAACTGTTTTCGCACTTATGCAAAACGTGTATTTACACGTTTTTAGAATGGAACACGAAAAGTTTACAGTATTCTAACGTCATTCAAAAACTTCTCTTGTTGACAAATTTTAGGATAAACTATACTGTGAAAGATAACTTGATTTACATGAACATCTGGTACGCGAAAAGTACGAACAGGGGGATTACTGTGGAATAGGGGCATGTTGAAAATCGATGCGATATATGTTTCGCCGAAAGTATGGGTACTGTAGTGCATTTGTTTGTGACATCCTGTTCCAAGATGACATTACGTATTTTGTTCGCGACTCATAATAGGGATAATTTAAGCATTCGCATATTTTCCAATATCAACAGCACCTCGGAGATGTACATACTTTGTTGGTTCGATTATCTTTTCCATGCAGACTAATGCTTTTGGAATATCTTATTTTAGATTTTTGTTTCCTTTGTCGCTGTTGGTGGTTATGGTTTTAATATTAGTTTAGGTCCCTACCTGCTGAGTCGAGCTATGGCCCGAGTCGGCAACGCTGATGCGTACTCGAACCGGCGATGATGCTGATTCGAGTCCGTACCGGCGAGGCTTTACTGAGTCGATAGTAATCGACCCGGTTAGTTTAATGCTGAGTCGATAGTTATCGACCCGGCTAATTTTAATATGGAACACTGAGTCGATAGTATCAACCCGGTGGCTGATTCGATGTGATCGAACCGGCAATGAATTGAACTCACTCCTCTAGTGAACCTTATGAAAAATAAAAATATAATAAATTCAGTTTTGTTTAATGTGATTTTATTTCTTCATGTACACTGTAACAGGTGAATTACTGAACTAACTTATGCATAGGAACACGCTTATATTTATATTAAAAAGTATAAATTCAAATAACCAATCAGCGTACTAGTGCAGCTCAACCAATCAGGGCGAGGCAGCTAAGGTTGTTTTTAAAACGCGGTAGATTCAAATTTTCCCTGCGTTCCCATTACGGTATTAGTTGCTGCACTAGTACGCCGACTTGGAAACATGGTACACACGGTATTACTTTTATTATCGATTTCGATTATCGATTATTAAATCGATATATTTTTTTAATTTTGAAAAATAAATCTAGATGGCAGTGTATGCCTACAAGGACTCCCCTTCTTAAAGGCGGAGCCGTAATGAAAAAAGGTAAACACAAACACAACAATCAATAAAAATTGTGATAATAATAATCATTTTACTTCAAAAGTAACGATATAAAATACAAAATTTGGAAACAAAACTTTGAAAAAGTAAAAAAAAAAACAATACGTGTAAAAGGAAATGATAATTCTTCTTTAATGTGTAAAAAAAACACAAATAAAATAATAAAAAATAACAAAAACTAGATTATAGTGTCTCATTTACGAACAACTGCTGCGCTCTTCATTTCTGGTAAGCAGTGCGAGCTCGTTTTTTTGCTGATTTCCCAGCTCGTTTCGTTGGTGATGGTCGTTTTTTGGTGTGAGATCATGCTGAACCTGAACTGGAGTTGGCGTTGGCGGATTGCCTGGACGCCAACCTATCAGAAACGGAGGTTGTTCCGGCAAGTTAGCAGGTAATGGTGGATTCAGGAAGTTCGTCAGCCCCTTCGGTGGTGGCTCCGGGGGATATGAGCCAAGTGGTGGAGGTACCTTTCTTGGTGTGGTACGCTCAGGAAGGCTAATTTTTACCAGACGGTATACTGGTTTTTTCGGTATGAGTAGTTCCGATTGCGGAGGCGAATCGTGCAAAGGTGAAAGTGGCGCACACAGAGTTGCGGCTTCCATGAGTTCCCGGAGGCATTCTTCCGCTGTTATTGATGATGGTTTGTCAGATGACTTTGCAGCTGAAGAATAATGAGCGGAATCGGAAGGTGACTCTACATCAGTAACCGACGATACTTTTGTCTTAAACCTGGCTACTGGTTTGAGTATTTTGGCGGAAGGTAATTTTACCGTTTTTACACGCAATTTCGATGTCGTAGCTTGTGATGAAATTTTGGGCATTAGATTTGCTTGCCTCGTGGCAATTTTTACATTTTCCTCTGCACTAATTGATAATTTTGACCGTACCTCCGGAAACGCTTTCTTTTTCGATGTAGGTGGCACATTAACTGGTTCAATTACAGACTTGAGCTTCGTGGACTGTACCGGATGGATTTTAATAACGGATTTTGGTTTCCGTTTAAGTAGAAGTCAATGTGCTAAGAGTCTTGGTTTTTGGAGCTGCTTCTTTCCACGATCTCTTTCCTTCTTCATTATCGGAGCTTGATGAGGAGATTTCTCCAAAAAGATCATTCGATGACATTTTAACGGAACAGTTCATTTTTTTGATTTTTTCACATACAGTTATTTAAAACGAAATTTTGAAAGCGGGAGAAATTACCGTTGGTAACGGAAATGGGAAGCGTTCAGTGGTAAATGATCTCTAGGCACTTTGCCCATTTTACTTTTTTTCTAGTGATGGCATTCAGGTAACGCGAAGGCACTTTTATTTTTCGACCTGTTCGAGTTTCCTTGAGGTGAGGCGTAAGTTCGGGTGCGTTCAAAATAGGAGTAGGCTGAGAATTATTATCATCTGGAATTGCATTATCATTTGAAATATTCGGATCTGAAGCGGCAAAAGGAAGAATATCTAATTTTGTGTTCCAACCAGTGTCTTCAGGTTTATCCAGAGGTTTTTGCATGATAGTACCTTCTTCTAAGTAAAACGCAGGTTTGAGTCGATCAATTGATACTGTAACGGGGTGATCTTTAATATTGAGAGTAAAAACTTTATCCGATTTTTTTAGAACGTTGTACGGCCCTTCGTAGACAAATTCTAATGGTTTCCTCACGCGATCGATCCTAACGTAGACTTTTGATGCATCTGCAAGTTTTGGGTGGACAAAGAAGTTGCGGCTTGTCTTATGTGAGAACGGCGCAGGTCGAATGGTTCGGAAAGCCGATTTCAGTTTTGTAATATATTCTGGTAACGGCGTTGGGCCACTTGGTGCCTCAATGAAGAATTCCCCAGGTAGACGCAGAGTTTTTCCAAACATTATCTCGGCCGGTGAAAATGGGAAATCATCACGGCATACGGAGTGTAATCCAAGTAAGACCACTGGAAGTGCGTCGTCCCAATTCATACCATGATATTTTAATGCTGTTTTTAATTTTCTATGTGTTCGCTCCAATATACCGTTTGATTGAGGATGATGAGCAGTGGTAACAATATGATGAGCTTCCAACAATTTTGTAAATTCCTCGTGCAAATCTGACGTGAATTGGGTACCACGGTCTGATGTAATTTGCCGTGGGATTCCGTATCGTGAAATCCACTCGCGCATGATAGTACGTGCAATGGTAGATGCAGTGATATCTTTAATAGCGATATATTCGACCCATCGTGAGTATCTGTCGATTAATGTGAGAATATATCGATTACCGTTTGATTCTGGTAAGGGGCCAACCATATCGGTATGGATATGATCAAACTTTTCAGCGTATGGTATTTGACGTAGAGGTGAATTGGTATGTCTTGTAATTTTACTACGCTGGCACTTGTCGCAAGCCTTACACCAAGTGCGTATATCTTTATTGATTTTTGGCCAAATGAACCTATCTTTCACTTTTTTCAGAGTAGCGTTGGACCCATCGTGAGATAAGTTGTGAATTTCTTCAAAAATTTTATATCGTAACGGTTCAGGTATGTAGGGTCGATAATTTCCGGCATCATTTTTGTTACACCATATTGACCGATTACTGTCTGGTATGATTACATTATGTAGGAAGAATGGTCCTAAATTGCCGCTTTCCGTCCATTTTCTAAGTGATTCGCATTGTGCTTGTGCGTCAGCGATATCGAACATTGATACACTAGCCTGTACAGCATTTACTTCGATTCGGCTCAACATATCTGCGACGATGTTCATATCTCCAGCGATGTATTTAATATTGGTCGTGATTTGCGATATTTCATCCAGTTGCGCAGTGCGTCGAGCGTTGTATCTCCGGTTGCCAGAAGGTATCTTTGTAAAGGCATAAGTAAGCGGCTTGTGATCTGTATAAATGGTAAAGTTTGAGTGACCCTCAACAAGCTGTCTGAAGTTTTGCAGCCCCTCATATATCGCAAGAAGTTTGCGATCATAAGTCGGATATCGTTGTTGGCATTCATCCAGTTTTTTTGAGAAAAATCCCAATGGTTCAATTTTCCCAGATGGTGTTATCTGATTTAGAACAGCGCCGATCGCAATTTCTGAGGCGTCAGTGGTTAGCGTAAGTGGGTAGTCGGGGTTGGGAATAGCTAACTGTGTCGCATTTGCCAATTTTTCTTTGCAGGTTTCAAATGCGTTGCGTGCTTCATCGTTCCAAGGAACTGGTGTTTTGTCCCTTCGTTTTTGTCGGCCTTTAAGTAATTCGTTTAGCGGTGCGAGTAATTTAGCGGCACCAGGAATATGATTGCGATAAAACTGAAATGAACCGATAACACGTCGCAATTAGTGTATCGTGGTAGGAAATGATAACGAACGAATTCTTGATACTTGACTTGGCATCGGTAGTATTCCTGTGGAGGAGAATACATGGCCAAGAAAATTCACCTCTTGTTTTCCAAGCTGGCATTTTGTAGGATTAATGGTTAACCCATGTTCGCATAATCGTTCAAGAATTGCGCGTAAATGATTTTTGTGGTCTGTTTCATCTTTTGAGAAAATTAGGATATCATCCAGATATGTGACAACAAATGGGAAATCTTGGAAAATGGCATCCATAAATCGCTGATACGTTTGAGGTGCGTTCCTCAATCCAAATGGCATTCGTAGGTATTCGAATAATCCGAATGGAGTTGTAATTGCGGTTTTTTTAATATCATCTTCCCTCACAGGTATGTGGTGGAAAGCTTTAACCAGGTCAATCACTGTGAATATCGTTGCACCAGTTAAACGTGTAGGAATATCCTTGATATGTGGGAGTGGGTACCTATCAGGTATAGTTGCAGTATTTAACGCTCTGTAGTCACCACATGGTCGTATTTCTGTGGAGTTTTGTTTAGGCCGTATCAAAAGTGGTGAGGCCCATGGTGATTTTGATCGACGTACAATTCCAGATTTTAGCATGTCTTCAAATTCTGATTTTGCGCGTTTGTATAGGTTAGGTTGTAACCGACGAGGTTTTGCAAATACTGGAGGTCCAACAGTCTCTATATGGTGCTTAACTGGGTGTTTAGGAATTTCTAGAAATGGTGCAGGACGTACTAGCATAGGATACATTTGCAAGATTTCTGTGAAGTCGTCAGCATGCGAGTGGTCAATCATGCTGATACCTAAGGTGGAAGCTGCCGTTTGACGTAGTTTTCCACAAGCGGAAAAATCAGTATTTTTTCCATGAACTAAGCGTTTTCGTCGGAGATCGGGCAGTAAATCGAAATATTCTAGAAAGTCAGCACCAATAATCGGGCAATCAACATCAGCAATAATAGCAGTCCAGTTAAATGGTTGTTGGAAGCCAAAATCAAAAATACGTTTATCGTAGCCATATGAGTTTATTATTCCTCCGTTTGCGCTAAATAACGAAAAAGTAGGTTTCATACTTGGTGGTGATAATAATTTTTTACGAACATACTTTTTTGGAATTATAGTGAAATCTGATCCACTATCAATTAAAAATTCATAATTAGAGTTTTTGTCGCGTAGAAATAGACGGCGAGATTGCGACAAAGGGATAGAGTGTGCCGTCGCCACTGTCCCTTTTAGTGGTTTTCCGGCGTTGCGGCGTTAGTTTGCTGCGCTTTGTAAGCGCAGGGCTGCCAACAGCGTTCAGCATTTTCGCCAAATTTTCGATGATACCAGCAGATTTTTGGTCTATGTGGGGATCTTCCTGGTGTGGAGGCACGTGAACGAGAACGTCCTCGTGATTGAGTATGGAAGAATGGTCGACCACGTGGTTGTTCGAATTGGGCTTTAGCTATCGCTGAGATTTGCGCAGATAATTCATCTAATTTAGCATTTAAGTGATCCTTAGGTTCCTGTTTAGGTGAAATCGCGATAGAGGCGATTTGTTTGGTGATTTCATCTCGGAGTTGATTGAATCGTTCATCTACGAGGTTCTCGAGCGATTTTGTGACTGGTGTAGGAACAGAGGTTGGTACCAGCGTCGGTGAAGAGGAATAGGTTGGTATTGGTTGCAAATTTGTGATGGAGGCACAATTACCGTTCGATAACATAACAGCGTGTAACGAATCTGCCATTGTGGCTAAAGTATCAAGTGGAAGTTTGAAGATCGTAACGTGTTCTTGCATCCTTTGTGGAAGGCGACGTAACCATAGTCGCTTAAGTATTTCCTCATTGGTATTGGTACCAGCTAAAATTCGCATGTCGTTCAAAAGAACTGATGGCTTTTTGGTGCCTAGTGACATATTGCGGAGCAATTCATCAAGTTTTTCTTCGTCGCTGACTTTGTAAAGCGTTACAATACGTTCTTTGATTTTTGTGTATGCGTTACAGGCATCTTCGGTAGATTCCAATATATCGCTGCATCTCTCCAAAACATCGGGAGGTAACTTAGCAGTTATAATGCTGATCATTGCATCATAATCGGTAATATTATGAGCACGTTGTTGGCGTTCTGCTAGTTTGAACCATAAGTGCGGGTTGGTATTCAGAAATTCGGAGAGTACCACTTTGTCGATTGGTAGAGAGAGCGTAGAGTTCTGCAATGATCGTCCCATCATATTGGTTCTAGGAACAGTCGGTGTATAATGATTTGGTGTTGATGTATCCGAGTTGGTTGTGGGTGTTTGCATATCAAATTGCGTTGGAACGTGATCGAGAAGAAGCGAATTACCATCAGGCGAAGTCATCTTGTTGGTGTGGAAGGTTCGCAAATTGGAAAGACGCTTTGTTGCGAGATTCCCGGCCAATGCACCACTTGTCGCTGTTGGTGGTTATGGTTTTAATATTAGTTTAGGTCCCTACCTGCTGAGTCGAGCTATGGCCCGAGTTGGCAACGCTGATGCGTACTCGAACCGGCGATGATGCTGATTCGAGTCCGTACCGGCGAGGCTTTACTGAGTCGATAGTAATCGACCCGGTTAGTTTAATGCTGAGTCGATAGTTATCGACCCGGCTAATTTTAATATGGAACACTGAGTCGATAGTATCAACCCGGTGGCTGATTCGATGTGATCGAACCGGCAATGAATTGAACTCACTCCTCTAGTGAACCTTATGAAAAATAAAAATATAATAAATTCAGTTTTGTTTAATGTGATTTTATTTCTTCATGTACACTGTAACAGGTGAATTACTGAACTAACTTATGCATAGGAACACGCTTATATTTATATTAAAAAGTATAAATTCAAATAACCAATCAGCGTACTAGTGCAGCTCAACCAATCAGGGCGAGGCAGCTAAGGTTGTTTTTAAAACGCGGTAGATTCAAATTTTCCCTGCGTTCCCATTACGGTATTAGTTGCTGCACTAGTACGCCGACTTGGAAACATGGTACACACGGTATTACTTTTATTATCGATTTCGATTATCGATTATTAAATCGATATATTTTTTTAATTTTGAAAAATAAATCTAGATGGCAGTGTATGCCTACACCTTCAATTATCTATTCATTCGCAAAGATTTTTGAAACATTTGAACAACATTTTTTCCAAAGTAATTTAATATATTTTTTCTTTTTTTCGAAAGAATAAATCGGAAACTTTTTTTTAATAAAATAATTCAGTACAGTGGAATCAAAGAACCTGGGCGTGAAATGTCAAAAGGCGCAAAGAATCTCTTATTATTTTTTCTAATTAATCAAATGGTTTGCAAAAAATCAAAGATAGACCTATATCTGTAGTCGCGATTAGAGTGTCCTCAAGTTGAGGAATAGCTTGAACGACTTAATCGTGCGGTATTCCAGAAGTTTAGGCACACTTTTTGTAACAAGTGGATCGCCCTCAAACCGCAGCCACCAATGAAAATGCTCCGTTTACCAGTCAATCATTACACTTTTTCTGTTATCGCTATTATCTTTTAACTTGAATCTTTGAAAACTTTTGAATTTTTTCGAAGAACATTCCTTAATTTATTCAAAAACACCAACGAAATTAGACTGCGTAATCTTTAGAAAAGTTAATATCTGGAAATAATAACATGATTGTGAAACAACGTAAAATAAAAATAGAATCACTTAAAAAATTGTATTGAAAATGAAAGTACGTGTATAATGAGTGACTCTAACCATAAAAATAAAAGAACTAAGTAGTGAATAGTAAAGAATCCAAATTCTAAAAATATAAATGATTCTCATCTGTACCTCGTGATGTGCCTAACTACATATATACTGATAAAACAAAAAATTGTATAAGTAGTCCAATGCATTTAGACATTGAGGTCGGAAAAATTCCCATCAAAGCGATTTTTGGTATGGTTGTTAGGAACACCATTCTAAACAACATACTAAAAGTCCTGACCCCTAGGTATGGAGCATATCCCCACAGGGGGGAAAATGTCCCCCCAAAATCAGTTTTTGGCCCCTATCCCCTCCGCATTTGGCCCTAGCGCAAAAAATATTCAATAAAATTTATTCTCCTTTCAATTCCCTATAAAATGAGCCATAAACCATTTTTCAAGGAAGAACGAGTGTGGAGCTATGGCTTCCTAAAGATGAGCGGTTTGGAGGTGTGTTATGAAAAGTCGCTATAAAAAAGTATTACGATTATTATAAATTGTTTTAATGGTTATATATTATATTGAAGCCTAAGATAATTTTCCCTGACAAATCGAAACCACCCTCCTCTTCCCCCACCACCATTATCAGAAGAACCCCCCTTCCGTATAATGAATTTGTTTTAATGACACAGCCAATTTATTCTAATTTCGACATAGAAAAATTACACCAAATATCTACGAGTCACGCGTGCTTTTCGTATCCTTGTTTGGGGAGGGAGCGGCCTATATTGCGACACGACAATACTGTTTCTTGTAGCGTTCGCTCAGGGTGAGGATTGTTGGGGCACGACAATACTACGCATTTGAGGTATAAAGTACAGTTGCATTACGATGTCAAATGATGAAGCTCTATTTTTTATATACTAGCGAGTAGGGTACCTAGCTCTACTATTCCCTTGAATATTTCCGATGAGTTGGAAGTGTGTTTCTTACGAATTTAGTTTACAATCAGCGCGGGAGGAAAAGTCATAAGAGCATAAAAAAAAAATGTAGATGAAGACAAATTTTTAGCGTCAATGCTTCAAGTCGTGGGCCCTGAAAAAAATTTGGGCCCGGGAAACCGCCCATCTTCCCAAGGCTCAGGCCTGTTTACAATGGATGATATGTTGAAGTGTTTTATTAGTAATATTCAGTAACTGTTACTAAAAAAGGATTAGATTCCTCCTTAGAAGCAAGTAAGCTTTGGAATGATCCTCCGGAATTCGCATCTAGCAAATACGGGCCTGGCAAACCCAAGGCACCCAAGCTAGCTCTGGCATCATTTCTTATGTCTCCATACCAGAACTATTCCTTCTTCAAATCTCCAGAAACTCCGGACTACAGCATGTGCCAGAGCAACTGTGGTTATGGGAGCGGGCTTTGCGACCTTGGAAAGTTCCACCTCCAATGACGTAATTTATCCTAATGGTCCCAAAGCACACTCTTGTTGCTGGATTGTCTATTCTTTCTACAGCCAATCATTCTTCAATCACTTTCCATAGCTTGACCATGGGTACATGTGGCAGCTCATCAACATAAAAGTTGAATAAAAAGCCTTTAAGGGTTTGTGAGTCCTGCTACATCACATTTTGTAAGTGCTCCATCTGAGGCCTTAAAATCAGGCAGTTGAGAAAGGAAATACGATATAATTCTATTGGTATGGTTGCATAAGTTGGCGCTCCAAAAGGGAACCCTTATTGACACCATTCCACTCATGTAACTGATAACTGCACAGTTAGTTCTTTTATTATCAGCCGAAACTCCTATGGGCCCCTGATACATAGGTGAAAGTGAGTTATGGAGCACAATAAGCTATAAATGCCCAAAGTGGCTAGTGCTTGTAGCACCCAATTAGATCTGAACCTGAACCTGAAGCTTCAAATTTTTAGAAAAAAAAAATGCGAATGTAACTGTGCATATCGTACCCTCAGTGAAATAAAAGCCACATCTCAAAAAAAAAATTGCAATTACAAGAAAGCCACATCTCAAAAAAGTACTTCTTTTCACATACATTTTTGGGTACAGTTAATGTAAATCGATAAAAGTGTGACAGATAAACTAAATTAGCTCATTTTACTCCAAAAAAGTATAGGAAAAGGGTACCTTTTCGTTGAATTTTTACATGCTTTTTTTGAGATGTGGCCTTATTGCACTGAGGATGCGATATATTGTGCCTAATGTTGCGTCGTAATATAAGCCGCCCCCTCCCTCCAAACAAGGATACGAAAAGCACGTGTGACTCGTAGATGTTTGGTGTAATTTTTCTATGTCGAAATTAGAATAAATGGGCTGTGTCATTAAAACAAATTCATTATACGGAAGGGGGGTTCTTCTGATAATGGTGGTGGGGGAAGAGGAGGGTGGTTTCGATTTGTCAGGGAAAATTATCTTAGGCTTCAATATAATATATAACCATTAAAACAATTTATAATAATCGTAATACTTTTTTATAGCGACTTTTCATAACACACCTCCAAACCGCTCATCTTTAGGAAGCCATAGCTCCACACTCGTTCTTCCTTGAAAAATGGTTTATGGCTCATTTTATAGGGAATTGAAAGGAGAATAAATTTTATTGAATATTTTTTGCGCTAGGGCCAAATGGGGAGGAGATAGGGGCCAAAAACTGATTTTGGGGGGACATTTTCCCCCCTGTGAGGATACGCTCCATATACCTAGGGGTCAGGACTTTTAGTATGTTGTTTAGAATGGTGTTCCTAACAACCATACCAAAAATCGCTTTGATGGGAATTTTTCCGATCTTTGGTGTATTTTATGTCTAAATGCATTGGACTAAAGCCAGTAAGTTAAAAAATTACACGACAGCCTCATTTCAACTTCAAAAAAAAAATTCCAACAACAAACTACTTTGGAATAGACTAGTTATAGCAACTGGTCTGGGCTCTATAAGGCTAAAATGTGATAATGTAGGTATAGTTTCATTTCTACCTTCCTAAATAATATCGTTTAGTTTTCAGTGAATGACTGAAATTCGTTTGTGATTTGAATCATCAGCTGATTTGTGTTTTTGTTTTACGAGTAAGTCGTGGTAATTTACCACTTTCCAACTTGCTGATTGGTTGTTACACGCGTGATGTATAACTGATTAGAATATGGACCATGGTCCATGTTCTAGCAGTTACCATAACTCTTTGACTATATACTAGAGATGGACCGAGCTAGCAACAAGCAAATGCCAACCCAAAAACCGTGATACATTACACAGATTTTCTCAGAATACTCGTGACTAAATTCTAAATGCGCATGCGCAAATTTATTTCGCGATAATAGTGCGGCAACGGAACATCGATAGTACTGCTTAAAATCAGAATAACATGAAAGTGATAAAGGATTTCAGGCATGCGCAAGATATAAAGTTGCAACGAGTGTTCCTGCAATGTTTCACCGCAGTTTTCCAACACGTAACTCGGTCCATCTAGTATATAGTCAAAGCCATAACTACTTTATTCAATTAAACGTTGAAGGCTTAACTTAAGATTGAAGAATCATTTCTAAACAAAAGTACTGATGAAGGAGGCCATCACGGAACATACAAGAATCATTTATACTTTAAGAATTTGGATTTTTTACTGTTTATTACTTGCTTGCTTTATTTTAATGTTTATAGTTGCCTACTTATTATTGTGCATGTACTTTTCAATTCCATTTTCTAGGTGCTTCTATTTTTATTTTACGTTGTTTCACAATCGTGTTATCATTTCCACATAAGTATTAACCTTTTTAAAGATTATGTAGTCTAATTTTGTTGGTGTTTTTGAATAAATTAAGGAATGTTCTTCGAAAAAATTTATTACTTAGTACTTTTATTTTTATTTTACGTGTTACATTATAATTCACTTACAAAAGTTTTCAGAGATTCAAGTTAAAAGATAATAATGATAATAGAAGTGTAATGATTGATTGGTAAAATAGAGCATTTTTATTGGCGACTGCGGTTTGAAGACGACCCATTTGTCTTTTAGTACACGCTTTGACAACTTACTGATCTGAACGATATCTCGTCCTAAGTTCTTCGATGATTAATACCTTTGCTGCTTAAACAAAACTTCATCCGCAGCTTAATAATAAGTCGATAACCGCAATGCTAAAGTGCATTGCCGTTTGAACGAGGAATCATTCCTAGCTACACCAACAGGCAACAGCAGAACGGTAAACACAAAAAAATGAACATTGAAAAGGTTATACTTACTCGTATTTGTATTCACAACTCACAAGCACAAGTAAAGAGCAAGTAAGTAATTCACGAATCGACTGTGAGTTGTGACTAACTAACTACAACTAGAGCAAAACATCTAACTCATATGATGAAGTTATATTGCTATCGACCAATCAGCGACTAGTATTTAATGCGCTCTCTGATTGGCAGATTGGCCTATGTATCTTTATGTTTTGGTATATTTCCTGTTGATAAGCTACCAAAGTAAACTAAGTAGTGTGTGTGTGTAATTGATGGACAAATTATAAAGCAATAATCAATTTTTGCATTTCTGGAAGCGTTATGTTCTAGGGTTAAAGATTCATTTCAAGCCCGAACAAATATTTTTGGGAGTGACACCGCATGAAATCTAGTACTAAAAAAATGTATTTCAGTACACTACACGTAGTTAGTCTTAAATTATCCATTCAGCTATTTAATTCACGTTGCTAAATGAAATAGAATCATTTCAAAACTCTATCATGAAAAAGTCCTTTAACAATTACATTGTAGTAAGTAAGTATAGGTAAGGATTGTAGTAGATATAACGAAAATTTCGTGAACAAAAGTTTGAAATAGTTAAGTACTTCTTAAAATGATTTTCAAAGAATCAAGAGCACAGCTCAAAGAACAAAACATAACGATGTAGGCGCAATAAGCTTTCAAATTCGATATAAAATGAAATATTTGAATAAAGATAAGAGCCACGTGGAGCATTAAAAGTAAATATGTTTTCAACCACCGTGCTTCGTTAGAAGTTGTAACCATTAACCAATGGCTCTCTTGAAAAATAATCATATATATTGCGAGATCAATGAATGCCATAATAAGCTCGGTTCGTTCAAAAGATTCTGAACTGTTGCTGGTGAATTTCCACAAATTCCACGAGCCAATTTTTCTACGCTGTGGTTGCGGTGAGTAATGTTGATGTGATTCTTTGAAATAAAGGTTAAAAATTCAAGTATAAAAATATCTTGTAATGCTCAAATTTATTTGATAACGCTTGAAAAAGGAAAGAACTCTGCAATAATTCTCTTTTAATATTTTCAACAACACAGTAACTGAATGTTACGACTTACTATATTATCAAATTACAAAGAGAAATCAAGGCCGTCCAAGTCTCGCAATGAAAGTAAGTGGATTACATAGACATCGAAATTCAGCAACGAAATTTTTATTGCTCTCTAAAAGAAAAATATTTACCAACTCAGACTAGTACCGGTTTCGTAGGCTAGTAAAATTCTCATTTAAAGTATAAAATTGCGCGAAAAATCTGTTCGTAGCTTTTTTTTCTTTCGACAATCGCGTCGTAAAAAGAAATTTTTATTTCCAGTAGTCTCGTGGCTTTTCAAAAAAGCAATTTATTTAATGTTTTGAAAAATTTTCCTTTTTCTTTAGGCAATAAAGTTCGGTGTAGGTGAATAGAAATTTCCACTTTCGATATTCATTTCATGAGCTGATGGCGTTTCAATCCAACTACGGATTGTTTTCTCTTATTCTGGTCGTGCTAAAGTCTGAAACGTGTGAAAAGAGTTCGATAGAAATTTAATTCCCGTTACGAATAATGAAAAAAGAAAAAAAACAAACAAAAACAAAAATAAAATCAGCGCGCAATATTTTCAATAATCATTCAGTCATATTAATTGGCGGCACAAGTTTAAATAACGAAGCGCTTTTATACGCTTGCATATTATTTACGCACCCTAAACATACACAATTATTCGTACATTGGCGCCAAAAAGGCGAGAAATATTTCTAAAATGAGCCCCACGTTTAATGACGCTCAAAGGATCATATCGTTTCCACTTAACTTACACCGTCTTGGAATAATTGATCAACTAATATGCGCACTGATGTTCGTAAATGGCTAATTGTAATTTCAAGCTGTAATTTATTCGTTTACTGCGACTCGCTGAGGCGATACTTCCATAAATTCGCACTTTCGTATCTTAAATGTAATTTCCACGAATTCGATGTATAAGTAAATTAATAAATTAAAAGGAAAAAATAAATCTTCCGCTGTTTTGTTTCATGCTTATTTTAAAAATTCACTAAAACTAACAATTATTCAACTTGAAAAACAAAATAGGTACCTACAACTCAGTGATAAATTTACTTAGAAGGAAAAATAAAAATGATCACCTTCCCCATGTTGGAACACTCAGTAAAATTTGGCAACAATACATCTATAAATATTTTGATCTCAAGCAGTAATCTTAGACAAATGAAAAAATAGAGTAAAAAGTACAAACACATTCTATAAGGTTGAATTTCCCAACCAATTAGTCGAACTGTCCGACCTTTCATGATGTGAAACTTTTAAACTAGATTACAACGTATAAAAAGACCTTCTCCCGATGTATTTATTAAACTATTAAGTTAATTTTAACTCTCGAAACTTCCACAGTTTTATGTTATTTCAGTTTCTTTGTTATATTAATTCGTTAACAGCTTCACAAATGCTTCGAGCTTTACCACGAACAGAAGAATGTCTCTTTACAGTGATTTCAGCAAATTCAATTCACCATCGTGACAAGTTTTTTAAATATAAAGTACATTACGTCGAATTCTCATCCGTAGCGTTTCAGAAGCAGGTATGCTTTCAGGATGAATTTGAAATTAAGGACCTGATTTTGGTTAGCAAGTTGGATACTTAAATTGAAATTTGGTGAATGTTTCAAAAAACTTAGTGTGAGTTAACACAACATAAAAGCCAGCGTTGGTGTGGCCTGGGGTTGTTGGAAATTTCAGACCGACCGCAGTTCAAGCCCAAATCGACAAATCGAGCCAACAGACAATTGAAATTTTTTTCATATATTAAGATAGTGACCAAAAAATAAATTTTCTTAGAATTTGATAAAAATAATAAAGAATACATTTTCATCAAACAACCGCAAATATAAGAATTACCAAGGTATGTTTTGAAAAAATTTTAAATTCAATAAAAAAGTACTAGTCAACAAAAAAAGAACTCAAAGCTACCTCTAAGGATTTGGTTAGCCTCTCTGAAATGAAGAGCTGGGACTACGAGCCTGCAAACAATCTTAAAGAAAATATGAGTAAAGTAAAATTATCTCGCGCACAATTTGTTGCTTCAACCGCTCAAGATAATTGCAAAGCTGAGACGCAATTATCATAAAGCGTTTCCATTAAAACGCCGAAATTTCCGACTTGAGAAAAACCTCTGGAAAAAAAGTCAGGTGCAATTACGAAAGCATCAATGACCGCCATCTAACCGAGACAATTTTTCAACTCATTTAATTCAAATTCTTTCCTAGTATACGCACAAATGCAAAATTTCTCTGGTTAACGATTATTTTCGGTGAACCATGAAGCTCTGACGTTATGAAACAACTTGACTCAAAAATCCTTCAATTCATCGTGCCTACTAACATTGAAATTTCTGTTTCTCATTCGCATTTCACCATGCAAAACATTCAACAATGGTTACCGCGTCCGGAAAAATTTACCGCACCGAGAATCGCTGAACTGACGGTAAATAAAATTTCTTACATCTAACAGTTGCTAAAAAGGCATAAAAACTTTTCTTTAAAAAAAAAAGTAGAAAAGAAAAATAGATGATGGGAAGTTGAAACTGTATTAGAATTTGAGTACGCTATATCGTTTCAACTTCGGTGATAAAAAGTAACAAACTCTTCCCTACTTGGAAAATATAAATCATACAAACTTCCGCGATATTACCTCTTTGGAAGTATTAGGTATATTTATTTATTTTATCGCCTATATTTGGTTTTTTTATCTCATCAGTTTGCAGTTTTATCTATTTTTCGTCGTAAATTTATCGTTTGTTTTTCTTGTAAATATCGTGTATTAAGATAGAGTAATAACAATATACGAATACAATGGCACCTATAACCTTTTAGCGTATAATCCGAGCAAAAAATACACCAAGTGTTCATGTAAAATTTTTAACGCTCAAATTCCGCCGAAAAGGGAAAAAGTTGAATTAATTCCAAGGTCATTTTTGCCATATTTTTAAAACGTGCCGAATAATTCATTCGTAACATGACATCCAGTACAGATAATTGGTATACGAAGCTACGTAATACGTACGTAAAGGAATGCTACATTTTCCAAAAAATGTTGATAAGGTGTTTTTTTTTTTGTTGAATAATTGATTTATGGTAGTGTTGCAATAAATATCGCTGAAAAAAAACTCTAAATGCGGATAATGGATGTATCAGCCGTTACATGGATTGAAGAGTTTTCCAACCTCGACCAGAAAGAAGCCTTTTCTTATGCATGAGTAACGAATCGATACCGCTAATGATGTAGTAAACGAAAAATGACAGGAAAGGGTCATTTGGAAATAATGAGACAAATCTTATTCCTTTAACTTTTTTATGACGGTATATGGCTATATCTGTTTGGTGACCGTGAAATTTAATTCTACAAGTCGTGTAACGATTTACTACATTCGAGTTGAAGTAAATGCATAATCGAAACGCCTTACATTTTTTGATAGCTTGTATTGACGTAAAATAAATTGCATACATTAAGCGCCGCAAATAAAAGTGATTTTTATCGAGTTTTTACGTAAAATAAATTTTAAACTACCAAAACTTTTTTCTTCAAGTAGATTTTACTGAAGAATCGATTTTCACAAAGAAGTTGACATAGGTGAGATTTTATATTTGATGCATTCCTCTACTCATGTTGTAGTGAGATTATACGTATTTTATGTTTCGTTTTTATAATTTTTTATATTATTTGAAACTAATTTTTAATTTGTCTTTAATTGCTTAATTATTTTTGGGTTTTAACTTGATTTTTAGGTTTTACTTGTATGAATTAGTAATTTGATCAAAAAAGGGTGAAAAAATTTCAACATTTTCAAACTTGGAGTTCATTTTGGGAACCCTAAATACCAACTTTGAGAGCTAAAATTTTTTGTGTGGTCTTTTGAGGTCATTTTGCAAAAACATTTTGGTATTCATCGCGGATTCGCGAAAAAAGTCCAAATTTGTTCCACCGTAGTGTATAACTTTACTGTATGTATACCTACTGTCACTTTGATGACAATTTATAACTAATTATGACCTTGAAATCGTGAATAGAGATCCTCAAACTCGAATTAGTTCCTCAAATATTTTTGTTAATTATGTACAAAAAAAATATATTTCTCAAGCCTTTTTTTCAGTGAAAGACAATAAACACGAAAACTTAATTACCATTTCATTCACTTTTTTCAGTGATCCTGGCTTAAGCACTACGTAGAACACAGAACCATAAATAAAGAGCTAATGAATATAGAAGAGTGATAAAAAGTGAAGTACGTAAATTTTTAAATAAAATAAATGTCCCTTCTTTATAAGTGATTGGGTCTTTACAAAATTTAACTGATGGTATAAACTTCGCTTCTCCGCAAATGATTAGCTCTTTATAAAATTTAACTGATGGTAGAAGACTAGAATCGCATATGCCATTTATGAGGCAAAAACAAAACTTAAACCCGCTAAATTATCATTAAATAAGAATAAAATATGGGATAAAATATCGGAAAGGTACCAAAATTATATAGATTGGTATACAGAAGTGAGAAAGATGAAGTCTAGATTTATGCCTACCCAAGTTTTTAAGATGTGAGACCATCGAGGAAAACAATACAAGGCTACATAATAAAAGATTCATGGAGATGTGAAATCTTAAACAGCAAAATGACAAAAGAGACGAATTTCACCTACATGTGAAGCACAGAAAAGTGGGGTTAAGTATTGTGAAGTATCTATGAGATAGGTAAATTTAGATTCAAAATTAGCAGATATTTTTACAAAACCACTGCAAATTGGTAGCACCGCTTAAATGTATTCGCCAATGAGACGAATAAACGAGATGATTAGATTAGAGTTATTAGAACATGAGAACGAAAATAAAGGCATTAAGCCCCTTGTGTTTTTCCATTATTTTATTTTCATTTATTGTTTCCAAAAGGTGTGAAAACGCACGTTGGACTGCGTAGAGTATGGTTGTAGGTAGGAGATTTATGCTTATATTAAGTGGTCTTTAAGTTTGGGTATTGTGGCTGTGTCTTGGTAGGTTCTGAGTTAAGGTTTGTTTGTCGGATGGAGTTAAGTCGCTAAGTTCGTAGTTTTTATTTTTATGTTTAACATATATAGTATTGTGAATTATTTATAAAATGAGCGAGGTGTGAGAAGTGCGATGTGAGAAGCGAGATGTGAGGAGAGAAATGTGTGTGGGGAGTGAGGTGTGTGTTGGGAGTAAGGTGTGTGGAATGAGGCGTGTGAGGCCTGAGTAGGGATGGGAATGAGGGTTCCACTTTCTATCTAATCCTAAATGAGAATTCTCAGGCTCTCGGTGTGTCCGTGATACGCATTTTGATGGAGGACTGTACATTTGTAACCTCGTGGGTCTATTGATCGCTCTTCGCAGGGTTCTTTGAACTTCGTGAGACGTTAGAGAAAGGTGAAGATTACACGAAGCCATTGTGAATAAGGTTTAGAAAATTCGTGTTTCAAAGGAGGTTTTCAAATCGAACTTGAATGAAAAATCATGCAACCATAAATTCAAATTGACAAATAATGAATTTATCATCTTTAGTTAGTGTAATGACCACAGCAATTACAAACATGATTTAAAGAAAATTCAATAGATAATAAAGGAAAAAAAAACCAATTTTCGTCTCTTTGATAAAATAAATCATAAGGAATCAAAATAGTCACACAAAGGATTAAATAATAATGAAATTGAATGTAATGATGTATTTCCATAACTAAGAATGAATTTTTCCCTCTATCATTCCTCCCTACTTAAGGCGGTGCTTTGGAAAATATGTAAGTAGATGTGAAATAGTTTATTTTAAAATGAAGAAATGCAAAAACTGGAAAAATAAATGCCAAGTGCCATCAAACAAAGTCTCTAAAACAACATATATGTATTATAATTTCAAATCATTTCGTTGCGTTAGTTTTGAGAAAAATTCACGGAAATGATTTGAAATTGTAATATGTTGTTTTAGAGACTTTGTTTGAAGACACTTGGCATTTATTTTTCCGACTTTTTCATTATCTCTCTATATATTAAAATCAAAATGAAATCGGTTTTGAGATGCGCGCGCATCCTTGTTTTGAATAGCAGGTATAAAAAGTATGTAAAGGATAGCACGTATACAAAGGAAAGAAAGGTTGTAAATTTTAATAAAAGCCTTGTACATGCACAAGGGGAAGTCATAAAATTGTTTCGAGCAGCAGGTATAAAAAGTACAAAGGATAGTAGGTATACAAAAGGGAAAAAAGGTGATAAACCTCAATAGAAGCTTTGTACATAGGCAAGAGTAGGGGTAAAGTTATAAAATTGTTTAAAATGGCAGATATACGAAGGCATAATGGGGGGAGCCCCAAAAGTTCCGCAACTCAAATAATTGATTTATTGTTAAAATTTGGTTTCAACATTTATGTTTTGGTCATCATACAATAAATGTTGGACAGGCCCTCTGCCAATTGATTGATAAGCGTTGATGTCCTTGAATAGGTTAGTGAATAAATTATTCTTTTTTACCAAGTAATTTTTGGGTTGCACAACTTTTGGGTCACTCTGTAAATTAAGACTCATCCATCGAACACAGTCTACTTCTTTGAACTCCAACGTGCTCACAAAACGTCGCGTATTCGCAATCATTATTTAGTCTTGCCAGTACAGACTCGTTTCAGCGACATTACGGGTTTTGCTCGCACCATTGCCAACCAGGGCTTGCATCAGTACTGCCAATTTGAGCTGTTGTTTGACTCAGCAACTTAGGGAGGACATTATTTATATTCAAAATCATACTCTGACAGTACTTTAATATGATTGTAGTTAGTCCAGTAATACTAATAAAGACATTACTGGATAAGCTAAATACCAAAAAGTAGTTTCACTTTTGGGCTAAAGTTCTTATTTAAAATGTAATTAACACCATGCGTCCAAGTGATTTGGGTTTAAACACCACAATAATGGTGTATTAAGCGATACAGCAAACATAAACCTATCGTGTTTCTTTACTCGACTCATGCTAAATAAATATTTTATGCGATTGAAAACCCCAATATTTATTTGCACAATAAAAGCTAAAAAATGTTGCTTACTCGCGCGTGTAATTATTTCTAAATAAATTCTTGCGTACGCCAACGCGTCACCCGAGCGAAAGTAATCCATCTTTTTTCTTCGCGTACAAAATTTCTCCCAGCTAACTTCCAACTTTTAATTTGGTGTGAAAAGTTCACATATATAACTGATCGCATTTACGTGATTTTGCCGGCGAATAAGTAGAGTGTGAAATCTTTGCTTTTAGCGGTGCCATATTTTAGGAATAAAATTAAATCCGCAATCCTTTCTGATTTTGTAGTTCACCGTTTACGTTGCTGCATAAGCCTACATGCATAGCGTCTTGGATCGATTTGAGTATATTTGCACAAAAATTCTTCACCGATCGATTTATAGTTTGATTTATTGACTGGTGTAGCGAAATTGCGTTTATAATTTCCCACTATCTTTGATAGTTTATAAATTTCCATTCGAAATAATTTTACCCATCTATTAATTCAACGTCAATTGAAAAATATAATTTATCCCTCAACGAGGCAATCTGAAAAATTATATTTACTTGTACCTTATTTTTCATAAATAGAAAGGAAAGCGAAGGATTAGAAACGATTTAAAAATTCCATTCATTTAATGAATATTTTAATCTAAGTTTTGGCTTTTCAAAGCAAATAAATACAAAAGTCGATTTTCAAAGAATCACTACTTTTGTTTGACTTCAAATTAATAATTCTACATTTGAAAATAGCGTTTTTTTTTGTTTTTTTTTTTATTATTTTTTTAAATATATAAATTATAAGAGGCTTAATAATTGTTTATTCAAAAGAAATAAATCTCACGAAAATAATATAAAATCCTTTAACGATTTTACCTCCGTTTTGACCAACTCGAAATTTTCAAAAGAAAATTAAATACTACACATAATCTAACAACGAATCGATGAACTTAGTTGTCGAATAATTTAAAAAAAAAAATTTATTTGGAGTTTTTTCGTTTAATTTCTTAAAGCTAATTGAATTGGTAAAGTTTCCGAGCGATTTTCTTTCTTCACTTATACACAGGTCAGATAATAAAAGAAAAACATTCTCTTGTCTTGGTAAAAATTTCGAAAATGGCTCAGCGAAAGGAATTAATTTTCGGGTACTTGCTAATTTGGTATAGAAATTTCGGAGCGGAATCTAAATAACAATAGAAATTATCAACGGAGCTTTTATTTCTTGGTGAAGTAAGTTGTTTTGTTTTTGCTGCGAAAACACCGAACTTTTCATATAATTATTTAATGTAACGGAATTACCTTCATGAGCTCTTTAACAACGGTTTTAAAAAATAATTTGAATACAACTAAAGGCTTCGCGAATCTTCGATGTGGGCAAAAGTTTTAACGCTGCGTTTTCGCATTAAACTCGTATGTATTAAATTGAAACGGCCGAAGTATTTTAACGCTTACTAGTGCGTAGGTACTATTTCGCTAAGTATACTCGAGGTAATTATTTTAATAGGAGTTGAATTTGCGTTTCTGGAAAGCTGAGTATTTTCAACTTTATTTAAAGGTATTTACACAACTTAATCAATTTTAATAAAGCAGCCATTCCTTTTTAAAAGTTCATTACATTCAATGAAGCGAATAGAAATAGCTAGTATTTTGTGATATTTTCAAACTTTGTTTGCATCGGGAGGAATGGAGTTTTTTTTTTTTTTTTTTTTTTTTGAAATCGAAATTAAAACATCGAAGATCGTAAAGAAAATGTAAGTCGTAATTTTACTTTTACAAATGGGGCTTACATCTTCACTGCTAATTCGACGTCGAGAAGTTCGCCATTTTTTACTGGAAGAAAAGTTTTTTGATTAACAAAAATCTTTCGATAAGGTTCTTTTAAAGCGATTCTAGATACCTTGGGGTCGTGCAAGTGTTGATAATGCAAAGAATAATATTCGAAGTGATATTTGAATGAAGCAAATAAATAAGACCCCAACTACTAGCTTACACTGAGAAAAATTATTCGCGATTTATTGCAACGATTACTGTAACTGAAAGAAAAAAGTGACAGTAACTTATTTTTGGAGTGAATCCTTTAATATTGAGGAATATTTCCTTTTTTGATAAAATCATTCTCATATTCTGCATTTAATTACTGAAAAGCGAACTATTCCTCATATTGAAGGAATCCCTTACAAAATAAGTTAATGTCACTTTTTCCCTTCAGTTATGGTATTTATGTTGTAATTGTGGGAGATGTAACCATCAATCATCAAAATTGATGCGTAAGTTAATGATTTCAATATAAATAAACCACAAAGATAGGTAAAAGCTATTAATAACTGCGCGATTAGTGAGCGTAGGGCCTGACAGATATTGGCTTCATTTTTTTCATTTTCCTCTGCATACACAGATACACTATAGAAGTCCAATACTATAATGTTAATGAATTTATGTTTGCTTCATTCTTCGTCCATATAAGTACTATGGACTGCTAATTCAAATGGTAGAAACTGAATCCAATAACAACGTTAGGTAGATGCGCTGACGCATGAGTAGTTTCAGTTTCCTTATCAACTTATACAGTCATGATTCACTGAAATAATTATTAATATGCTCTGTTTAATGTAATTTTAATCATCGAGTATTATTGATGAAATTAAATCGGTTGTTGATGTTGATTCAACATTCTTATCATTGAAAATTTCGATGAGTTTTCATTTTCATTCCTGAAATATCACTACGTATGCGTGAGCGTATCTATCTATGTTGTTATTGTTTGCTTCACTTTGGTTTTCGTTTTTGTACGGCCATTAGTAGTCCATAGTAGGGTAAGTGTACCAATTAGTTGACATGCTCCAAATAATTGACACCCAACACGTTTTTCTTCAAAATAAAGTTTTTTGTTAATTTTGGGCCATTATTACCAATTATTTTAAATAAATTTGTATTTGTTACAATTTTAGCAATTTATTATTTATTTAACATGAATCGTTGGGGTGTCAAATAATTGGTACTAGGGGGTGCGAAATAACTGGTGTTAGGGTGTCAAATAATTGGGACATTTCACTTTTTCACTTTGGGGGGTTCTTAGCGGGGTTACCAATGAGGGTAAACTCGAATGTAAATAGGTCAAAATATTCCCTAAATGATGTAGTTTCATATGCTATATTCAGATTTTTGCTACCATTCATAGTTTGGAGGAAATATTTGAAAACGTGTAAAAAATTCCTTAAGGGTGTCAATAATTGGTGCACTTACCCTATATGGTCGAAAGCTTCATTAGGATCCTTCAGCGAAAGAGTGGGCACCTGGTAGTAAAACAATGAACTACTAAAAACGAGGATTTCAATAGTATTGATAAAGTATGATAAAATTTCATTATTGGTAATGAATTAATAATTCTGGTGCCGAACTGAATTATTTTAAATAGAATTAATTCTTTTTTCTTCAATTGCCAAGATAAATTGAATTTTAGTGGTATTGTTATAAAAGAAATTGATTATTACATGCACTTTACTAACGACAAGTGATACAGTTATCGCGAATATCATAAATACTAGATGAAAGAATCTCATTTATTAACCAGAATAATAGATAAGTATTAAATTAGCCACATCTTTGGAAAGTAAGTATGTAAATGCGAAAGAGTCGATTTTAAAATGAAACTAGTGCCTCCTCGCCACTTCGGGGCTCCCAATAAAAATTGAATGAAGAAAACAAGTTATTTTATCAGACAAGTACTGCTACATTACAAACTGCACGACCTTTGTTTGATGGCACTTGGCATTTATTTTTCCAGTTTTTGCATTTCTTCATTTTAAAATAAACTATTTAACATCTACTTACATATTTTCCAAAGCACCGCCTTAAGTAGGGAGGAATGATAGAGGGAAAAATTCATTCTTAGTTATGGAAATACATCATTACATTCAATTTCATTATTATTTAATCTTTTGTGTGACTATTTTGATTCCTTATGATTTATTTTATCAAAGAGACGAAAATTGTTTTTTTTCCCCTTTATTATCTATTGAATTTTCTTTAAATCATGTTTGTAATTGCTGTGGTCATTACACTAACTTAAGATGATAAATTCATTATTTGTCCATTTGAATTTATGGTTGCATGTTTTTTCATTCAAGTTCGATTTGAAAACCTCCTTTGAAACACGAATTTTCTAAACCTTATTCACAATGGCTTCGTGTAATCTTCACCTTTCTCTAACGTCTCACGAAGTTCAAAGAACCCTGCGAAGAGCGATCAACAGACCGACGAGGTTACAAATGTACAGTCCTCCATCCAAGTGCGTATCACGGACACAACGAGAGCCCGAGAATTCTCATTTAGGATTAGATAGAAAGTGGAACCCCCATTCCCATCCTTACTCAGGCCTCACACGCCTCATTCCACACATCTTACTCCCAACACACACCTCACTCCCCACATCGCACTTCTCACACCTCACTCATTTTATAAATAATTTATAATACTATATATGTTAAACATAAAAATAAAAACTACGAACTTAGCGACTTAACCCCATTCGACAAACAAACCTTAACTCAGAACCTACCAAGACACAGCCACAATACCCAAACTTAAAGACCACTTAATATAAGCATAAACCTCCTACCTACAACCATACTCTACGCAGTCTAACATTGAACTGATCGTTTCACAGGTAATACGTCATATAAGTATAGATTGCAACAAACTTTAGGACCAATCAGATTACTTCTAAAAACTGTGCTTTGCGATTTCGACATTTAGTTAAAAATTTAGTTTGCGTTGTGACTTTCGTGCGATAAACGTCAATTTGGTAAAGTGTTTTTGTGTTTTACAACCTCTATGGGGCATTGCAAAACATTGCTGTAATACGTAAGTATGAAGGTGTTGATAAAGATATCTGGTGCGACTGAACCATCGTGCTGTTCATTTACAAAAACAGTTGTGACCTTTGGAGGCATATAAAAGTGAGAAAAACTCCTTCAGGTACTTTATATTTTTGTAGTTATATATCTAGATATATGATATAAGAATTGATTATGCCTTTTTTTCAATAGCTTTCTTGAAATAATGATTGAGAAGAGAAGTCACCAGAATTAAACCTACAACTGATAAGGTTCACATAGGTCATTTCATTGGATATTAATTCAAGTATTCTCAATGAGCTATGCATACCTTATCTATTGCAGATTTAATTTTAGGAACTTATTTTAAGGGGTTGGCCTATTGTTTCTTTTCATCATCATAATCATCAAGGAAACTATTGAAAACAACTGTTTCGTTATATGTCTGCACATATCAAATCTCACCTAAATAGGTTTTTTTTTCTTACTTCAATACACAAGTTCGTTTTCACACCTTTTGGAAACAATAAATGAAAATAAAATGATAGAAAAACACAAGGGGCTTAATGCCTGTATTTTCGTTCTCATGTTCTAATAACTCTAATCATCTCGTTTATTCGTCTCATTGGCTAATACATTTAAGCGGTGCTACCACATAACCCAACACACACACCTCCTTTTCACTGAGTATGATAATCAGATCTATATTGGCTATTTGTATTATCGCATCCCATTTAATCAAAATTGAGTTCATTTAATTCACTACCTTTCTAAAAAGCAGTTTTTATGTTTAGTTGTTTTAGTTCAAAGTTAAATTTATTTCTTATGGCTAAAATAGCTCGAATATTAGATAATCTTTCTACAGGTATGCAAGTTTCATTTAGGTCTTGAGTGTTTTTTGAAATCTTCCAATTCTCCCTTTGCTAGTCTAGCTTTTTTTTTCAGCAAAAAGTTGTTGCGAGGTGATGACTTTCTCGCTATAAAGAATATAGTTATATTCCATAATTCCCATATACCATTATTCTCTATACAATCAGCATTTTTTTTTTTTTTATTACCTTCTTCCACTTCTTACTTTTATTTATTTAATTAGTATTTAGTATCATATACCTACTTCTCACTTTTAAACAAATTTGTTGCCTTTTTACACCATAAAAGCGTTTCTTTGATTATAGCATGGGTCACATATGCAAATTAGTCGTCGTAATTCTTTTAAACTTTTTAATTGTTCTATCAATTGAGGTAGCGAAACCAATTCACTTAACTTCTATTTCAATTCTCTAATCAGTTTATTTGGAGTCAGCGTTACCTGTCAATAAATCTTCCAACATATTATTTTTATCAACTTCATCATTATTTTTCTCTTTTAAAATATCTATCAAATTTTTTGTTTTTAATCTTGTGACTGGTTTTGTTGAACTTATGCTTTATAATATTTCATTCTTCCTTTTTTCTTATTGAGGAATTTCATGTACTGAATTTTTGTTAACTTTACTTTCCTTATATATATTTCACTCACTGTTATATTCAATAGTCTATGGCTACTGAATTTGTACTTAACTATAGTATACCTTTTCAAGTTTGCTTTTTTTATACTTACTGTAGATTAAAATTTCTTCATTTTTGCTTTATAGTACCTTCTAATATACAATAGAATCTTACTAACCATTCTATCGTACTTTTGCCGTTTAGTTTTTCAGTGTTAATTAAACTATCAAATTTGTTAAATGTTCGCTTACACCCAAATCTGCAAGGAATATACAGAAACTTGGGTCGTTTTTCTTTAAATCGTGATTCAGTATTATTGTATAGATTTTGGAACCAGTTCCATTATTTCTCACCATAAATACTGATCTCACTTATTTCTAATGCTTTGATCCTCAATCTTGTCACTTTACCTGCTTATCTCTATACCTAGATCTATAATTAAATTAACATCTTTCTACACTTAGAGTAAAATTGAACAACACTTTTTTCATTTACATTGTAGTACTCAGCTTTATGACATTAGCACCACTCATCGATTTTCCATAGCAGAATGTTTAGAGTAGTTTAATAACTGAATCAATGGTTCGACCCAGTACCCTGATTCATATTAAATGAACCGGCGATGATACCTTATGCTAAATGATACTTCTAAAATGTAAAATAAAAAACAACTTTAATTGTATTTGATGTTTATGAACGAGAAAATTTTAAGTGATAAAAAACTTTTGCACTATGGTATTAATTCTTGCACTAGTGTGCACTGTCAAGAATTAGAATTAAGCTATTAACAGTGTGAAATCCTAAACTCCAAATATGGAAGTACCACATATGTATATATATATACATTTTAATGATAAGATTTTAATACTAGACGCGAGCGCCCTCACGGGGGGGCACTTTTTAATATTATTATTCGTATATCTCAATTCTCTACATGATGTTCAAAATATTATTTTATTAAAAAACTAATTGTAATGTCACAAAATTAATAATAACTCAATAACTATATTAGTTTACTGACATTTTTCTATTGAGGAGAAAACTCCAATCTTAACTAGATTAAATCATAATAAATTGTAAAGAACTAGTAGTAAGCTATTAAAATACCAAATCAATAGGAATAAGTATGAAAATATTATATGTGAACACGTATGCCCCTATAACATAATGATTAAAATTACAGTTTTTCAGGTTAAAGGATTATACTAATTAGTAGATAAGTGTTTTTGGTTCAGGTTTTTTTTTTTTTTTAGAAATGTTTTTTAAAAATGAAAATATTTATTGACTGGAAGCAGTGTGTTAGAGAACAAAAGTTCCTACTCATAGCCTTACAGCTTTGCTTCGTTCGATTTTATTGGAAGCATATTTTCCTTTATTTAATCAATTATAAACGGTACACTTTGAATTATCTTGGTGACTTTAAACTAAATCAAGTTAATAATACTGTGCTTTCAATATTTCTACGAATTAGTTTACATGAGACTACATTAAGGGAGACTAAGTATCGAAAATGGGCGGAATTTGTCTTTCCAGAAAGTTCCTTCCATTCTTATTGAATACTCACTAGAGAGAGAATGCATAGAAATAATTAACGCTTCACTTACATCTCAATTTTAATTTTTGGTAAATTATCCACATATGTGAAATTTATTATTTTTATAAAAAAGACTTTCGAAAGATCTTTTATACCAACATTCACTTTCAGTATGATTGTTATCCCATGTTTTTGAGGACTATTCCTTGAAAATTTGTGAAAAAAATTACGGTGTAGAATTAATCCCAAAAGGGCTTTTTTAGTGCTAAGATTCACTGAACTACATGGTTTGTAATGACGAAATGATGGCGATATTCTTAGGCTTTGAAGCTATAATACCAAAAGTTTAACCTAAACGGTGGTACGTAACAAAAGGACGACGTTAAACGTAATTATTTTAATTACAAAGAACCTGATACATGGTGCTATTCTATAAACCTTGCTACGTAATTGTCCATTCATACATTATGTTAACCACAGAATAACATTTAAGTCGAGTCAAATTAATTCTTCATTAAGTTGCTTTAAGAAAATCGGGTTTGCTGGATTATAAATGCTCGGACCAGATGGTACGTATATGTTGTATGTGCACTTAAGGGTATTAAAAATATCATCGCTTAAACGTTTAAAACACGTCGCCTGGATGTCTGTGTTTAAAAGAGATGCTGCCAGTCATTGCGTTCGCATCTATATTATGAGACACAGAACTACAGAAGGACGGATTATTAGAATTTAGTAAGATTGTAACGTTTTGAATTCTCAATATTGCGCATTAAAAGACTGTTCACGAATACTAACTAAATGTTTATACAGAACATGAAAATTGTATACGCAATTTTTTTTTAGGTCGGAAAAAGTTTTTTCATTTATTTAATTTTTTCAATTCGCCGGGTACGTTCAAATGCGGTGAAAATAATTGACGCGCAGAACTCTAATCTCTCGCTTACGCAGACATGACAGCGAGTAAACGTAAAATTTACCAATTAAGTACATATTTTTATGTATGCTCATTTCAATTTCTACCCCACGTTCGAATATCGTAAATGTAGGATTTAAAAACACGACAATATACACAGGAAAAAACCTTGAAAATAATATTAAAAATTCGTATTTTATACGTTTCAAATTCGAAAAAACATACGTCGGAGTTAAATTAAATAATAATAAAAAAAAAACAACAAAGTCACCCGAGCGCTTCGGTTCCTACGTACATTTTTATAGCTTTTAATTTAATTAAATAAGTACAACCGCGCGCAAAAATAATATAAAAACGATACGTAGCTATTTGCACAAAAGCAGACAGATGAGGAAAAAAAGCGAAATTGAAACAAAAGATAATACCGTACCGAACTTTGCATGTATTTCTGACAACTTTTACGATAGAAAATTCGCTTACAAATATTCCATCCTTTACTTTTTGCGTGAACTTTTCTGTCTTATTTTATCTGTTTAATAAAGTTTTACATTATATATTCGTTGAAAAAAAAGCAAACCCTAATTTCAAAGGATGAAGGTTTTTATATATGGAACTAGCAACCCAAAATGTTCATATACCCACTCCTTTATTTTTTACTTTTAATGTTCAGAATACCCTTCATTTTGGAGGGTCTTTTTGCTATATAATTCGAACGTATTATGCTTTGTCGGCCTTTTTACCATATTTTAAGAGCTGACGTTTACAGGAGTATTGCGGTTTAAGGATAAGGCCAGTTATATATTTTAATTTGGGAACGATGACATTTTTATGCGAATTAATATCGTTGGTGTACCCAGCTACCTACCTTGAATGAGTTACATTAGATGAGTATATTATTTAATCGAAAATTAAGAACTGTTGGATTTCATCAACGAAATATAGTTATAAAGGAAGAAATCCTGTCAGACTTCTATAACATGCATTACAAAGCTGAATTTCAAGTTTTTATGACCCAAAGTAGGTATTAATATAACGGGCATTTTATAAAAATTTTTAATTAGGGTATGAAAAGGAAGGAGGGTGAAAAAGTGAAAATATACGCGGTAATAAACTGATAGGAAGTTGAAAAATTTACTAAAAATTCTTTGGACTTTGCTTTTGTCTTCGACCATATACATATTATGAACTGCTAGTTGCTGTTTTAATGTAGTGGTGAAATAATTCAAAAATCAACTACTGCTCATATGTCCGTTCCTTTGGCTCTAAAATTACGTGCCAAAAAGTTTTCTTCATTTTTATTCATGTATATTATCAATAGTCGTCCATGAGTATATGATTGAAGACTTTTATAGGCTGCAATCCAGGTTATACAAGTATAAAGAACAAAGTTACACCATTTGAGCTCGTATTAAAAAATCCGAATTGGTACGCCATTTTATGATGTCAAAAAGAAAACTTTTTGATTCCTTTACCTCTCTAACGACTCTCTACTCAAATTTGAAAATTTTAAGCGCAGTGAAAAATTCTAGACTGTTTTACATTTAAAAGTCATCCATTTCCATTTTCCAAAAAACAAATAAGAGTAGTTGTTAATTTTGTTGTTTATTAGAAGATATTCGTATAAAAATTTTCTACTTTATTAGAGAACAGAAGTATTTCAAATATTTCTAAAAATCTACCCTATCAGTCATTTTTATTTGGTGCTAAGACTGATGAGAATTCCTAATGTTAGGTTCATTTTGAATAGAATATTAGACACTTTTGGAACTTTAAAAGGTAAAAATTTGACGCAGTGTGTCTCCTGCTTTCCACAGACAGAAATCAACTCAATTTTAACAATAAATTACCCAACACAAAAAAAAATTGAAAGAATGTTTTGGATTTCCTTAGGTACAACAAAGGATTGACTCATGCTTCAATTGTACATCCAAAGAGAATTTCAGTGGTTTCATAAAACTTAAAAAAAAATCGAAAGCTTAACTGTATCATAAGAAGTTAATTTTTATTCACAGCTCAAAAAAAAGAAATTTCATAAAAATTTTAAATCTATTTCTTTTTATTATTTTTCTTTTCGCGAAATTTTTAAAATACTTAGTTGAAATCATCGAAGTCTTCATTGGAATGAAAAATCTGAGGCATTCCCAGGTTTTATAAGTACATAGAACAGGTTAAACCATTTCTGCTGACCATCAAAAAGTAATCTTGTTTTTCATTGGGCAATAAGAACCAATAAGCAGGATGATAAAAAATCAGCTGATATGGTATCAATGAAACAACTTTCAAACTGTGGCGCTAAAATTTGAAAATAAATTGATTTAAAAAAATGTTCGCCAATTTTCAATTGTTTGATCTCTTCGTTTTTTTTTGAATTATTCTTCTATACACATAAACGTATTTTTCACGTTTTACCCAGCTTTTATATGATACTCAGGTGAAGAGAGAGAGCTTGAATTAGCTCTTAAGCTAAAACAATTTTTGATTGCCTTCTCAATTTCTTCTTAAATCCAATGGAAATTAGGAATTTTAGTAAATAAAATCCAATTAGAGTTGTGAACATTGTAAAAATGTAAAATTCAGATTTTGTTCCCTCTTAAGAACTCGAGTCTGAAAGAAATCTGCTCTTTGTCCCATTTTTTGCCTGGCATTGCCACTCCTTTCTTTTAGGAATTCTGGGGGAACTAGATAAGTTTTTATTTCCATGGTAAGGCTTCGTAGTAAATAAAATTTGAGCGAAATCAAAGGACATAAGGTCAAAATAGTCATCATTAATCGAACTGAAACAGATTTGAACTGAAAGAACAAAGAATCACTGAGTACCTGCTTACAGGTAGATTTCACTGTTTTATCGATTCCGGTAATCAGTTTGGACTATTCGGGTAAAGATGGGTAAGTACTGTTGTAAAGCTACAAAACCAAATTAACCACTCCGATCACGTTTATGGCGCAATGTAAATGCACTAATCAGTTTACGTGAATTTAGAGGATAGTACGGTAAGTCGTGGAAGGTATAATTCGTTCATCTTTATGCGGCCAGTAAAGTGGTCGTATTAGCGAAATGTTATCAGTTGAGGGGAAAAAAGTCGTGTCCACACTAATTACCATAAAATTGCAATTTACGCGATATCGCGTCTCACAGTTTTGTAGCATTTCTTCGTTTAAAACGTTAGCAGCTTAAAATAAATGGAAAATTGATGTACGTATTGAAACTTATGGCGCATACGTTTGACCCATCTAAACACCGTAAGAGTAACTATGTTGCTCGAAACCCTTCGGCAAATTATAATTTAAGCGTGTCAAAGCGAACGTTGATAAAAAAAACAGTCGAGGGGTTTTTTCCCATCATCTATATAGCGAGTACATTAGCGCGCATAATTTGTTTAAAATACTCGCCCTCTAATGGCAGCTCAAATAACCACGAAATATGGATAAAAAATTAAGAGAGAAAAAAATCATTTAATTAGTTCCTGCTACAAATTGTTAAAAGATTCGCATAGAGTGAATATTTTGCCGGTACAAGAATTGTATGAAAATACAAGCTGGCTAGATTGCATGAAAAAAAACTGGCTGTTTGGTTGTTTACGAAACGAAATTCCGATATAGGAGAGTAGCGAAGCTCTTCGTTATAAAGTTATCGGACAGCAGCTGTCATAACCGTTTTCAAAACGGCATTTTTTCCGCCGCTAAAATTAGCGTATTTTCTTGAAATAACGCATTCTAAAGCCTTCGGGCGTGATACTCGTGCCATAGCTGTGCACAAATTCCATTAAAAATTGCGCCACGCTGGCATTTTCGTCGTACGCAACGTTCCGAAGTTCGGTATTTTTATATCGTTTCGATTTTCGCATCGCATCGGCCGAATAGTTCGTTAACTTTATTAAAACTGTTTTAATAGTTATAAAAAAATATTTTTCAACTTTGTAATGGTTGAAAGATTTTCAATGTTATACTTTCCAGGTCCGAAGCTGAAAAGAAAGGCGCGTATTACATTCTTGAGAACAATTTTAATACGTTGCCTTTGGTTATAAATTATATAAATAAAGCGAAATAGCGCGCGGAAAAAGCGGGTATTAACAGCTTTTTGTGATTTTTCGTTTATAACTTTCAGCGTCTTAATTAATTCTTATTTTGAAAGTGCCCAACTAACGGAAAACTTTATAATTTTATTTAGACGCCACCAAAAACTCGCGCGCGAATACAAGAATAAGGTGTTTGAAAAAGTTATCAAATTATTTCCAACAAAGACGAAAATAATCTGGTTTTTATTAATACTATTATTTCGGTAATTATCTTTAAATTGTTTTTAAACTAGGTTCATTAAATAATAAGCATACTGGTGAGCGAAGTTTGGTAGGAAAAAGTACGGCTTTCTTTTTATATCGTTTTTGGTGCGCTTCCGTTTCTTCCTCTTTCTCTCGCGTGTATACGTAGCCTAGCTATAGTAGCTACATGTTAGTGGATGCTTTCACGTTTTCTTCTCATTGAAAATTATTTAAACATTAATAACGATGGTTTTTCTTATTTTAACAGAAACTTTCAAATACAGCCGCCCCGTTTCTCGCTTAAAAAAGTCCCGTATTTACAACCGCTAATTAATTATCCAGCGAGTGCATTAATTTGTCAGCATTTTCCGAACATAGGGTATCCGCGTCTTATTCGCTTAATGTTCTTTTTGCTAGTAAAATACTTTTTGTGAATTTGGTTCGCGATGATTTTTCATTTTTTGGTTTTTGGTTTTGCCTTTTATTCCATTTTACGGAATGGCAAACAGATGTAAGATTCCACCACTTTCACCTTAGTTGTGAAGAATTTCAAGCAATTTAACCCCAAGCTCGATTCAGTTTCATTTCTGCGAAAATTAGACTATTCGTGATTTTTTTCAGTGACGTAAACGGTATTTTTACGGACCTGGTATCTGAGTGGGGTGCTGTACCAAAAATGGCGCTCGCGACAGGAGTAAAAAATCAGTTGGGCTGTTATAGCAATCGTTATTAATTTATTAAAAGCTTAGATAGCTATTTGTAGCTAAAATCATAAGCCGAACGAGAATTTTACAAAATGACTTTTTTGGTGGTTATTTTACTAATAGAAGACATGTGGTTTGGTTGAACTTTCGCTCTATCCTATCCTAAAGTTGTAAATACGACCTATTCGTTTTCTCATTCATTCCTTTAAATTTTTAGACGAGCTGCTGAAAGCCATTATTGGATTTACAAAATCATTAATTTTTGTAAGACGGACTAGACAACGCCTAGAGCGCGTAAAAACGCTAAATTACTTCCAATTCCGGGGAAAAAATACGCTAATAGCTAGTGGCGCAATCAAGGGGGGCTAGCGGGCTGAAGCCCTATCCAAAAAATTCTTCGAAATTTCAAAAATCAATTATTAAACATATACGCGTAAATGGAGGGGAAAAAATTCAGTCGTTCTATCTTGGGTGCCGTTGTAGATTTGAATTCCAGTAACAAGTATACCAAAAAGGTCTTTTTCAAGCTTGAAACGATTTAAAACATATCGGCGAAATCGTTTCAATGAATTGGTGCTCCAAAAATGTTCATCGCAAATGAGCGTAACTGCTGGCGTGGTCTTGAACATTTTAGCGAGGAATCTTCGAAAATTATATTTTGTTCTATAATATTGCAATATTATTCATATATTTTTTTACCCTATATTGTTTTGATGTTTTTCATTTTATAATGTTTCAATTTATAAAAAAAAATAAAACATTAATAAAAACTATAAGTTATGAATTTTAAGTAGTGTTGCAGGAACAAACCCAAGAACGAAAACAAAGAACAACAAGAACTGAAAATTTTCATTGCTCCTGAGGAACAGGACCAAGAACGACAACATGAAACTGATGTGTATGAAGAACAAAGAACAGAACGAGAACAGAATATTTCCAAACTGAAAGATCCAAGAATAAAACGAGAACCAACTAATGTAAAATGTTGAGGAACGAGAACAAGAACAAGAACGATATAATTTTGGATTGTTCTTCGTTCTTTTGAAAGTTTATGATTTATCATAAAATAAATAGAAATCATGAGGGTGAAAAAATAATGAAAAACTGAAAAAAAGCACGTAAGTGCTACGTACGCCAATAAAAGTAATTTTTTTAACAAATACTGATTGATACCATACAAAACGTCGTCTTACGCCCTGTATCATTAAGGATATTTGCAGATGATATAAATATTTCAGTAAGTGCTAAAAATCTAGAAACTGCCCGACAAATCATTCAGGACACACTAGACCAAATTGAAATATGGGCAAATTCGAATGGTTTAACATTTTCAGAAGCAAAAACTCATTGCGTCATTTTTTCAAAAAAATATAAAATCCAAGAGCCTAAACTAAAGTTGTATGAACGCACTCTTCAAATTAAATCATCTACTAAATTCCTTGGATTAACGTTTGATAAAAAGCTCACATGGGTCCAACATTGCCTCCAAATTAAAAAAGATTTGATGAAAACGCTGAATCTACTCAAAATATTAAAAAACCCAAAATACAACCCTTCTAGAAATATGTTACTCCAAATATATAGGTCCTTAATTCGTAGCAAAATAGAATATGGTTGCCCAGCCTTCAAAGATGCCCCTAAAAAAACATTATCAATAATAAACACAGTTCAAAACTCTGCAATACGTATGTGTATCGGTGCGTTACCCTCTTCTCCTATAGATAGCATTTACTGCGAAGCAGCCGAACCTCCCCCTGAATATAGAAGAAATCTAGTAACAAATAAATACCTTTTATCAGCAGTAGTAAACCCAACTAACCCTATTAGAACCGATATTAAAAACCACAACCTATATACTAACAGCTCAATTAAAGATTTTATAAAAATCCTCAAAAATAATAACCTTGATGTCCTAGTCTTTAATGAAAAAAACCCCAATTTCCCACAGTGGCTGTTAGAACTCCCAGAAATAAATCTATCAATGATAAACTACGGAAAAAAAAATTATCCCCATCATATAATCAAGAGACATTACCTTGAAATTGTAGACGATTACTTTGATTATATCCCATGCTTCACGGACGGCTCAAAAAATAATACAGACTATGTTGGATATGCTTTTTCCGTTAACCGAAGAATAAAGAACTTCAAAATTCATAAACACTCCTCAATTTATACGGCAGAAATTACAGCAATCCTACATTGTCTATTAACCTTACCCTCTCTTGCTTCAGACAACAATAAATTTTTAATCCAAACCGATTCTCTAAGCGCCCTAACAACCATTCAAAACAAATTCTCAATTGATCCAATAGTTCTTAACATACATTATCAACTATATCTCCTTAAAACACTAAATTTTAGCATTAAATTCATGTATATACCAAGCCATGTAGGAATTACTGGTAATGAAGAAGTAGATAATTACGCAAAATCCGCCACCCAATTTTCCCCTATCGATATTACATCAATCCAAGATATAAAAAATCTTTTCACCAAAATTGAACTCTCAAATTGGCAAGACAACTGGACAACAAAAACCCAAAACAAACTTTTTCGACACAAAAAATCTATAAAACCTTGGAAAAATTTATCTCAGCTAAATCGTTCAGAGGAAATAATAATTACTAGACTCCGAATTGGACATACAAAATTTACCCATAACCACCTCTTTCAAAAAGCCCCTAAACCCTTATGTGAATTTTGTAACACCGAACAAGTTTCAGTCACACACCTCCTTTTTGAATGCCCCAATATCAAACAAACCCGTGACAATCTAAACATCCAAACAACTAACATACCGGACAACCCAGACGAATTAAAAAAAATCCTATCCTTCATACACAAAATAAAATATAAAAACCAAATATAAATTAAACTCTCTACACTGGGCGTAACAATCCTGGCAATTATACACGCCCAGTATAATAAAAAGAGGAAAAAAAAAAATTCAATTAATTCATTTTCAATTTAAACAACATGAAGAATAAACATGTCATCAAACAAAAAAAAAAATTGAAGAAAAAGAACAGAACGAAGAACGGAACGAGAGCGAGACTGTAAAGAAATGAAAGAACGAAGAACAGAGCAAGAGCAGTTAAAGCATTGAGAATGAGAATGAGTTTGGAACACGATCAAATGACTGGGTCTTTCCAGGAACGAGAACAAGAACAAGAACAAACATATCGTACCCTCAGTGCAATAAGGCCACATCTCAAAAAAAAAATTACAATTACAAGAAGGCTACATCTCAAAAAAGTTCTTCTTTTTACATACATTTTTGGGTAAAATTGATGTAAATCGGTAAAAGTGTGACAGATACACTGAATTAGCTCATTTTACTCCAAAAAAGTATGGAAAAAGGGTACCTTTTTGTTGAATTTTTATATGCTTTTTTTGAGATGTGGCCTTATTGCATTGAGGGTGCGATATGTTCGTTCCTGCAACACTGGTTTTAAGCCAAGCATATGAATATTATATACCTACATAACTACCTACTCAGTTATTTTAGATTTACGTATAAATCATAGATTAACCATACATAGATAGCCCACCATACGTTAAATTTTTATCACTCCAAAACTGGAGCTGGAATCGTTTTTTGCTAATATCTTGGAAACAATCCAACATAGAGGGCTCGCAAATGGGTCATTTTAAAGATATTGAAATGCAAAATGATTTAATTTCTCTAAAGTTACTGTTATCGATTTATTTTTGGAATTAATTTTGAAAAACGATTTTTTTACTTTGGTATGAATTATCTCGCACCCCTACAGCAACAACACCACATCTCAATAAAAAATCTTTGACTGCAAAAACACCACATCTCAAAAAAACTATTAAAAATAATTTGCGTTGCGAAAATCTGCCTTTACCATTGGAAAGAATGTGAAAATTAGTAAGGATAAAAAAAAAATGAATTTGAATTCGTATTTCATTATTTACAAAGCAAATAAAAAGCAATTTTCTTGAGTTTCGGTTATTTGACGCATTTTGAGATGTGGTGTTGTTGCAGTAGGGGTGCGATCTCAAAAAGTATATCAATGGCAATTATTTTTTTTTTAAGTGAAACACATTTAGAATTTTATGTTCTTTCAAATGAGCTACTTGTAAACTTTCCATCCATATTTTTTCTTGAGATATTTGCAAAAAACTAAGCAAAAAGTCGAATTTATTTTTACAGAGGGCGCTCTAAAATGAATTGGTTTTATTAAAATAACTCGAGGCTCACATCGATGGCAATAATATTTTAAAATTGAATCATGTATAAAACGTCAAGCTTTTTCAAATGAGCTCTTTCCGAACACTCAACTTCATTTTTATCCTAGATATTAATAAAAAAAACTTTCTGGCTCCTTTTTCAACATTTATGAGTGATAAATTCGTATATACCGGTAGGCTATCTATGTATAGTTAATCTATGATAAAATTTATTTTGCAATTTTTTCAAAAAATTTTTACACTTCATGAAAATAAGTGGGTATCAACTGAAGTTCGAGCCTCTTTTTTTTTAGCGCCCTCCAAAAAAAAGTTCTGGTTGCGCCACTGCTAATAGCTGAAAAAATACGCTACATAGCTTAAAAACGATGAATTACGCTAAATTCCAGAAAAAAATGCGCTAACAGCGGAAATTGCGCTCCATAGCGTAAAAACACTAAATTGCGGTAAATTACCCTAAATTCAGAAAAAAATACGCTACATTAAGCTAATTTTCAGACAAAAAATATCAAGTAGCGGAAAAAATATGCTACAAAGCGTAAAAACGCTGAATTACAGTAAATTACGCTAAATTCCGCCAAATTCCGGAAAAATACGTTGAATAGTAGGGAAAATACGCTACATAGCGTAAAAACGCTAAATTACGTTAAATTCCGTGAAAAAAAAATACGCTAATTTCTATAATAATTTGCGAGCGAATTCAGGATTGAAGAAATTCGCCACACTCATCCATTTAATACTATACGTGAGAATGTTATATACTTGGAAGAGAAGGGAATTCCGATAATGTTTATAATGTCAACTTGTTCGAATTTTGAAAACTTACCCAGCACAACTTCCAATCGAACTGTTGCCATAACCAATAATTTTTGTTTATGAAAAATTTTCGACATATTTGAAACACGTTTACAACTTGTCACCGAACACGAGAAAAATGTTCCGTTCACTTTAGGTAGAATATTATACGTTTTGAGCTTTCTAACGTCAAATGTCTTATAATATAAGTTTAGAGAAATTGACTTTTCGTCGAAGTTCCACTAAAATTGAGCCCAAATCAATCAACATTTCAGGTGGAGAAAACTATGTACGATAAAGCGTAATTTCCAAGCGAAAAGGTGCGATGAAGCTGAAACAGCAAAAATAATATTCTTCAATCAAGTAGCTAAGGAAAACACGCTGCAGATATTAGGAATGAAAATTATGACATTGTTTTGAAAATGAGTGAAAAATAATGTCATAAATAATCTCACGATGGCTTACGAATTGGGAAGAAATTGTCGGCATGCGGTCGAAAAGCGAATAATTTCAAGCAACGATGTTCGTCGGTAACTAAGAACGGTACGACGAGCCTCTTGAGATTTCATTTGAGATGTATTTGAAGCGCTTTGAAAACGTTAATCTGGAACCATTGTGGAAAAGTCATTTATCAGGCTTTTCTGCGTAAATGTTTCCTCACGCAGCTCTGGTTGGAAGGCAGGTAGAAAGTATTGATGATTTGGCGTAGTAAAAGGAGAAGTTTTTATTTGTTTTGGCTATTGCGCAAAGTATATCATTAATACCTTTTAATTTAAATCCTTCTTAAATCATTAAGGATGTTTTTATATTCGGGAATTTATTTTTTATTTATTTATTTATTTTTTTTACACGATCGTTAAACTCGCGACTATCAACGATCGTAAAATTTATATTTTACGACGCCGAATAAATCTAGTTGAGTTTTTATCACGTTTTCGTTTATCTTTGCGCTAACATATTGTTAGTTCGGAGATGCTGGTAACATTTATTAGACCGCCCACAATTTTAAGCTCGGAGTTTTTTTTTTCAGTACTACACGAACCCCCGGGGTATTTAGTACGAAAATGCGACAATTTTTATAGTTCTGGTTCTGCTTTCGTATTTATTATTGCAATATATCGAGGTACCCATGCACGCAATTTGCATACTTGAGCTTGTTATATACGCTCACGTGGAAGTAGTAAAAGTCATATTAGTTTTGGAATTGCATCACGTTTAAATGTCGTATAAATGAACGAATATGCTTTCCCAAGGGGGATATATGACGAAATTAAGGTTATTATGGAAACAATCTTTTTGTGAAATGGGTCATGAATGTGATGAAACAGTTGAGTACATAATACTGATGTCAAATAAGAAGGATATTTCATTATTCCGAAATGGACTTCATCTTTAAAGTAACATTCGAAATTCTAATCTTTTTTTTTTTAATAATATGGCATTTGAAAATCGATGATTTACATCCAAAAGGCTTCATAACCCCTTCCTGTCTCTCCAGAAAATGGTTGATTATTGAATTAATATGCTTTACATGTTGTTTAGGATCATAACCAATCATTTTAGGCTGTTGAAAATAAAATAAATCAAGCAGTTATTCTAAACATTTTTTCAGCTTTATACTAGCTTTGACACTCTGTCACCGCTCACATTTCATAATAGACCACTTACCTTCAAATCAAATTAATTTTATTTATAATTTAATCAACGATTTTGATTTTAATTTCAATAAAAAGTAATATGATGTTTAATACCTACATGAACACTAATACATATTTAGGTTATAAATAATGAAAAAATAAAATTTACTCGGAACTAGAAAAACCAAATCTAATAAAATGAACTATACAAAAATGAATTTTAAAGCATAAAAAAATTATAATAATTATTTTAAAAAAATATTTTATTAAATTAACTATTAAACGGAAATTATTATTATCGTAATATTTAGGTACAAAAAGTCAAAAACTGAATATTTTTCTTTTATTTTATTCATTATTTGACCCTTATTATTTCACTAAATGATAATTTTTTTTCATTAGCAATATACTTATGAATATTTTCATTTTGATTCATTTATAGAAATATAATATTTTTTTTTTACTCGAAAATTTTGTTTAATTTCAGTTCTAAAGTACAAAAATATATAACGTTTTGAAAGAATGAGAAATTAATTTTCTCTACCACGCAATTTTATTATAACTCATACAAGTGGGTTTATTTTATTGTTATTTTCAGATACTTGTCTGTTTCAGGTGAACACAGTAGCAAAATGTGATGAATATATTAAATTTGCACGGTAGTTTGTTGATAATTAAGTAAACAAAATTAATGAATAACTGGCGCTGCATCCTATGTACATCGCGATTGAAAAGATAAATTAAAATGACTGGCGTGTAAGAGTATCTAGGTATGAGCTTATAATGACGCGTCATCTCAATATAGATTTTAATCTATTATGAAAATCAATTTGAGCGGAACAGCGAGCAAGAATTAATTTATGGAAGCGTTTTTGTTGAGAAACTGTTAAGAAGGTAATTTTTCAATTTATGTAGATACAAGATAGGTGAGAGTAGGTTAAGTTAGGCATCCAAGATTAATTCTTTTACATTTATGTATTGTATATATATATTTTTTTAGAAGATAGATTGAAACCGTGCACAGGTTTTTAAGTGCTATGAAATTAAATTCAAATTCATTTTTTTCAAGCGGCTAATTAATGTGGAATTAACAGCTGGTAAATAATGCGAGTAAAATTTATTATACCTAATTGTGACTCGATATGTCATACGGTTGTAAAAAGTGAGACGATAAAAAGCGATTCTTTTAATCTAACACATACGATGGGACAAACGGCAGAGATAGATCCGGAATAAGGTAGTAGTTAAGAGGGAAAGGCGAGGTTTTATAAAACGTCCTGTTTGGTATTGGATTACTGGAAATAGTTGTCATTAATCATAGTAATGGTCTCAAGATGAAGAGAGGATATCTTGAAGAAAATGGAATGCATCAGCAACACACTTCCATTTAGAGCTCGAATCGTTTCTTTCACCTTATGTCCTCCGGTATGCGTCGCAAATAGTACAACGCGAGAGTAACTTTCATCGCAATGAAAGCGAACATTTTCCATATTTTACTAACCGTAATGTATTTATCGGAATGTTTTTTATACCATCTATTTTTCGATCCGATGAGTGAGAATTTTTTTCACTTTTGTAGCGATAAAATTCGTTTTCATCGTCATTCATTAATCATAAATTTATACAAAATATAGGATTACCGATGGAAATAACATTTAATTCTAAAACTAGCTTTTTGCTTGAACCTAAACGATTATTGCGATATGCCAACTTCAAATATTATCTATTTATCATTCACAATATGTGTTATTGTTTAAAGTTGCTTGGCAGATTTATTTAGCGTTGAAATCCGAAAAGAACCGAATACTATCACTTTTTTTTAAATTGAGGTGTGCCTTGATAATTTGTAATCTAGAACTGATTTTCCCCAATGGATCATGCGTGACTAGGATTATTTTTAGGATAATTATATTCTATTTCAAGTTTAATTATGTTTTATTAATGTAGAATTATAATAGTCGGGAGGTCGGATGCTTTGGGATTTCCGAAAGCTCATGCTAAATAGGCCCAACAATCAACTGAAATTTTTATCTATTTATTTATTTGGTTATTGGTTTTAACCCATCTTAATGTATCTTATAATATTAAATATAATTTGCTTATAATGATATGTTCTTCATCGATTTTGTCCACCTAGGGTATTTTGATTCTATTTTTGATTTCTCTGAAATGTTTACTCGAGAATATTGCGTATTGAATAGTAACTCCGTCGATTTAAATTCCGCCTCCGGTTCCTACTTCCGCTGCGTCATCCTACTCTACTCCTAACCGTAAGAGTAGGTAGGGGTGTTCATTTTCATTATCGGTTCGGTGCATCAGCCACGGGTTTGGTGGACGCTCCACCTTTCACCTGGATACTAACATCCCCAGAAAGTCGGTCGCTTGACACTCAGCCTGGCACACGGCTAGTGTTGTTCATAGTTGCAGCAAATTGCGCACTACCTCCCCACTCACATTACTCACCTAGCCTGTCACCAGGACCGCCTTCAGCGCCGCAGGGGGAACGAATCGAATTATACCGGCAACCAACAACGTCTAGTACGAGCCCAGCCACATGGTGAGTATGAAGGCTGCCCTCCTCACTCTCAAAGGTCCTCACTACTACCCAGCCCCCTGATTACCAGGATTCGGATCCTTGGACTCGAATACCATTAGCGTGACTTACCCTCTCATCAATTTACATCCTCAGCGACATTTTTGTGACGCCCCTGCGTTTGCTTTTCTCGCTTTGCGTGCTCTTTTGTCAGCATGACCGCGTTAACATACTCTTGCATCACCCTCCACGTAGTTAATGACTGAAGCATTATGAGGAGGAGTGACTCTGGTGTCAGCTCACCCAGCTCCACTCCAAGGTACGGTGGCATCTGCTCGCACTGGGGGAACCACACCGGACAGCGTTGTAGAGTGTATTCTGGATAGTGGCGTATTTCTCTACACGCTAACTGCGCACGCGCGTAGAGCAGTAGGTTTTTGGGAGCGGAAAAAAAACATTATAATTCAAGAAAATAATTTTTGAAGGAAAATAAATTATTATCAAGACTTATTCTTTTTTATTTATAAATAGCAATATGTAAGTCATGTTCTGATGTTCTTATATTGAAGACAGTAATAAAGGATCAGTAGCTGACCAAAAATTTGACTCTGACGCCACTTCGACTCCAGAGTTAGGTTGAAAATTTGACGACGACTCCAACCCGTGACTCCGGAGCATTTCTCCAAACATGACTCGAACTCCACTTTGACCCCGGAGCAAATCTAAAAATCCAACTCCGACTCCAACTTAACTCTGTAGTCAGTTGAACACTTGACTCCGACCTCTGACTCTGGAGTCACTTCGGTTTCGAAGTTTTTGTTGTGACGACATTTTTTGTTTATTACCGTAATTACTACGGAGTAGGTATCACCCAAAAATTTTGACTCAGATTCTGACTTCAATCCTCGACTCCGGAGCATTTTTTCAGACATTACTCCGGCTCTACTTTAACTCCAGAGAGCAAATCTGAGAGCACAGCTCCGACTCTAGTTGAACATCTTGACCCCAGACTCCGACTTGACTCCGGAGTTACTGAGATTTTAGAGTTATTTTGGAGTAATTTTGACTCCGAATCCGAAATGACTCCTGGTGCTTGACAGTAATTATTGAACATGTGAGCAACCAGAAATTGTTAGCTATGTGTTTAGTGCCACCGTGCCAAAAACTTCGAAAATAGATGGCTGCTAAATAATCAAAAATGTAATTTTTTCGATAAACAAAACGCATTCCTTTTTTTTCTTCAAAACAGTAATTTTATTTGCGTTTACAAAAAAAAAAATGAATCATCGAAAAAGATTGAGTGGTGCTCAGTATCGCAAAGGAGTAAAGAAAAAAACAAAACACGAAGAAGTGGTTAAAACTAGAAAACTAGATAATTTTTTCAAAAACGTTGAAAAACTGATAAAAAAAGATAAAAAAGGTGAAATTTGAAGGGGGCGGTGAATGGTTCCAAGCGTAGGACAGCAAAATTCTAAATTCGCCACTGGTTTTGCATCATTATTCTCCAACTTGCAGTGTGTTCAGAGTGGGCTGGGTGCTCTCTTGATGTCAAACAGAAAATAGTTCAGAGGCCCATGCCCGCTGAAAATCTAGATGAAGTGAAAATCCAGGACTATACCGGTGTATCTGAATAACTGTACTGTAATTATAATGGTTTTTCCATTTTATGCAGTTGGCAAATTTTCTTACAATAAGCCCTGAATCAAGCAATAGAATGTGTTTTGGAACCAATGAAATTGCCTTTAAGCTATGCTGAAAAGAACATCCCAATATTGCAGCTAGAAGTTTCGCAATCGCTAGACTTCGCCACTGGACACAAATTGTATTCCAAACTTCTAAAGTCTTTGTTAAATTTGAGGTGTTGAGCGATGGGGAAAAAATGTGTCCCACAGTTTTAGATAGAAATATTGGCTTTGAATCTACTGAAAAATGAATATCAACATCGTTGAAAGTAATTCTTTATTTTTTCTGGATAATGAACAGATAAATCTTTTAATCAGTTGTTGAAGGGATAAAAATAAAATAAATACGGTTAGGAAACTGAAATTATTTTTATTGGTTATTTAATAGATGAATACAAGATGAATTCGGTTAAAAATTCAAAAAATAAAATGTGTCCCAGGATCAGGTATAATACATACTACTGTCTTATCAAAAATTAGTAGCCTATTAATTTCCGTTTTGAGAGATTTTTGGCGATTTAGAGGTATGTTGTGGAACGGAATGGACCTTTCTAACAGCAATTTAATTCAATTTTTAAACAATGAGAAAGTTACGGTAGAAGTGTAGATGCTGAAAGACAGATAGTATCAGAGTTTGTAAACTTTTAAAGATATTTCGCTCTCGACTTGAAATTATTCATGATATTTGAGAAAATTGTGATAATTTATGGCTTATATTCCAGTTATTCTTGAGCGTGCCCGTAAAATGTAGTGGTTTTAGCCATTTAGCTATGCAAAGGCTACGTAAAATCCCATGTGTATAAGATTTATCAAGTTTTGATTACAGCGTAAAGTTTAGGTAAATACGGGTATCTTACAGTTAAATTGAAACAATATCAAAGTGCATTTACAATGTTTTCGTTAAAATATGCTTCCTCCGTGTTATTTTAACGGAGCTGTATAATCGACAATCTTGAGTCTCGATGTGCATATACGCTCCATTTTTCGATGGTATGATGTCTGTAAACATGGTGAAGCCAGATTTATTCACGTGCCTAAAGCCTAATATATTATGGCGTAGATTACCTATGTATGGAGTGAATTTTCGAAAAAAAATACTCAGCGATAATGTGAAGGAATATGCGATAATGTGAAGGAATATTATGTTGCGATTATGTAAATAAAATAAACATGAATGATGTGTACAGCACGAATATATTCAACAGACTAACTCAAAGATAAAAACATAGTTATGAAAAAGAGATGAATAGCGTTAACATCTTAACATTTCATGCATATACGTGTTGCCCAGATTGAACGTAGATATCTATTCCAATATAATAAAATGTAAAAACCCAACATATTAAACACACGTAGCTTGCATATAAAAATTTTCCCACATCATTGCCTATTATTAAAATCATATTAGAAAAAATTAATGTGATAATTTTAAATGCAAAACGTGTCGTGAAATTACCAATCCAGAAGCTTGCAGCAACATCATAGTACCTCTAATTACAAGTATATTTCAGACCGGTGAATTATTTTTCAAGATTCCTTATTATCACTCTTCGCATTATTATTCAGAAGGAAAAAATTAATTTTAAAAATGTTAAAATTGCTTTCATCTAGCCAAAGGTGTTTTGAAGCCCGAGGTCTCCAATTTAAACTTTTAAACTGTAGATTACCATTTCAGGTACAGAAGTGAACATGACATGGAACTATTATCTCCTCTCCGTGTGCCCGGAATATTATTCATCCAATTCATTGTATTTAACTTATGACGGGTACAGAGATATGATAAATTTTGGAAAAGTATGAACAGCTTGTTATCTGCAACAAAAAGCCAGCTTCATCGCACAGGACTACTCGAGGTCATAATTTAATAACTCGGTTACCTACGTGTTTGGTATAGCAGAGCAGTTATGCCCACATAAAGCGAAATATAAGTACTTGCCATTGAAATTAGTCAACTTATCACTCGAGGGTCTAAAACAACCAACGTCGAGTACCTATAGTACAAACGTTTATTTTTATGAGTGAAATTTTCATTTACCCCGGAAAACCCACGCTTCGCCATTAAAACAGCATTAACCTGGTTATACTTCATCAGAGGACAAATAAACTCCTCTTCACTCGCACCGGTAAGTGCACTCGAAGAAATTTTGAACCTACTTGATAAACAAATATTCATGATTTACATTTCTAAACTAAAACTCATAACAATTAAGAAGGCTGTTAAAAGTTTACTCATCTATTTTAATGAATAAATATGTTTATTTTAAAAGTTACGTTTAATATTTGCCGTTAGAGAGGAAATGAAACCCTTGCTCGGTAAGAATTTGGCAACATCGGTGTGGCATTTTACTCGAACACTTGGCCGTTACGCATTTTCCTTCAAGTACCCAGTGTTTATTAAATTGACCGTTCGCCAAAATGAGATAAAAGTTTACTGTATTAATTGTAGCATTATTAGCTATGATACATTACCCTTTAGTTAAATCTTAAATTATAATGTAGCACTGATTTTTAATTTGCAACACCTACTATTGTCGAAGCGTTTGTATCCTGTTTCTGAAAAACTTCTTCAATCACGCTTCAATAAAGTGTTTCCAAGCCATAAATATAAGGCTAAAATGAGTAACCAATGAGAACGAAGCGTAAATAAAGAGTTTAAAAAATTGATCAATGAGAAAAAAATATAAATGAATGCTTAAAACGGATAAACAATGAGAAATTATAAATAAAGTTTTAAAATAGCCAAACAACGAAATTTTTTGTTTTACTTTTTCCTAGTTTTTCCATTTCTCAATGCATAGGAAGATTACTTGGACGTTCTATGGGTTAATTTATATTTTTTAAACCATAAATTCTTTTTTTTTTCAATATTAATATTATTACTATAGTGGTAGTACTAGTAGTAGTAGTACTGCTATTTCACCAGTAGTAATTCGCAAATTTACTATGTAGTAAAACCAGAAGTAATTTTTTTTTCAGTTTTACTACGAGTTCTTTTCTGTGTGGGCTAGGGTGCCACTTATTTTTCGAAGTTCGACTTTTTGGTGAGGACCCCCCCCCCCTTAAAATGTTCCTTTGGGCTTCTAATGAAGCCCTAAAAAATTTCAGCCCGAAAAAATAATTTTAACCCGTGGCGACTTGAGCTCAAAGTTTCCAAAAATTTGAAATTTTTCAAAAAAAAAAAATTATTTACCCATTTTTTTTTTTGTTGTTGTTTAAACCATATGCTTGGCGTACTAAAGACCCCCAAAAATTTAACAGAACAATTTTTTCCAAAATTAGGGGGTTACCAAAATTTTTTCATCTTGATGAAAAGTACATAATATTATGTATTTTTATGAATTTATTGAAAATTCGGTAATTCACGAGTCAAGTATGATTTTTATTATCTTCATTTGATGATAATCGAAATGCAATGAGCTATGCATAAAAAATGTATATTTTTAGTAAAGGTTTTAACACCCCTGGTTTTGTCAATCGCATAAGTTATTCACCTGCGTTGTAGTTGTCCTGTGTTGCGATAAGCAATGACCTTCAAATCGAAACAATCTGGCTTATTTACAGCTGCATCGCATCGCACGAATCTATCGAGAGATTTTCTATTTTCCCATTTTCTTTACAACTATGCAATAAGTTGATATACTTTGCTTGCGGGACTTTCATTTCTTAGCTTTTATTTCTTGAAAAATGTCGAGACGGCGACAGGGTATTTTTTTAGCGGGCTCGGTGAAACACCAAATTACGGGCGCCAAACTTCCTTCTAAGAGTGATGTGTTAAAAGTTTTGTTTTATAATTTGAGATTTCATTTATTAAACCTTCAAAAAAGTAAAATTTTAACTGCCGAGGAAGTGATTATGTTTTGGACTAAGGCACGAATTCCCACTCAGAACAAGGATAAAATTATTAAAAAAATTAGCAAACTATATGATGTTTGGAAAGAATTAGTTAAAAATAAATCAAAAACTAATCCAGTATTTAAGCAGAGAGAAAATGATTTTAAAGAATAGGGTTTTCATTTGTTCTCTTTGCCCTTTCTTCTTCTTTTTCTTGCCGCTTTTTTTTTCTTTTTCTTTTTCCGCCAGAACCCTATCGACACCAATCATTGATCCTGGTCTTCCTTTTTCCCTTTGTTTGCGCAAGAATTCTTTGTCTTCATTTATTTTCATGATGTCAAGTGCATTGGCAGAAGCAATGTCGAATAGGTCGTTCAATGATGGTGCAATGTTGAGGAATGAGAACAAGAACAAGAACGATGTAAATTTTTGTGGTTCTTCATTGTTTTGAAAACTGTGGCATTTGTGACTCCTGTAATGAACCTGTTTGTTTATTAGCATTTCTGCTGTAATTGGTAATGATGATAGTATGATAATATTTGTACCATTACCATAATCATTTCCCATGTTCCTCGCTTTGAATTTTCCATTTATCGTAATATCTAGAAATACATGTATAGATCTTAATTTATTCTCTACAAGGTAATAACATGCGTGGTCCCATCATAAAATGAATAGAAGTCATGGGAGTGGAAAGAGAAAAAAAATAAAAACTGAAAAAGAAAAACGCCTAAGTATGCTACGTTATTACACATATATAAGTAATTATTTTTCATTAATCACCTTTCAAGTTTGATAACATGAACAGTAAACATGTTATTAAAAAAAAAAAAGATATTGAAGAACGAAGAACGAACAAGAACGAGATCACAAAGGATTGAAAGAATGAAGAATGGATTAACATCGCAGTTGAAGCATTGAGAATAAGAGCGAGTCACGAACAGGATCAAATAACTGGATCTTTCCTTCGACCATATACTATGGACTGCTAATGGTCATACAGAAACCTTTGACTATATACTAGATGGACCAAGTTACGTGTAGGAAAACTGCGGTGAAACATTACATGCATCAGAGTCAGAACACTCGTTGCAACTTTATATTATCTTGCGCATGCCTGAAGTCCTTTATCACATTCATGTTATTCTGATTTTAAGCAGTACTATCGATGTTCCGTTGCCGCACTATTAGCGCGAAATAAATTTGCGCATGCGCATTTAGAATTTAGTCACGAGTGTTCTGAGAAAATCTGTGTAATGTATCACCGTTTTTGGGTTGGTATTTGCTTGTTGCTAGCTCGGTCCATCTAGTATATAGTCAAAGACAGAACGAACACCAAAGTGAAGCAAACAATAACAACATTATGGATGCGCTCGCACATGCGTAGTGATATTTCAGAAATGAAAATGAAAACGCATCGAAATTTTCAATGATAATAAGAATGTTAAATCAACATCAACTACTGATTTAATTTCGTTAATAATACTCAATAATTAAAATTACATTAAAGAAAGCATATTAATAATTATTTCAGTGAATCATGAATGTATAAGTTGATAAGGAAACTGAAACTACGCATGCGTTACCGCATCTAACTACTGTTGTTGTTGAATTCAGTTTCTACTTTGACTATACATATATGGACTGCTACCACACATGTAAAAAATTACAGTTTGGCACATACAACATCTGTGATTTTCAATAAGAGCTAAATCGGGATTCACAATGCGCATGCGTCAATACTTGAAAAAATATGCTATCAGCCAATCAGCGGCTCAGCGGACTTATCACAAATCATTTTTTACAGTGGGAACCAATGGGAACACTGCAAATCCCGATTTGCCTCTTAACATGTTGTATGTGCCGATTTACACTGCAAGTAGCAGTCCATATATGTATAGTCAAAGAGTTTCTACCATTTGAATTAGCAGTCCATAGTATATGGTCGAAGGGTCTTTCCAGGAACGAGAACAGAAACATGAACAAACGTATGTTCGTTTCTACAACACTGACTTCTAACGTAGCTAGAAGCTAGCACATTTTTCGCAAATTGTAGAACTAGCATTGAAGGCTACGAATAAACTTCGATTTCATTGTACTTACATAAATGTCCGCATTAATTCTTTTAACAACAAAAATTGAATAGAGTTGGGAAAGAATTTAATGAAATTTCATGCCCCAAATTACGTTACATTTTTATTTAGCATGGATATAGCGATGATGTTTAAATTTTAATTAAATGAATCCAATAGAGGAAAAAACGTGCTTACAATACGTAAAATGATAACTGCGACGCATACGTGACGTAATAAACTGATACGTATGCGTCGATTTTCGTTGGTACATTTTCAATCGCTAGACCGGCTGCTACTACGCCTCAAAAATGTTCTATAAGCTTTTATTTTCGCGAGTAACAGTTAGCTTGAATTATTTCCTGTTTTTCTCTGGGGAACACTTTCAAAATGAAAATAAACTAGCTTCGCTGAAACATAAACTTTTGTAATGAAATAGAAAATCCTTTTGCATAAATATTACTACCTTCGTTTCGGACCATACAAAATTGTTTACAACATAAACTTTTTCGAATCCGCAAGTTGAATGAAAAATAAATACATTTAAGTATAGAAAGTTACATGGTGTTTTAAATTTTGAAGACTAAAAATCTTATTTTCACAGAACGTGATGAAAATTTATAAAAACTTTTTTCTTGGTCGCGTAGTTTTCTATAAATAGAATCATTTAATTCGATGTGGTGTGAGGGCATAGATTGTCTCCGCATTGACCTGTTTTTTTGTGTATTGGTGTATCATGATAGCTAATTTAGGTATAGAACTGTAATTTTCTAGTCGATAAAAAAGTTCATCTTTTAGCTTTTCGAGTTGATATGAAGGGAAGGTGGAGGAAAAAAAAGCTTTTAGAAGGGGAATCATGACAAGAAATTTCATAAATCTCTCAGAAAAGCCAAATTTGTGTATAGAGTTAGTTGAGGCCAGAATATGACCTCTTGAAATTTAAGTCACAATCGCTGAAAATTGAGTCCAAAATGGGAAAATTTGAGGTGAGCTTAAGTACCTTTAAACAGCTGTAATTTGAAAAATATGGTTTATTTGATTATTGAGGACAAAAATTACTTACTGCATAGGTATTTGAAATTAAACTCTTTGGGTGTTTTTGAAAAGATAAGGTGGTGGTTTTGAACTCTGTAATGGATGTAGCTTATGGCGATGACATTATATTTACTTGACAACATTACCTTCTAATGTAAACAAGCTCCAAATAAAAACTCAACTCCAATAATGCAGCATGGCTGCTTACTTTTTTTTATCTTTGGGCAAAAATCGAAAATATAATTTATTATCACTAGCGTGATGGGCTGAAGGCCAGTAAAAGCAACATAACCATTTCATTTTATTGCCAAATAGGTGTTGTCTAGTAGCTATAGTTTTTTCTCTGGGCAAAAATTGAATTGAGATAGGTAACTTACATTCGAGTAGCGTAACGTTTTATTATTAATAAGACCTATCCAATATATAGGTATAGTTAATCCTTACCTCCAGCACAATAAACGCGTATTTCAAATGAAATTGAATTAATCTTAAGTTCAAAGTCATCTCAAAATCGGTAAGAAACGTAAGGAAAGGAAATTAAATATTGAAATCCGTTCACATTGGAAGGTGTTGGAGTGTCTTAAAAGTATAGGCCTTATTTACTATAACACATTCCCCAACATTGAAATAGTGTTTATCGTAATAAGAACTCTTTATCTTTTTTGCCGATGGTGGTACTGACAATGAAAAATTGTTCTTTGTAGTTTCCCAAAATGTATGTGGAGAAAAAAGAAGATAATATAACGCTGTTTCACGCCCCATAATATCAGAGATGATTCGGAAACACGCTCATGAAATATGAATGAATAAGAGCCAGAATTCAGTGTTTTATCAGATAACCGTCTAAATATACAGCATATACTTTGAAATACGAACTGGGAATACTTTGGTATAAATTTTATAAGACTGTTTTTACTATTTTCCACTTTACCTATACGAAAAATTATTTCTCGACTATGTTTAAATTTGCATATCAGCGAACAAGAAATTTTCAATTCGCAACAATTGCATATTTTATGGCAGCATTTTTCAGGAACTTTTCGATATGCGAGAACGATATTTATTGTCGAAATTTCATTTACGATAACAGAAGCGCGGCAAGAAGAAAGGATATCCTGATGTTAGCGCCAATACTTTTTTTTACATCCGCTCAAAATATGTCGAACGTCAGAGAAAGGAAAATTCAATTATAAAGTATCGAGGTGTCAAATCGTTTTCAAACTGTTATTCTATCGCGTCGGGTTATCCAAATATCGAAACTATGGATACTGGGGTTCGATTTACCCGCTGCCAAACTTTGTCTTATATACTATCAGATTATATTATAACGACAGGGGTTTGTTTTTCTTAGTTTCGTTTCCAAATAAGGATGAAATTTAATCAAAATAAACTCTCCGAGGGTTCTATCAAATACCAAATACGCTTACCATTTGCTTTTGTGTCATTAATTGAGAACGGTTTAAATGTAAAAAGTATTACAGATCCGATGAGAATATTGCATTATTTTTTTAAGGATCCATTAAAGTAAGAAATGAAGCCCAGCCGAGAACTACGATTGGGTTTGGAACAGAACTATTTTAATTTTTTAGCCCCAGCAGGCCGGTTTATAGTGACCGTCAACTTTTGCTAGATGGTGTAATTTATACATTTTGCCTATGTCGGGACAGAACATTCTCGAAATATTTGCCACGTATGTTTATATGTATTACAATATCAAGCTTTAGCTGCCATAATTTATTATGTATTTCAACTTTGGATAACATCATAAGAGATCATAAGTAAACGATAACGTGATTTTTTCTGTTGCATTTGTTTCTTTTTTCATTTTTTAGAAAAATTTTATTTTCAATACAGTTTTATTAGCTATTTTTTTTTTTTTTTTATTCTTGGAAGTTTTTTAATTTTTGAGATGAAACTTGACCGAACACGAGTAATTTGTTGATAAATTTAATTAAATCATTTTACTTATACTTACTTACTCTTTTGCTTATTTTTATGTATTCTATAGTCCAATGGATGCGGTGGTAGAACGTGAAAATATTCTCACGAAATTTGTATTAACAGTAACGTACATCGCTAATTTCCGTAAATAAAATAATTAAATTGCAACGAATGAAGGTAAGAATGTTGTTTAATTTTCTACACTAGGAGATCGTGTCGAGCGAATTTTAAGATGTCACAATGCTCTTCTAGATCGAGAATTTAGATTGTCACTCAAAGATAAACGAGTGGTATGAAGACAAAAAGTTGCAGCACATACAGACAATTAAAACTTCCCAGAGGTGAAATTTCCTCGCTTCAAGCGGAAGTAAGAAAACGTATTAACTTTTCGTGTTTATGCCAACCAAAAATCTTTACAGTTGAGCTAATTGGAGTTGATATTTCGCGAAATTACGAAAATCATGTTGATGTTAATAATATAAACCAAGCGCAAACATGAGTGTTTAAGCGTATAAGTCATTAATTTGTGCGCTTTCTTGACTGCAGTAGGATTGCAGTTCTTTCGGACATTGGCGTGAAATTAAGGGTCTATTCTACATACACGATTGCATGCTGGTTTGCCTGCCAAATGGCCATTTTCGTACATCTTTGATTCTCAAATATACTACTTATCTGTTTCACTTGAAATTTGAAACATACACCTATACTTAGAATTTGAGAAACTTCACCGAAGCTTTTTTTGATTAAGTGATTATTTGTCGAGAAAAACGCAAAAATAAATTGGCTTTTGAGGAGGCCATATTTCACAGCTTATAACTTTCTTATAAATTAAAATTTGAATTTTTCGTTCTGAACAAATGAAAGAGAAGTGTCTTATCTTCTTTATTTTCACATTTCAAAAGTTTTCATTAGAAACTCACGAAGAATTTTACTCTCAAATATGTCACTTTTTTAGTGTTATCAATTTTGGTTCCCATGTAGATAACATAGAGTGCCTGCAAAGTTTAGTTATACTAAAAAAAGAACCGTGTATGTTAAATATACCCTTAAATACAGTTGATTGTCAATTTTTGTATAACATATGTCTTTCTTTTTTAAGTAGATATTTTATTGCTGGTTATAATGAATGTTAATTTACGTAAATAAACATTACTTATTTGAAGCAAATAATTAGAAATTATTAAAGTTTTTTTCTTTACTGCTTTTAAAGTATAGTACAAGCATATTACATTTGTGTGGTAGTATGACTACCTAAAACATTTAAGGGGCTGAAATATAATTGATTTATACATACAATGAGTCTTCTGCACCTTCTACATACTGATAGAACTATAGGACATACTGGGCATTGCCCGAAGGACCAGCGATGATCTGGCAATGTTTGGCATTTCGCTTTAGCTGTAATACATATCAGTTTTGTTCGAAAGTCGCTTTTGAACCAACGTCTGTTTTAATGCTGAATAAAAGAGAATAATGATAAACAAAAATTTGAATCTAATTTTTTATAAATTTCTCGTTCTTTTTTTTATTACTGTTTTTTCCGACTTTTTTCGTATTTATTGTTTAAAATAAACGTATACAAATTTTCAAACCGAATATATGGTAAAACATGTTACTGTAGCTTACTGTAGTAACCAGTCTGTGAGTTCAGATGGTCTCGGCTCTCTTAATATTCGATATAGGATCATTCTATGTTATCAACTGGAACAAAAAAAAAAAATAAGCAGCTATGCCGCATTAGTGGAATTGAGTTTTTAACTGGACCTTGTTCAGGTTTAGTAATAACGTTGCTAAACCCTTCATGACTACAAGCCACACCCAATACTTAGTCTGAAAACCCCTACGCTATCGCTTCCAAAAGCACTTAAGAAGTTGAATTTGGAACAAATATAGTATTTCTTGCCACGAAATAATCATATGAACACATACTTCTCAAATTATAACTATTTGAGGATCCTCAAATTATCTTCAATTCTTTATGATCCGCCATTTTGAATCCATTTTGACTGAAATTGAAGAGGTTACATTCTGGTCACTAGCTAATCCTACACACGAAGTTTAACCTTTCTAGGACGATTTAGAGATGACATATAAATTATTCATGAAATTTCCTGCAGAAATTTCCCTTCTAAAAGCCGTTTTTTGCTCCAACTCCCCTCAAAATGCACTTAGGAAGTTGAAATTTGGATATGTTGGTGTCTGTGACTCACTTTTTTATATAAGATCAAAACCAAAACTTTTGAGCTATTTTGTTCTTTTCCAGCCCTCCTTAAAATTTGAGTGATCCGCCATTTTGAATTTTTTCGAAAAAACAAAAAAGTAGTTTTGTTAGATTTCTAAAGAAGAGTTCTCACCAAGTTTTGAGCGAATTTTATGAATACTTGCCTGTGCGAATATATAGGTATACATACTACTATCGTTCCGAGACCCGATTCTATATTATGAAAGCCAAAAGGGGATTGTGTTTAAGTTAAAGCTCAGCCCAAAACAAAGGTAAAACAATATTTGAGATTCCTACAGCTATTAAAAAGTATAATTCCGAAATCGCAGCATTCCAACATTCCGAATTTGGAAATCATTTCGTTTGGCGAATTTTTAGGGACATTGAACGGGTTGTGGATGGATTTGGCGGTGGTATTGCGATGTGTCAGAAACACAGAGAGAAATTACTTCTACGTTCGCTGTTTTATATTCGTACGAGTTGAAATCGTAAGAACGTTTTTCGAACAAAAGCCAGTTCATTCGTTGCCTTCATTTTCGCAACTGTTTAGTTTCCTAAGTATCATTTATCTTAGTCCATATCCGCGCCAATCTCCCTCATGATAAAGGTGTTATAGTTATACGCTGAATGTGGCCGATTTGGGAAAAAATAAAATAAAAAATAGCTTTTCCCACACGTAAAAAAAAAATTTTTTTTTACAAAATGAGTTTACACTTTTTCTTCGCTAATTGCTCACAAGTACGTTCAGTAGATTAGATTTTTTATTATGACAACTAATCACAACTTGTAAGTATCTGTCTCCTGTTTCAGATACGTATCGAGATAAATTCGTAATCGTGAGAAACCTTTGAATTGATGACGAACAGCTGAAGGGAACTTGGAGTAATTTTTAACTGATTATAGTTTTCGCAAATGCGTATCTGCTCTTACTCAAATTTACGGTGGTGCCTTTCGACACGATTTTGACCGGTGAAACTTTTCGACAGTCCCACAAGACGGAAACTATAACTGTTGCGAAAGCATTCTATATATCTAGACCTGGAAGGTTTTCAGTTCTCGTTTGTTATTTTGTTACCAGCCGAAATGGTGATGAACCCACGTTCCATCTCCCTTGATGATTGCCGAAAAGTTTTCTCTTTTCCTTTTCTACAAAATTCTTTTTTCTACTTACCGCCCTTTATAAACAATCTAAGTTGTCACGGTTGCGGTTCTCGATATATGTACTCGTATCGTCGGTATATTTTTTATTGTCGTTTTATTTACAGCTAAGAAAAATTTCGCCATTTAAAATACGACGAATGGGATATTTTTTACAATTCTTCGTAGTATTACAAGTAATCTACTCTTTTCCTCGGGGACAAACGAAGAAGATAAATTGAAAAAAATGGTACCTCTTTTGATTTAGTAAGCGGTCGATTTTAACGCCGCACGGCAAGGCGTATTTGTCGTTTAGTATTTTCGGTGACGAGGGTACGCGTTTCAATAATTAATCTACGGTTCGTTTCGCGACTTTTTTCGCCTTATTATTTTACTAATATAGGTATCCTCGTACAAGATAATTATCCGAATTCTATAAAATTGCCAACATTTTTAATCACTTCGCCGTGCCGGATATGCCATTTAATTAACGTGGAAAAGGGCCAAATTATTAATGACGAAGAAATTTTGCTAAATATGCACATAATACCTGCGGGAAAAAATCTTATTATCAATTTCCCTCTGATATGGAGCCAAATGGATAGAACACGGTTTATTACAATTTTCACCTTCATGAGGTTTAATATTAACGACGTTACGAGTCCGTGAAAATTTTCGCTCAAAATTGAGAAATATTTTCGCATACGAAATGATACCCTGGCCTTTCCGTTATTGTCGCCGACCCAAGATAATTATGATGCTAACGTTGAAGGGAGAGTCACCTCAGTAAAATTATAATATTTTCAAATTGTTTTTTTTTCGCTTTTTTGGGGGGGGTGGCTGGAGACTTGAGCTTTTAATAAAAATGAACGGTATGATTACAGCCTACCTTTGTTTTAATATCAACCGTCAACCATGCGTTTTTCTAGATAGAATAAGATGTCCGAAATCAGTCATCGTTTCCCTGTATTTCAAGGTAATCAAAAAATCGGATTTTTTAAAAATAGACTGTAATTTTATTATCTCATTTCTTATTTGTGATTTTCATTTCAGTCTTCAATTATTATAAAATGTTTACAAAAAATTGTTTTTCGATTAGTTTATCATCAAAAAGTAAATAGCACTGATAATATTGTATAAACATGAATAATGATAGAATAAATAACGATACGATAAAATACCATAAAATACCAAGTATTTTACCGAAAAAATTAAATACGGTAATTTTACATCTCTGGCGAAGGGATAGGGTAGGGGTTTTTAGACTTGGTATCGGATGTGGTTGTAATCATAAATGGCTTAGCAACGTTATTTCAAACCTGAACAAGTTCTAGTTAAAAACTCAGCTCCAGTCTTTGACTATTACTTATATATAGTCAAAGGCTCCAGTAATGCAGCTGAGCATTCCACGCGGAGTGACTGAAGTCTAGCGGATATTTTTCGAATTGCAAATCGAGTTGATGAAAATGTACATGACTTATGGAAGGAAAGTGAGTTTTTCAATTTTCAACTAAAATGAGAGGGTTTACGTAACATTTTGTAGGAACATGAATTACAGATATTAGAATTTTGGGTAGATTAGTGTAAATTTCATCAAAAATCACACCATAATGACGCTTCTGTGAACACTTCTTTTCATCTGTGTTTACCATAATATGAACTTCACACAAAATTCTCTCAAATGAATACCATAAAACTAATTTTTAATTTCATTTCTTAATAGAGAATTTTATCTACTTTCCTACAGTATATTGACGAAATTTTTAGCTGTAATATTCAAGCGACAATTTATATTTGAAAGTTGAAAATTCACTTCTCGAATTCATTTTTATTGAACAGACTAAAGTGCTTTTGTAAAAGATGTCAAGATTTTTTCAAAAAAATTCATAATACTGCAAACACCTGAAATCGTAGATTTCAAACGATAAAAAACAACACCATTGCACGTATAATGTCAACAGTGGTAATTCGTCTAAACGAAAACATAAAATAAAACATATGGCTGTGTAATAGACTAATGAAAACAAACATTGGATAAGCCTGTTAAAGTCAAGTACAACTTTAGGAAACACCTTCATTTTTCATAGCATGTAATAAATTTAAAAAGGTTTTGAATATCACATCTTAAGACTTGTCTTATCATGCCATCAACGCGATTTCGGCTTCAAATGTGAATTTTACAAAGGAGTAGTATCGTAAATGTTATGTTCCAGTCTATGTAAACAATGATCAGCTGTTTCAGATTCGAGAAACGAGTTTTCAACTTTAAAATAAAATTACAGAGTGAATATTACAGCTACAAATTTTCTCAATATACTAAAATGTGGTTAACGTTCAAAATTTGATAACGTTTTGAGGAGCCCAAAATAATTTAAACTTGATAAATATGATATAATATGGTCACTAGGGATGCAAATATTATTCTAAATCTACCTTGTACCTTCACAGATGTTCTAGGAGGAAAGGGGGGTTTATTATCGACAAAATGAGACATGGAGTCGCGAAATTTCTGGAATTCTTATACTCCCTCACCAAGTCGAACTAAAGAGTTCAAAATATATGTGTAGGCTGAATTTGGAACTAGAATAATTATATAGATTATATATAACATCGAATTTGGGTTAAAACGTATCCGAAAATTGGTGAATGGTTAAAATTTAAGGATAGCTCAAACTTGATAAATATGAAATTTTATAAGTATGATTACTGCGACCATGAGAAGTATACACTATATTTCAAATCCACTTTCACACGTGATGTTGAAGGGAAAAATGAAGGTTTGTTGTCCTTAAAATGTGTTAGAGGTAAACGAAAGTTGGAAAATTTTCTTTTATGGTGTTATATTAGAGAAGAAAAAGCAAGGAAGTTTCATAAATCGACCTTATTTCCTGGCCAAATGTATTTGGAAAGCTTAAACTTCTTATGCGTGATTTGTATGAGACTAAAATATGACTCCTTAAATTTAGATCATTTTTGTGAGAGGCTTAAGGAACGTCATATACCTAAATGATATTCTATAAATATGAAGTCATGATTATTATGAGCAAAATGTTCTAAAGATTTGAGAAAAGGTAATTACATTATACGCAAATTCGAAGTATTTCCAGTTAAAAACTCAGCTATTGCAACATATAGCTACTTAGTTTTTTCGGGCTCTCCGTTATTGTCGTCAACCCAAAATAATTATAAAGCCAGTATTATAAAGGAGTAGCGAGGATAATGAGTATATTTTTAAATCGAAATTTTTTTCCTCGATTTTTTAGTTATAACAAAGATTTATTCGTATATGTAGCTTAGTTACACCAACGCAACGTATCGCTACAATTTTGTAATAATCTGGTAACGAGGCCTCGTTAATCCTAATTGGATGATCATTATACCATTAATTAACCCTATGGGCGCACTTGTATTGAATCTTTTGGTAATAAAACATATTTATGATCCTTTCGAGAACAAGTATAGGTAAAATTTAGAGTTACTGGAGAATATGATTTTCATAAATTGATTTTAATTCCCCAGTATTAGTTCGGCTTAGTGATATTAATTTAGGTAGCTTTTTATTCAGTAGCTCTTTTTCATATCGATGCAAAAATAGCAACGAAACGTAAACTCGGTCGAGCATCGTTGATGAATATTCATCCTCTCGTTTAAAATGAATTTAAAATGTGACATCAGTGGCTGTTTTTTTTTGGGCGTTAACGAAATTATGTTTTAATAAAAATGCGTTATTCTGCTATTTGACGGTAAATTATCCATTTTAAAACACAACCTTGCGTTTATATGAATTTAATTTACTTGAAATATGTTAAACAGATTTCCAACTTAAGGCTTTAATGGAAATATGCCCATAAATTTTTTGCGTGATTTTTTGCGTGCATACCTGAATGTTATACGCAGATACGGTACTTTTTTAGAAATTAGTATTAATTTTTAATGTAAACAAGAATACCTTACATAGATGTACCTATAGCGAATAAAATATTAATAAGTAGGCTATGCAAGAACCGCTAGAGAATAGAAACCACGTCGACGTAATTTTATAATTGGATGAACTACGTAGGTCTAGGCATATAATCTGTTAAATGTTGAATTATTATTATTATTCGCACGTTTAGATGGGAATAATTAAAAGCACTTTTCTCTCCACAAATTTCCTGTTGCAGCCGGTTGAAAAGAAGAATATGATTATTGTTATTTTTTCATTCAGAGTGGCACTAAATTAAATTTTTTATTATTCACCTAAATTGTTCATAAAACATAATTTAGTATATTTTAAAATATTTAAAAGAGAAAGTAAAAAAGAAGTCAAATGACGAATAAACTTGAAGAATGAAATTACTCATCCGTTCAACTTTTATTTCGTGAAACATATGTACCCTTGTACTTGGAAGTCAGCATTTTCTTATTGTGATAAGTGATAACCTTTTCAGCGTATTTAACGCTTTCATACGCTAAGGAAATGTAAGGCGCGCGAGCAGCAGACGTCACCAATTTTTTTTCGAATTGTGTAAACGGTGGAAGATAAAAGCAAAGTTAGTTCAATAGTTTAATTTTCTTTCTTACTTTATTCGAACTTTATAAATATCTTTTAGACGAATAGAAGAAGTTTGTGCAATAACTCAGTGTGATAAAACATAATGTGAATTGTAGCTTTATTTGTTCCTATGGTAACACTAACGCATGTTGCATGCTATTTAGTTGGGAACTGTACTTATACATAAAATCGAGTAAATCTATTTATTATTTTATCAGTTTATCTTCATTTTGCGAAACCAAAAAATGCTGGAAAATAGAAAGCAGAAAAAACCTTACGGGCTAACTTCTATTTGCGACACCTGAAAATAAACGACGGCAATAAATAAAATAAAACACGTTGCGAAGTTTATACCCTCTTTATGTTTAAATTAAGAAACTTTCTACATTACCTGTGATATTTTTGAAAAGAAAAATTCCTTTTCAACTCGCAATTTCACACAAAAAATATCCGACAGAGTGGCGGTGTAGCTTATATTCCGTCACAGTGTAAAAGTTACGTTGGAGGTTATTTAACTTATTTTGAAAAGTTTTCAATTTTTATTAGCCACCGTGGGGTAATTTATATAATTTTTTAATCGAGTTTGCCAGTTTTGAAGTACCTAAGGAAATTCATACACCTACACTGGCTAATAATCTACACAGCTTTAGGTTTAAGGTCAAGAATTTTGTAGGTATTATAATCGTATCATAAGAAAGGAATTTTTGAAATATTCCCAATTTTACTTTCACTTGTCAAAATATCTAGGTATGTGTATGCTATTCACTGTCTTCGAAATAAAATATTTAAGAGAAAATTATTAAATTATAATACAAGAATGAAGGAAGTAAAACCAACAACTGTAAAATACAAGCACGCATGTGAATTGAATAAAAATGTAAATTTTGAGCTATTAGATTTCCCAAAAGTTTACCAACACGAATGTTTTTCTTAACCAGCGAACTATAGTGTACAAAAAAAAAATACTACAAACCTTATTCAAGTTTTGTGAAATTTTTGCATTTTCCACAACGAAAAATGTTTTCCATTTGGCGTATTTTTTACAATAAAACGGAATACCATGGTGGTTTAATAATTTGCGAGGGTCTTTTCCTTTTTATTTGTACTATGGTGGGTTGTGAAATTAGTTTAGTTATTTATTTTTGTTTTTTATAGTAGCGATGAATGAAGAATGGTGAAAACGTCATAAAATAATGAATTATTAATTTGCGACGTTGAAAAATTCAACGGTCGTTTTTGAAAACCTGTGATAAGAGTTTTATTGCGTATGGTATAGTGGAGCTTCTTCTTTCATTTTATAGCTGATAATAAACATAAGGAAGAATTAAATTCGTTTCTTTTTTATAGTTGGAGAGGTAATGTAATTTTGAAAATCAGCAACTTGGAATTTTATTTCGAAATAGTGTACCTGTTCAATACCAAGATTGGACCTAATTTACTCTCGGTAATGGAATAATTGATTTTGCACTCAGACAGGTAAGTATCTATAATACGAATCATGCAAGGGATAATTAATCACCCAATTACATATTATGTACATGTAGGTAAAGATCATAACCTGAGGATGTAAGAAACAAGAGTGCCAAGACCTACGATTGTTGTTGTAGTATAAGTAGATGATTTATAACGTATACAGCATGAACTTGAACATATAATAATATTTCTTTTTTAGGAAATTAATTTTTTTTGTTTTTCAGACAAAAAATAAACAAAAAATTGGTACCTATAAGATTCACCTGTTAGGTACGAATGGTCTGAAATGCGAAAATTTGAATACCACACTTCCTCTCTAGCCTCTTTCCTAGATTATGGTGATTATAATAGTTCTTAATTCTTTTTTAAATTCATGTAAATATGTTGTAGGTTGAAGAAAAGAATACTTATTTTAATACTGAATATCAAAATTCTTTTAATATATATGATTTCTTGCATTTTGTATTTTTTTATTTTTTTTTTTTATGCTCAGACATTTTTTTGAAATTTTGTCTTTTTTTTAACATATATTCTATTCCATCACATTGTTTCCTTTTTTGGGCATCAACGCTACACACTCCATTTTTTTAAAAAACATTTTTCTACTTTTAAGACTTTGTTAATTTTAAGAAATTAATTTTTTACTTTAAAAAAAAGTAAAACCTCGAAATTTGGAAAGTCTGAGTCCGTATCAATTCAACCTCTTGAAAATCTTTTTTGAATATTGAATATTGCTTGCATGCTGAGAATTTTAATTATATTTTCACGTGTGGACATTTTTTGCATTTTTTATCATTTTTCTTTGAAAAAATTTCTCATTTTTTAGATTTTTGATTACTTTTTAATTTTTAACTCTTTGTTTATTTTTGAGAAATTATTATAAAATATGATCTATAAGTTAAATTTGGTTTAATATGAAAATATTCAATTTTTTATACTTTTTTTGGAAAATTCTTTCATTTTAAAATTTTCATTTCCAGATATTTTAAATTTTAAAATATATTTGATTTTACGCGTTTCTTTGGCACAACTACATTAATTTTTGAAAAAATTTTCAATCGGTTATTTTATTATTACTTTTTAAAAACTTTTTCAGTTTTTACTAATTTCTTTTTTTTTAAAATAAAAATTCAAGATTTCCCAAGTTTTCTTACACTTATTCCATTTAAAAAAGCGTCAGACTAATTGGTCTTATGAAAAAATTTTTAAATATTATATTATTTCTGCATTTTGTGTATTCTTTATTTTTTTTTAAATAATTTGTTATGCTTGGACATTTTTTGCATTTTTTATATATTTCTCTTCATAAGTATTTCTTCATTTTCTCCACAGCTTTTAATTTTTAATATTTTTTTCGTTTCTTATGTTATTTTCTTCTTTAACATGAGTATTTTTCATTTTTTGAGCATTATATAATTTTTATTCGATTTGTTTGTTGTTTTTTAAATATTTTACTCGATTTTAGACAAGGAGCAATTTATTTGCATTAACACCAACAGAAGTAATTTAGAGGGAGTGGGGATAGTAATGGAGTTACCAAGGTAGATATGTTTGATGAGCATTTTTTGAGTTCAGAGGAGCCTAAAAATTAAGAATCAGAATGAATGCTCGTAAATCTATAATTAGCAAATACAAACCAAACAGACCAAAAAATCCCAATTTTCAATTTTCAAATAATCCGTTTTAATCCGAATGGAAAAATTCAACGACTAAAACCATAAAGAATCTATTTCTTTAAAAGTGACTCAAGATATTAAATACCATTTTAAAGATGAAATTCTACAATTTTCTTCAAGACAGATTAAATTTAGGAACACTCCAAAAAATTTTAGTTTTCCAAGCAAATCAGTGATTTATTTCATCTTTCAGTTTCTTCAGATGTACAGGAACTTGAAATTAAAATGCTGTTATAAGAAACTCTTCCAAAAGGAAACACAGCCTTCATGGTTTCCCCTACCTTCACCATTTCCAACTTTTTACTTCATATTCATGATTGCAAAAAAAAAGTTATTAATTATATTGATATCTTTTTCAAAACATGACTTAATTTTTTTCATTTCACTAAAAAACTTGACATCATCTTTAAAACCTTAATTAAATGTCAAATTGTTACGAAAATATGGATGAAGTCTTGCACTTCATATTAACAGTGGATTAGTTTGAAGAACGCTATCGCTACATTTTGAAATTCAAAAGTTGTGAATGCAAAGCATCAGTTTATAAAAACCAACGTAAAATTATAGATTTTTCATACCTAATTTGTGAATGTTAATATTCAACTTCTAATTTCATTGACCAAAATTGAAGTGAAAAATTTTACTCGTTCACACAATCAAATTAATGTAAGAACACATACCTTATTGAAATGAAACAATCAGAAGTTTATTAGAATTGTAAGAAATAAGCAATGGTTCCATAGCAAAAACCTCAAGCTGAAGGAAATAATAAATAAAAGTAAAACAAAGCATTCTGAAAAATTTCTTTATTATTGTATGATAAAGAAAATTAATTTCAAATCATCATTTTCACTTGAATGTCAATTTGAATAACTTAATATATATGACAATCAACTTAAGACTAGAAGAAAAGGCGAAATACAGAAATTAATGCAATCGAGGTTAATTCTAATGACTCGTATTTTCAAGGAAAAAAGCAACAAATGAGACAGCAACATCGGCGACTAAAGTAATTTTTTGTTGCAAAAATCCAAGTCTTTGGCTTGACTAGACCTTGACTAGCAGAAGAAAGTATTTTTAGTAAATAACGAGAGCATTCCAATATTATAAGAGCAAAATAAATATTCTATGCAAAATGATTCCAATAAAATTTGCATCTAAATAAAATAATTGCAAGTAATAAAGTCAATGGCATATGTACAGAATAGTAATACAAAAAAAAGTATATACTATAACTATCAGATCATTATATGAAATGTTTATATATGCAAAAAAAAAAACACAATATTCATAATATTGAAGTTTCAATATAAATTAATATAAACATAAAATTATCGAACAAAAAGAAAATAATATAAAGCCAAATAAAAAAGGAACAAAGGAAATTAAAGTTGCATAAGATTTAATCAAAGGCAGGCAAAAATAAGAGTAACACAAAACTGGTTAAAAAAAATCCAGAGTTTAAGGCACACCTTTTATATAGGTATCAACTTCGTAAGATTAAGGGCTTAAATTGAAAAAAAAAATATATATATATATATATTTTATCATTTAATTAACAACCATAGATTCCTGTTTCATTTTTGGAATTTCTTTATTAACTAATGAGTTATCTTTACACACGAAAATATGAGCATTGAATTTTGATTTCTGTCTAAACTGACGATTACATTTGTCACATTTAAATGGATATTCGTTAGTATGAACCCTTTTATGTTCTTCCAACACGGTTTTGGAACTCAAACATTTGCCACATTCGTTACATTTATATTTACTGTGTATCTGGTAGTGATTTTCTAGTCGAAAAATAGATTCGAACTGTTTACTACACTTATTACACTTCAAAACATTTCGGGCACAAATGTGCTTTTTAAACTGAATTAATTCTTTGAAATTTTTACCACACATTCCACACAAATATGGATTCTTCTTTTTAACAGCGTGCAAACGAATATGATTGTAAAATGTTTCTTTGGCTTCGTACATTTTGCTGCAATAATGGCAACGAAATGGTAAAGTATTTTTACAATTACTGATAGCATTAAGAAGAACTTTTTTAGATTGCGGCGCAGGACCCGAATTTGTATTAGAATTTTGACACTGTGCACATAAAACTGGTCCTTTATTGGTTGAATTTTGACGATTTAGCGGATCGATATCGACGACATTTCCACATGAGCATAAGGTGGGTTTGACTTCCGCATTTTCGTGGTCTTCGGGTACCAAAACGGTGAAAAAATTTCCAGTACTATCGGCTGGAGAATCAGATACATCTTCAGGTTCCATTTTGATTTTAGTTTCATTGATGATTATTCCATCTTCGGTACTACTTTGAGATTGAATGTCCATGCTGGGCTGGAAATAAAAGATAAGTAAAATATTTAGAAAGCAACGTGATATATTCGGTTGAAACTAGTTCACATCACCTGTTTCACACATAAAATGGCGTAAGGAGAAATAAGACTAGGGAGTAGAATACAATTTGTAAAGATAAAAAAGAAATCGATTTCAACTAATAAGCATGAAATGCATACTAAACTACACCAATTACGATTATTTTATTGTAGCAGGCCCTGGAGTGAAATAGATCTTATGTCATTTTTTTCTATTTTTGAACAGTGCACATTGAGAACAAAACAAGCTATATTAAGCACAAATAGAGCTGTATGAGACTGGTTTATGCAAGATTTCACGTACATACCTTTTGTTGAACGAGTAAGTTTCGAGTATACTAGGGTGATCGAATTACGCGTTAAAATAACTATGGAATAACCATCATACACCAGAAATCAATGCGAAAACGCGAATAAAAAACTCCTATTACGATTTGCGGAGACAAACGGGTTAAAATGAAATTTTCCAATACGCAAACGCAAACCAAAAACAAGCGTCGTCGTTCTTCACATCTTCGCCGTCGAGCGTCGGGCCTGCCGCTGTTGTCAATAAACAAATGATGAAAGTTTAGGTAACACTGCAATGGCACTATTTTGCTGAGTTCATTTTAATCATCGTATTAGTGAAATAATATGTTTCATAAATTTTAGAAAAAGTACAAGCTTCCGAAGTAATGTGAATTTTGAAATCAAAGTTGTAATGAAATCTGGTATTCCATAAAAAGTATTAATTACAAACGAAATTTCACTTATTAATGATGGCGACATTGCAACTTTTTGGCTTTTTGTTGCCGAAGATATTAATAGTATTGAATTTACAAGGTTGTAAATTTAACAATTTTTTTTAAATATAGGATTTCAAAAATTTAACGACTGTAGGCTTTTTTTTCAAAAATCATTAGTTTTTTAACATAAATGTATGCTAAAAATATTTTTTATTTTAATTTTTCCATTTTTAAATCGAGCTAAAAAAGAAGACCAAAATTCAATTTCAAGTTTGGCTAATTTTGATATATTTTTTAAGACAACCTGGTAAAAAAGATTCAAAATTTGTTGGTCATGGAATGAAATCTACAAAGAAAAATATTCGAAGTCATCATTTCAGTAGTGAATTTTTCATATATTTTTTCATTAAATTATAATCAATAAGTATTTATACTAGTGTTCATTTCTGTAGCTACCTCGTAATTACTTTAGATCAAAATGACGGTCGCTACCGAAGTTGAGCCGGCTACCAAAACCACTGAAACTAATAATCAGGTATTGTAAACATGAATGTGTTCAAATGATTTCATGATAAAACCATTTAATTCGTATTATTTCATATCTTTCGAGTGTATCGAGTTTAATTTTTAATATGCGTTGCTTTATCGAATATTCACATAAGCTGTATACTTCTTAAATTTGTCCTGCCCTATTATGGAGCCAAATATAAAAAGTAAAGTTACTGATGGTCATTGTGTTTCCTCGTTTTTTGCAGACAGAAGAAGAAAAAAGGTTACAAGAAGAACTGAACATGTTGGTGGAGAAAGTACTGGTATGTATCCATTTGTATTCTCATTGATCAAAGATTTGAATACACAAAGCTGATTAATTTCTCAAATTATGTAGGGGAATGAAAAAGATCTTTACGTATCAGCATTGGAAAGTCTAAGAGACTTGATTCGAACGTCCACTACTTCTATGACAAGCGTACCTATGCCCCTTAAATTTCTTCACGATCATTACAACAGTTTAAAGGAAGCGTGCACGAAATTAGAAGGAAGAGCGAAAGATTTATGTTGCAGTATCGTATCAGTTTTAGCAATGGGTCAAACCCAAACAGGAGATTTGGATTGTTTGAAATTTTGTCTTCAAAGCAAGCAGAAAGATGTCGGCGATTGGGGACATGAATACGTCAGGTGAATTTGCCTATTTTATTATTCAAACTCGAGTCATAAAAATACTAAAAATTGAATATCCTCAGACAACTTGAAGGTGAAATTGCCGAAGAATGGAATAATGTGGATGATAAAACACAATTATTAGAATTGATCAAAAGTATAGTCGATTTCGATATGCGTCACAATGCCGAAATTCAAGCTTGTGATTTGTTAATGGAAATCGATCAGCTGGATTTGTTACATATGGACCAGTCCAACTATCTAAGAGTCTGTTTATATCTAGTCAAGTGAGTTGCTTTAAATTAAATTTCCTCGTCTCATATTATCGTTCTAAGTGTGAAAATTTTTATTAGTTGCGCGATGTATGTGGAAGAACCTGAAAGAGGCCTTATTTTAGCCGGTGTAATGAAGCATTATCTTCATTACAAAGAATATCCGCGTGCCCTAGCTTTAGCCATGTTGCTAAATGATACTGAAAAAATGATAGAAATATTCAACCAGTGTCCTGATCCGTAAGTATTGGAAATATGTTTCGATCGTCGATTTTCAAATCTTATTACAAATTTTACGTATTTAGAACTGTGAGAAAACAACTCGCGTTCATGGCTGGACGCCAACACATCAGTTTAGAACTCAGTGATGATTTAGCGGATAAACAAGATTTGGTGCAAATCATGTCCAATTCACATATCAACGATCATTTTCACAGTTTGGCCCGAGAAGTAAGAATAAATTGTGCTTACATTTTCAATTACTTAGAATGTGTATTCATAAATAATGCTTTTAGTTGGATATATTGGAACCTAAAACGCCAGATGAAGTTTACAAAACTTGGTTGGAAGGATTGGTTTTAAGACCATCGTTTAATTTGGACGTACCAGTGGATTCTGCTAAGCATAATTTAGCCTCAACTTTCGTAAATGCATTTGTAAATGCGGGATTCTCTCGCGATAAATTGGTTACTGTCGAAGAGGGTAATAAATGGATGTATAAAAATAAACAACATGGTGGGTAAATGCTTGAAAGTGTTGCTTAATTAAGAATATTGCGAAGAAATTCAAATCTTTTTTAACTACACAGGAATGCTAAGTGCAACTGCTTCTCTCGGTTTAATTCATTTGTGGGATGTTGATGGTGGTTTGACTCCCATCGATAAATATTTGTACACGACTGAAGATTATATCAAGGTAATTAATCAACCATCAGTTAATGATACTAGTCTATTTTCTGTGGGCCATAAAATGCTATAGAAATCGAACTTTTTCTAATGAAAAAGTATCAAAAAATTAATTTATGAAAAATAAATTCACGATAACCTTAAAGTGTAATACATACTTAGTATCCCCAACTCCATGTGTTATCATTAACGGTTGGGTGTATTGAAAGGGTCAAAATTTGGTCCTACTGATCACACTTGGGAGTTAAGAGATCACATATTTCAGCTTAGGGCTTCCGTGAGTTAATTTTTTTTGCATTACTTTTTTGCCGTTTTTTCAAAATTTATGATGAATGAAAATGGGTCATAGAAAGTAGACTACACAAGATGGCAATAAAAATACAATGAATTACTTATTCCAGGCCGGAGCACTTTTGGCATTAGGTATCGTAAATGTTGGTGTTCGTAATGATTGTGAACCCGCTTTCGCTCTGTTATCAGATTACGTTTTGAAGGATAGTATCACTTTGCGTATCGGATCCGTATTAGGTATTTCATTATTTGAAACAAAAGCTTATTTTTCTGATTATTAGAAATCTGTTTACATAATATTTTATTTTAGGTTTGGGTTTGGCTTATGCTGGAACTCAGCATGCGGATGTAACATCTCTCCTTTTGCCAGTTATGTCTGATAAAAAATCCACATCTGAAGTTGTCGCTTTAGCGGCCATTTCTTGCGGTATGATTAACGTAGGTTCAGGAAACCACGAAGTGGTATCTTCGATTTTACAAACTCTGTTGGACCTATCTCCTTCTGAATTAAATGAAGGAACTTTCTCCAAATTTTTGCCGCTAGCTCTCGGCTTATGTTATTTAGGTAAGAGTTATACACTCGTATGTGACCAGTTACACATTGTTTTACTTATTGGAGTTGTTTACCTTGACAGGCAAAAAAGACGCTATTGATGCGACCTCAGCAGCGTTAGAAGTTTTACCTGATTCTTTCAAGTCTTTCGCCAAAATTACTTTAGAAATGTGTGCTTATGCTGGATCTGGAGATGTTTTAGTTATCCAAGAATTGTTGCATACTTGCAGCGAATCTCAGAGTTATGTGGTAGGTGTGCCTTATCTTTTATTTGGACGCATTGGTGGTTCAAATCATTTAACCAGAATAAGCGATGATGTTCCATGTACTTATGCTCCGTATCTTCATAACTAAAATTTTATTTTGATTTACAAGCAGAGTGGCTGGCCTCTGGTGGCTGTAGCCAAAGGCATATTTGGAGTGATTAAGCGATAAACTCTCATAAGCCTATATAAAAATTGTTATTAAGGTTGTTAGAAGAATTTTAAAGCTATAAATTTTTTTTTAAGATGGTCAAAATCGTTATCTGTTCAGCATTACAGTTATACAATTGTTTTCCATTTTGTTTTGATATTCGATTTTTCGTGTTTTTTTTTTAAAATGAAAGGCATAATATTTGAAAAAAAATAGGAAATAAGAATTATTACGGAGAAGCAAAGTTTGTTGATGAGTGAACACAATTTTTATACGTTTCTAAAATATAGGTTAAAACAAATGGTCAACAAAGAAAGGTTATGTTGGTAACTGCTGGAATTTTATTATTCAGAGAATGATATGATACCGAATTTTAAAATAAAATATGTTTACATAGATGCTAGGCATGAAACTTTGTAGATGAGTTTTTCAAAAAAATTCTACATTCAAAATTACGCTTATAAACTTGATTTCAGTTCGTACATAGGCTTATATAATTTTATACCTTGATCACTCCAAATATTAAGGTACACTATTGCATCTCGGTTTGCTTTTAAATGCCAGTAAGTCCGCGAAATACTTTCCAACGTAGGCGGGGTAAAGAAAATCCCCACAAAATGTTTTTCTGCGTTTATCTCTATAACAATAAGTTGTACGAAAATGTAATGCCGTTGCAAATTATTTTGTGTAAAAATTCCTCTCCCCCCCCCAAAAAAAAAAAAAAGAAAAAAAGAAAGAAACTCTTTACATATTCAACTTGGCAAATCAGCAGAAACTTCAAAAATACTTTAAAAATAAATTTTTTAATTTTTCATCGACTTATTATTGGAAGCTTATAAGTCTTGTTACATCATTCGAAGAAAATATGGAGACGATTTTTTTGTGACGGAGCGTAAATTTTTTTGTGCTTCAAGACTTCAGTAAAAATTGAAATTAAATTTTCAAATTTACCTCAAGGCCTAAATTACATATTTTCATCTTCTCTTTCTAATTCCATACAAAGTTCATTGATTTAGTTTTTCTTGGGATAAGTTTCCTAGTCAGCCAAAGGTTACTTTTTAAGCTATTTCCCTCGAGGAAGAATGAAACTTCAAAAGGTCCTGGATTTTGTTGAAATATTCTGCCAAATTTATACTTCCATAAAGAATGGAAGTAAGACTTGGACTAAAAAAAAATCGTATAAATTTTATCTTTTTCACTCCGAAGACTGCATTTTGATAAATGTTGATCATAAACTGAAGTCAATATTTATTGTTCAGTTGATACTCCCCTCCAAGTAGGGAGTGAGAATACTTCTGCATAAAGAAGATTTGCAAAATTTCTTGTTTTTGTATTCTTCAAAACCATATTTTTAACGAATTTTGATCTTAAATTAGAGTCTTACTCTTACTCTGTTTCAAGGGAGGTGAATGGTATGAGACATCAATTAATACATATTATTTCGTTTTTTGTATTCCTCAAACCCAATTCTAATGAATAATGAACCTAAATTAGAGTTCTTCTCTTACTCTTCATTTCAATTCGAAGTTATTACTCCGATTCCAAGTGGTTGGTGAGTTACAGAGGACAAATATACCGAAAATCATGTTTATCGGAATTATTTCGATCATATTTCTCATCTAGCTTTGACTAATATGTCAGTTTTGTTTCTCATTTTATGAATTTAGAAAGAGGAGAAAAAAGACGAAAAAAAAGAAAAAGAATCCGAGAAGAAGGACGATAAAAGGGACAGTAGTAGTAAAAAAGAATTGGTTTCGAAGCAAGCAATCGCAGCTTTGGCCGTCGCTGTTATCGCGATTGGCGAGGAAACAGGAACTGAAATGTGTACCAGAATCTTCGGTCAATTGGTGAGTTAAAGTGATAATTTTCAAAACTAACTGATAATTATTATCACTAATTAATTATTGGTTTTAGGGACGTTACGCCGAGAATCCGGTTAGGAGGACGGTCCCCTTAGCAATAGCTTTATTATCGATTTCGAATCCTCAGTTGAATGTTATTGATGTTTTGAATAAATATTCGCACGATTTAGACGAAGAAGTAGCTATAAATGCTATATTTTCAATGGGTTTGGTCGGAGCTGGTACCAATAACGCTAGGTACATAGTAGCGCTTGATCATTCGTAAGCCACTAATGTAAATGAGATTAATTAATTTTTATTTTTATGTTAGATTGGCAACTATGCTACGTCAGTTAGCACAATATCACGCGAAAAATTCCGTTCACTTATTTATGGTGAGGATCGCGCAAGGATTAACTCATATGGGCAAAGGAACAATGACACTATCACCATTCCATACTGATAGACAGATCATTAATCCTATCGCAATTTCTGGCCTACTGGTCACGTTGTTCTGTTTCTTAGATACTAAAAACAGTAAGAGGTTTATAATTTTGGTGTTTTCTTGCTGAAAACAATTTTTTAATTTGCAAATTTTTGCAGTTATTCTCGGAAAATCGCACTACTTGCTTTACACTTTAGCCACAGCCATGTATCCGAGGTGGCTGGTCACTTTGGACGAAGATTTAGAACCATTGCCGGTCACTGTTCGAGTTGGACAAGTGAGTTTAATATATCTCAAATGGCTGCCTTATGGGCATTTATTCACGCGTTGTTTTGTGTAGGCCGTTGATGTTATTGGTAAAGCGGGAACACCGAAAACAATCGCCGGCGTTCATACGCATACTACTCCAGTTTTATTAGCTGTCGGTGAAAGGGCAGAATTAGCTACTGATGATTATATACCTCTTACTCCGGTTATGGAAGGATTTGTTATACTGAGGAAGAAACCTGCCGAAGAATAAATTCTTTTATACTAATTATTTTGTAAAAATGTGTAACTAAAAAGTGTCTATAAACGTTTTACTATTTTTTAATTTAAATATACGATTAATTACGTTTGTAATAGTTTTGTTTTAATTCAATTTTATTAATAAAATGTTCTTAACTTGGTTTAGTGTCACAATAGTACAATACATAGTACTTATTTGACCCCAAAAATAACACCGAATTCGGAATCTAAGACATAGAATTAACTGAAAACTATAATGTGGGTTTATTTTATTCGATAAAGTCGATTTTTTGAAAAACCTACTATATGTAAGCTTCGTCATTTTATTTATGTCAGATTTTGTCGCGCGAAGTATGTGGGGAAGGGTTTTCAAATCTGAAAAATTGATCTTTGTGTATTATTTTTGGCACAAACATTTATTAGCTTCACGATCAATTTTCTTGAAAACACCTTGGGGCAGCATTAAAATAATGTATTTGTTTTGTGATAGAAGAAGAAAAGATGATGCTTGTGTATTCGATTTTCAATCCGCAACTTGGGATGATTAAAAAATTAAAATCTAAAAGAACACCAGAAAATGAGACCAGAGGTCTACCATCAAAAAGTTTTACTCTCTCATTTTTCATACAACCATCTAACATGGATGATTCCATTTTGTAATTATTCGATTCCACATCGCACTTCACACAAGAAAAAAGCATCCTTGGCCCCGAATCCAAAGGCTCACTGCACATTTCCCAATACCTCGGTAGCTCAGTCAAGCCCTTGGTCCGTTCAATGTATTCAAATCTATATACATCGCTACATCCGTCAAGTGTCTTAAACCTTTCAACTTTTTTCTTCTTCAAATCTAATGTAACATGACTTCGTATTTCCTATCGGAGTGCTTTGAAATAAAAAATATGATAAATTATTTTCGCAACAAAAATTTCACTTCGGACTTGAACAACTACTTTATCTATGCTTGAACCATGGACAAACCTTACTTATTCCTTCTCCAACACCCCTCGCCCTTACCTCCCAAAAAAATCTTGATTTTTTCCCTCCTTCAAGCAAACAAGGTCAAATTTGGTTTAAAAGGTACGAAATATTAAAATTTCATACCAATTAAAAGAAAATTATACGACAATCAACTACATGAGACATGCTAACGATGCCCTTTCATTCAACTTTTTCAATATTTTCAGATATAAATGAAGCAAATGAAAGTTTTATAAAATTTATTTTCTGTATAAACATTAACATCAAAATTATTTATATGATACCGATCTTGTTTGCAACGTCTAATGCGTCATAATCTCTGGCTAGTCTGACATAAGCTTTCTTCTTACCATCAGGCCTAAAAAGGAGAAAATTAAATTAGTCACTCGAATTTTAATTTAGGCCATACAACAAAATACAAGACAAAAATATCAGAAAAAATTTATCTTCATAGAAATCGAGAGAGATTCTCACTATCAAGTCATCATGTATAATATTTCATCTCAAGCGAAAATTGAAAATTAATTAACACGTACCTGATGAGCGTGTTGACTTTAGCGATATTAATGTCGTACATTTTCTTTACAGCAGCTTTAATGTGGTGTTTATTGGCTTGCAAGTGAACAATGAACACCAAAGTGTTGTTATCTTCAATTTTTTTCATCGCAGACTCGGTTGTCAATGGGTATTTAATAATGTTATACGGGTCCATTCTACGAAGAGATATTGGTTCAATGAAACAACAACACATAGAAAAAAAATTCTTAAAGCGTATCGAAGCTTTACCTAGTCCTCTTCGGAACTGATTTCCTTGGGTATTTCGGATTTCTAGGAGGACAGAAAGTACGTGGTCGGCGGAAACGCACAGATGTGCGGATTTTTCTTGTTCTGTGTCCATGAGGTCCTTTAAGGAACTAGAACAGAGAATACATCATTATAATACATGAAGGCGGAGAAAAAGTTTTAAATGTAAAAAAATTACCTTGACTTTCGTTTTTAAGGCTTTCTTGGCAGCTTCTTTTGCTTTCGCAGCTTTGGCCGCTTTCTGTTGCTTAGGAGCTACACCCTTGACTGGTTTGTCTTTTTTATCCTTCTTGACAACTTTACCAGCAGCATCTTTAACTGGTTTACCTGGAGCTTTCTTGGCACCAACAGTTTTGGCTGCCTTCGGGGCCGGCTTTTTGGCACCTTTGGCTGGAGCTGCTTTAGAGCCTTCTTTACCTTTCTTCGGTTCTTGTTTACCTGCAGGTTTCTTCGCATCGGCTGGTTTTGCCGGTTTCGTGGATTTAGCTATCGAAGGTTTCTTAGCACCTTTAGCCTGAGCTTTAGCGCCGGACGCTGGGGCTTTACCTGCGGCTGGTGTTTTAGCAGCAGCGGGTTTACTTGCAGCTGGTGCTTTACCGGCGGCTGGAGTTTTACTGGCGGCTGGTTTCGCGGATTTAGCTTGGGATGCTGATTTACCTGATGATCCTGCTTTGTCAGATGCACCTTTCGCATCGGATTTCTTGGCTTTAGGATCTGAAATTTGAAAATAAAGCTGTAATAGGCAAATATTGATAAAAATTTAAACTTTCATGAAGAATGCAGTAAAGTAGAGAGAATAAATTCATACAGTAAAAGTGTTTCCAAACCAACCATACACCGCTTCTTTAGGAAACAGCACGTGGCAAGAAAGAATAGATGGAAAATGAAATACACGAGTACTGAAGTTTATATACATGTAGATACACACCTGGTTTTTCGGCTGGCTTTTTAGGAGCCATTTTCTGAAATTTTAATTATAACACGCTCTCAAAAATTGGAAAACTAATAAAACTATTGCATTTTTTTTAAACTCCACATCAATGTGTTGATGGTTGATTTTCATGTCTTCTTTGATTGCCGATTTCCCAATACTACCAAATGTGCGGACATAAAAGTAATGCTCAATTTTATGAAGAGCAATAAACCCAATGAACCAAAAAAGTTTTCATTGAATTATTATAGTAAAAAATTAATACAATTTGATACAATTTTATTTCCTTTTTTTTAATTTTTTCAAAATTTTATGAGAATGAAAATCGATGAAATTGCCAATGCGTAATGAATTATGGTTATTTTTGTGATATTGTATGGCTTAACTTGAAGGTGTTTTTAGGGAAATGCAACTAATCAAGAATGCCTCAACATTCTTATTTTCAGTTTTGCAGTTTGTGCTATGTGTTTTCTTCAGCCAAAAATCTAATAAAGTTTACTTAATTTTTCAATTTTTTTTTCCACCGTTCCCCGTCCATGTTCCACCAACAAAATAATCTACATGTAAGATAATCATTGACGAAGCGAAGAAAAATAAGTTGATCTTATACTTCTGCGAAAGTATTTTGTTCTGAATTTAATATGCTGCAAAAATTTTATTACTCCCCCCAGTGATTCTCAAGCGTTCCTTACTCTAGCATAATTCGATAGTGTTTGCCTTGTAGGCTTCATGGTAAGTTCTGTTTTTCTTCATGAATCACTTACATTTTTGTTGAAGTCGTAATAATAACTACCTAATCCATAGCTTATTCGCAGATTTCTTGAAATTTATTTCGTTTCCAGGAACTCCTATAGTCTTTGCACGGTTTCTAGTCCCATTTACATTCGTAGTTGCTACAAATCATCTCTAAACACGAGAATATTGAAATTTCACGATGGCTTCTAATTCTTCAGCTGACCAGTTAGGCGTAAACAAAACATGGGAGCTTTCACTGTACGAACTCCATAGAACTCCTCAAGAAGCCATTACGGATGATACTGAAATAGCGGTCTCGCCTAGAAGCCTTCACAATGAATTGATGTGCCCCATTTGTTTGGATATGTTGAAAAAAACAATGACTACGAAAGAATGCCTTCATCGATTTTGTTCCGACTGCATAATCACAGCATTACGATCGGGTAATAAGGAATGTCCTACATGTAGGAAAAAGTTAGTTTCTAAACGTTCCCTTCGCCCTGATCCTAATTTCGACCTATTGATTTCCAAAATATACCCCAGTCGCGACGAATATGAAGCTCATCAAACTAAAGTGCTTGAGAAATTGAATAAAAGCCACAGTCAAGCTGCTCTTGTGCAGTCTATAAACGAAGGTATTAAAATACAAAATCAAAATCGATTGCAACGAATTAAAAAAGCTCCAAACGAAAATGAAAATTCCGGTATAGCTGATTCGAATACTTTTGAATCCAATCAAAATGAATCCCAAGTACCTCCCACCACATCAGTTTCCTCGTTTGCTGAAAATGTGCCGGGTACTTCCGGTGTCAACCCTAGCACTGTGAAAGCAGAAGTTAGTACAGATTCGGCCGAAAGTATGACAGAATCTGGATCTGTTAGTGAAGGCAGTTGGTGCGGGCCGACTCCATCTGATGAAATTGAATTGGTCTTTAAACCGCATCCCGATGAACATAATCGCGAATTGATAAGATCTTTGAAAGAGAATTCGACAAGATATTTGAAAACTACAGCTAATGCCACAAGTAAGTGTATTTATTTAGTGAAAGTTTTTAGTTTATGTTCAGTTAACTTATTATTCTTTTATTCATTTTTCAGTGAGCCATTTAAGCAAATATTTAGAGACTAGAGCATCTATTGATGTAGGATCGATTTTTAATAATCGCGAAATTTCATTTAGCGTTCATATTGCTCCAAATCCCGGTCATTTCGTTTCTCTCAGCGATAACGAAACTTTAAGAAATGTCGTCGATAATTATTGGCGTAACAATAAGCCGCTGGAATTATATTATATTACCAAAAAGAAAACCGCCTCTAGTAATAGATCATCGTGAACTTTTTCAGCGCTGCGCGTTTTAGCAAATAATTTCTATGTTTTAATTTTTTTGTGTACGAATTATTTTATATGTATGTGTAATTGAATGTATGTGTGTGGTAAGAGGCTATTTTTTTATAATGAAGTATTCCTTGATATAGCTTAATACATGTCCGTATATTTTCAGTTTATTCATTGATTTTCATTTCGTAAAGAAATAATCATGGAGATTACATTCAAACAAACCTTTAATCATAATAGAACAGTTAAAACAAAGTAGGTAGGTCTACAAGCAAAAAGTATATAAGCAATGGGACAAAAACTAAAAATGAACACCGATCTTAATACATCAATTAAATTATTTTCGATAGTAAGTATACAATTCTATGAATATCACACAAAATCTTAGTATCGAAGTTATTCTATATCACAGAAAATCTGAAACAGAAAATTATATTTTATTTTTACATTCACATCACACATATGGGCGTATTTATGGTAAAGTATATCCTCACCAATCACTTTGCGGAGGTACAGTGCTAAAATACGGCGCGGAATCTCGTACTAATAATGTATGACAAACGTCACAAACTTTGGAAGGCCTGCTATTTGGTCCGCTGTTCACAACATGAGATAAACAAGAAGAACAGAATATTTTCCCACAATGTCTACAATGCAACTGAAAAAAAAAAACAAAAAAAAACATGTAATAGAGATAATAAATAACCCAATCTCAAATTATGGGTACAAACAATTACTTTTTTCCTGGTAACTGAAAAATTACTCTTACACCTTCTACATTCTAAAGCGTCTTCGTCGTGTTCCCAGCGAACCTGCATCACAATATATGTAATTAAATAATAAACAAGACCAAAGTTTACAATTATTAGAATTCGTTTCATAAATACCTCAGTTTCGGCTTCTCTGATCTTCTCCAATTCTCGTTGCAAAGACTGTGATAATAATACAAAATCTTTTTGCACCTTTTCACTATTATCCAGTTCGTTTTGTAGAGAGGATACACGAGATTTCAATTCGCTTACCACTTCTTCTAAATGTTTCTATAACATTATACGTTGACATAATGAAAATAAAATGAAATTCGGATCGTAAAATTTAATAGGAAAAAAATCAAAATTACTTTGGAAGCAGTTAATTTATCAATTTTAGCGAGTAAAGACGACATTTCTGTTCTGAGGGTGGTATTATCACGATTCACACCCTGATAGGCTTCTTTATGGTGATTTCGTTCCTGACTAATCAATTGTACATCGTTTCTAAACAAACGAATGAAAAAATAACGATAATACATTTCAAAATGACAAAATAAAAATATCTCTAGAAGCCCAATTATAGGCTAAGTGATTACCTAAGTCTGTTCATATTTTCAGTTAATTTATTTTCAATTTCTATTCTGTTCTGTTCTTCTAATTGCGACTGATCTCTCACAATAGCTAATTCTTCTCTTAAAGTGATCACAGTTTCGTCGGCCGCCTCTTGGGCGATTTTAGCTGCGATTAATTCTTCTTGCATCCGTAAAATACATTCTTGTAAATCCTACAGTAAGAACGAAATTTTACTATCGTCTAAATAAAGCTGAAAATTAATATCGATCGATGAAATTACTTCGACGTTATTTGGAAGGTTAATAACTTCGTTTTGTAATTCACGGGAATGTTTATTATATTTTCCTACCAAATTGTCGTTTTCTCTTTGCAATCTGTAATGGAAAAATTACCAATATGTTAGCATAATTAACTAAGTATACGTGATTGCAAGACCCTAGATAAGAAAAAAGTGATAAAAACAAACTGATAAGTTATTTTAAGCACCTATTTAGCTCCCTTTGTACGTTTTCTCTATCGGCGCACAATTTCTTCAGCTGTTGAGTAACCTCATCGTAGGTACTGGAAAATGTGGAACTTAATTCTTTCAACATTTCTTCACTTTTAGCGAGTTTTGTTTGAAGCGTCATAACCTAAAACAGTTTGTAGTTCTTATGATAAAACTGTCGCAGATTATGGTTCGAACATTGGTCGGATTCCATACCTGTTCTTTGTATTCTTCTTTTTTTTCGTTCCATTTCTCTTCCATATCTTTACGGAATGCAGTTTCTTTGCTGAGTTCTTGTTTATATCGTTCCAACGATACAATGTGTTTTTCTAAATCGTGAATTTTGTTTTGGGCGTTCACCATTTGCGCTTGAAAATTAGAACACATTTCGCAAGGAGTAGCAGTTACGGGGGAACTATCCAAAAGTGATTCTGTACACAATACGATGATTCGAATTAAATTTTTTTTTTCATTATTATGACATCAAGAATGAAGAATAAATTTTACCTTTACTTTGCGATTGGTTAGAGGTAGGTTTTCGCGCATCGTTAACTTCATTAATACCTGAAAGATTTATTGAATATTAGCATAAACTCGTACGACTATTTTAGCGAGGTTTTATTTCTGAATACGTTAAACTTAGGAAGATGATTACAATTAAACATACGAATACAATCAAAATTAAACGTACGAAAACGATTGAAATAAACGGAAAAGCCTTTTTTAATGCGAATCATCTCGTAAGTTTTCACAAAAAAGACTGCACTCTCTTGATGCACCATTCTAAACAAACTCTTTTTCAGTACATCACCATTTACCGACAAAATAACATTAATCGTTAACGGAAAACCGGCTGATATTAAAATTAACGTAAAACTATCGCGATATTAAGTTCAAGGTTGCAGTTCTCCGAGTAAAGTTTCAATAGATATCGCATAAACAAATAAAAGAGAGCCATGCGATTCATGAAAAAAATATCTTTTTCAATAGAAATGAATTTATCAATACGTTGTCACCGTAACGATAACGAGACTAGGTAAATATTTAATCAACATAGTTGGATGTGTTACACATCAATTATTACGAGCGAAATATTGCGGTAAAGATAACTTTTGATACCTACCTAAACTGGGAAAAGGAACTTGACTTTGCAACGCTTTCAGCTGCGATGACACGTCAGGAATGTCGTCATCTAAATCGATTATCTGCATAATATATAAATGAATATTAAACAGCTTTTTAAACACGACATGAACACAGTGATAATTAAAGCACAAATAATATTAATGGCGTGCAATGAAGGTAAATGCACTGCCTAAACCAAAAATCACAATTATAAAATTAAAATTAAAAAATAATAAAAACAAAAATGAAAATGAATAAATGACAGTTATGTACAGTTATACATGATACAAAACTTAGCATTTTAAAAAAATGTATACGACATTTTCATTAATTTGGTAAGATAGTTATTTGATTTATTAGTTCAAAAACTTTAATTTAAAAAAATCCAAGGCTGAATACTTAGATCTTATATCGCTTTCTTGCAGGATAAGTCACAGAACTCAGGGAATGCAGAAATTGTAAATAGGCTGTGGTTCAGTATACGATATTTTTACGCATAGGAAAATTATATTTTGTAATCTCTCCCCTTACCCCGTCCATAAAATGGAATCAATAATGGCTCGAGAACTGGAAGACCTAATTTTTCTTTTTTCTTTCATTGGAAAAGAAATTTCGTGGTTTTAAAGGATCCAAAATTTTCATAAACAAAAAGAGAGCAACCTGTGCGCAACATGAAAAGTGTAAACAAATTCTTACAAAAATATTCGCTTAAAAAATTAATGCACCCATTTCATTTGAAAAGTAAAAATGTCATCAATTTTTCATCGCTTGAACCCAAAGAAAAAATTGTAAAAAATTATAATTTTTACTATCGTGAAAATAAGTAATTTGAAGTCATAATTATTTTTTTTTAAATATTGTAGCAAAAATGTTCAATTTTATTAAGATTCATCAATGCTTGGTGCTAAACTGTTGACTTTGGATAACGTCACCTAAAATTCAACTATCAACAATAACTACTGTCCTATCATGAAGTAATGATTCACACTACTCATACTCTTTCTATTATAGCGTAAATCGTAAACAATTCTATCAACCTTCATTATAGGGAAATCATAGAAAAATTTTCGTGCTGAAGGGTGCGTATTTCAAATAAGCATCCAGTATATTACCGATTAGACCGGTAAGGCAAAGGTAAAATACTCGTGAGGCATAAATTCTCAGACGAAATTTGATGAATTATAATTATTTTTTTGGAATTATTACTCAATGATGATGACTGTTTCGGCAATGTATGGCTCACTATTTATGATACAAAAAGAGAACTTTCCATGGACTAAATGTTTTTCCAAAATAAAAAAATAATTAAAAGTAATAATAATGAAAAATCAACAAATTTTGCAAGGTTAATAGGAAACAAACAATACATAAGATCATTCGAAGAAGGGGCTGGGTAGTTTTTGCATTCAACTCCTCTATAAGTGAAAGCACTGCACGCCAAGGAGTAATATAATTTACCTTTTCTACAACCACATTTCCGCTACCGGTATCATCTGATATGTACTGAAAGAGAAAAAAGTACGATTCAAACGTTAAAAAAATGTGTAATGTTAAAAATATCGATTTGAGGTTCTAAACTTGAACTTGAAATGCTCGAACGGTAGACATTATTGATTTTTAACTTCTCTAGGTAATTTACTGTTCTAAAAAATTATCATGTATAGCGGTTGTAGTGAATTAAAAATTTATAAGTTCGCTTACTTTACCACCATTTTGATATTTCCTCACTTCAGCGTCCATTTCACGAAGCTTGTCCTTCAAAGCTTTGATTTCTTCTTCCAAAGGCACAACCAAGGATCTCAATACGGCGGCATCTTCTTGCGCCTGTGATTAAAAATTTAGTATCAGCGAAGATTTTAATAGGCTGAGATAAATTAGGAATATACTAAACGTAAACTAGTATCATGGTGTCAAGTGTTATTACGTACGACTAATCATCATGTATGCATGCAAATGTTACGTAAATACGTACAAATAATTAATATTACGACAATTTCATAAGCAAGTATGTGCTACTAATTTTTCAAAGAGAAAACATTACACATAAATACAATTAGTACTAATACGCAAACGAGTGTATAAATGCATACGAGCACAATTCATTGATGCATGCAACTAGGCAAAACTTTTATTAATGTTTACCTCGAATCTGTCGATCGTATTTAGACGTAAACGGCGAATAAATGCCTACCGGATAATTTTGACATAGGAAAGAATAAAACAAAATAAATCAACATGAAAGAAGTTCTTTTTCGTCGTAATGTCATCGTAATTTCTGTTGAAGAGAGATATCGAAAATCAAGCATCACTCAAGGTATGAGTAATATTAGAAAATTGGAATGTATAAAATGTACCAACTTGGTACATACGTTAATTACCTTGCGGATTTTTTGCGACCATTTTAGATTATAAATTAAAACTGAAAAAGGACATGCATAAACATAAAAGCCCAAAAATTAACAACAAAAAAGCGTGACGATACCATGTTTACGTACATATTTGTTTACCTTCCGCATACTGTCATCTAAACTATCCGAGTCGGAGAACTGCGATAAAGTAGCGTTAGCCAAATTAGTCGAGCTGGTATTACTGACGTTGTCGCTGCTGCCGAGTTGTGTGGTCAACTGATTTGTAACTTTACGAGCTAAATTCGAGAATACGGTGCCGGGCACTGATAAAATTTGAGGCATATCTCCACCGAAATTGGAGGAATTATTTACTTTTAATTCGTTGATTTCCGATATTAATCTCATATTGGCGTGGCGAAGCTGGGCGGTTTCTTCTACTGATTCTGCAAGGCATAATCTAAATTACAATTTTGAACAAATAAAAAAACTAAGGGTTACCTAGACGAAGATTACCTGTGAGTAAATGTTGCAACGAAGATAATTCTTCTTGATATTTACGAGTCTCAGCGTCCAATTTATTTTGATAGTCTAACGACAAAACGGTCAATTGACTTCGACTTTCATCTAACTCAGTTTGCAATCTCTTTATTTCGCATTTTAAATTTTGTTGATCCGCCAACTGTTGCTTGAATTCATCTATAAAACACACGTCATTTAGAACGAATTCGGTATTACGACAAAACATATTTGAATCTTTCAGAGTAACTTTTTTGTGTTATGGTCGCTTTCCACACACAAAAACTCACTTTCTTTTTGTAAATATAACTCTTTCATTTTCGCTCTCTGAATGCCGAACTCGTCTTCAATTTTTTTCTTCTCTATTTGAAGAGAGCTGATTTGTTGTGCTAAATTTTCATATTTATCTATAGAAACAAGCGTAAGATAAACAAAGCAATAACACACAGGAGAATCAGTAAGATTGCAAAATGGAATTGAATGGTGCGGCAGAATAGAGAACATAAAATAAGACCTGCACCAGATACAAAAATCAACCAAAAAGCGAACTTCACCCAAAAATATAACACTTCAAGTTAGTTTTTCAAAAAACATCTGATAATTTTTCGTTAACACAGATTTTTTTCAAATTTTAGAACCGAATCCAAGTTCACATATAACGAAAGCAAAATATCCAGAAACCTTTTTCCACGAGTAGCATGCCATATTGAATCATGCAAGTACACAAAATTCAACATATTAGATTAATACATTTATTTACACACCATTATTCTCGCAGACTTTCAAGTCGTCATCATTGCTGATGGAATTTTCGTCCATAATTCACAGGTTAGTGAACCTCAAATGAATAATACCACCAATGAATAGAGATCTAGAAAGAAACAGATTGATGAGTTTATAATCGTCAATTCAATCACGATTTTTCATAAAGAAATATACTCATAGATTTAAAAGATAAGATTTTCCGAACTTAATTGTAAGATTGATCGAGGAATAGATAATTTAATTAAAATCTGATACGATATATAACAGTTACTAAATTGTAGGAAGAGGCGAGTACTTCGTGTATTGTATGAAGAAGGATTTACCTTATCAATGAAGTATGACTTTCAGAATGATTTCAAAACGATCTGAAGCCATGAATCTCATTTTCTTGAACACTATCAAAATAAAGATTTCTCATCTACCAATAAAATCATGAAAATTGAAACTATTAACTCATGTATTATTGCACGTCAAACATCAAAATTTTTATCATCAGCTCAACGTCAAAATTGCTTTTTTTTATCGAAAGTAATCAAGCAATGTAAATAATCGATTTTTAAATAAATAGGAAATCATTTCACAAACCTATTTAATTTCAAATCACTGGCCAATCACAGATCATCAATTCTGGTCACAGAGAAAAACGTTTGCAGTGTTGTCAGAAAGAAAAAAGTTATTGTATGAAATTTTTTGCTTGAAATGATTTTGTGGATTTTTTTCAATTTTTTTACGAAAAAATTTCTGGTTAATGAATTTTGAAAATAAAATTCACAAGTTTTGAGTTGATATTTTGTTTCAACTATTCCAATCAAATATTAATAACATTTTTAAAAAATGGAAATTTTAATATTTTTGGTAATTTCTGCTCTGATAATGTTTATGTTGTCATAATTGCCATAAGGCCATAAATTATTATGACCTTCTGAGAACTGAATTGGTCAGAATTGAGAAAAAATTTAATATTCTAGAAACAAGTAAAATCGAAATTGCGATAATTGTGAAATTGTGATTTTTCAAGTGTTTCTTACTTATTAGCAAATTTTAGTAAAATCCATTTGAAAAATGCCAAGACGATCTGCATCTCCTTCTAGGTAAGTCTCAAATTTGAATTAATTATTTTCTCTTTTTATGTTACACCTCGCGCTCAAACACCGTATGAACATTTTAATATCTTGTAATTTCATTTAGGTTCATTCAGGACAATTGATGATATCATTTAAAAACTGTGAGCCTTTGCTCATTATATATTTGTTTTGAAAAAATTTTTGCTCGAACGAAGAGTTTTGTATAATCTATGAAACTCGTTGTTCTCATTTCGAATGGTTCGATATTTTGTTTCAATGTCATGTTTATTCGATTTTTCAGAGCTGCTCCTCGACGAGCTCCTGCTAGAGCAGCTTCTCCAACTCCCCGTCATACCCAACCAGTTCCTACTCAGGCACATCCACCTGCCCCAGTAGCTGCTGCCCCGCAACAGCCGAGTTTGTTTGGTCAGATGGCAGCCACTGCTGGAGGAGTTGCTGTTGGATCAGCTATCGTATGTATTTCTGCGTTAATTCCTCTTGAAGAAATAGCATTAGAAAATTTCAACCATCATTGATTTCAATTCAGGGACACACTGTCGGACATGCTGTTACTGGGTTGTTCAGTGGAGGTGGCAGTGACAATGAAGTTGCTGCTCCTGCTCCAGCTGCACCTGCTCCAGCTGGTGCTTATCAACAGTACCCACAAGAACAGTCTGCTCCTTGTGCATGGGAAATCAAGCAATTCATGCAATGCGCTCAACAACAAGATGATTTAACTTTATGTAGTGGATTTAATGAAGCAGTTCGTCAGTGTAAAGAAATGCACCGTGAGTGAGATACTTTCATTGAATATTGCTTTATTTTTGTATTATGTACTATTGATCATTTTGAATTTCAGGTATGGCATAAGGAGTTGAGAAATCATTCCTAATTTCTCAAGAATTTACTCCGTTCCGACTTAGATGAATTTTCACATTATGAAGGAAAAAATGTAGCTGTTCTTTACTTCATTTTCAACTGTTTACGCTTAACGCATATTTTGTTACTCATAGCAGTGTAACTTTAATTTGATGATTTTTCATTTTAAACATCGCGTTTGGCTAAGATACCTTCAAAATTACAAATGTAATGAATATCGAATACATTTTATTTTTGGTGGTAGTTAGATTGGCATCTTTGTGTTTTTATTATTACAGCATTTTATCTCTATTCTTCTACTCAGATTTCAGTCTGTAAAAAGATAAAATATTTCGAAATTTCTTATAATTATTATTTATAAATTGCGGAATGATATGATGAAATTATAGGTGTCAAATGAGTAATTTTATGAAACTATCATGTATGAAATACATGTAATGTGCCAAAAGTATTGCGCAATATTGAATGAAGTTATTAACAAACTTGCTGCAGCGAACATTTCTTGAATTTTACTTAGTATGTAACTACATATACGTAATTATTTACTGGTTAATTTGAATTTGGGGTAACGGTAGCGGGGTATACGTACCGCACAGCGGGATGAAGATGGACACTAGCCAATAATGATCGTATCGAATCCCAAAACTCGCTGATTTTCGAGAAAAGCGAATAGCGATTTGTAACGCTGTGAAAAAAGTATTGCTTGCACCTGTCGAACCATATTAATTTGTTCAATTTTCAATATTTTGGCGTGATATGAATTTTTTTTTTGTAATTACAAAAATTAAAAATTTTTTGAACTTTAGGATTTCAAGAAGCATGAAAAATGATCAACCACCGAAATATTTTGTTAAAATTCATTTGTAATGAGACGAAGCTTTCTCATTTCAACTACCCAAAATATGATCTTTAAAAAAAAATACTCATAATTTGAGTTGAAAGTGGGCACTTTGGAAAAACTAAATATAATATTTAAAAAAATTGAACATGTATAATATGTAATCACAATGAATTAAATCTATTTGTTACGCAAACGATAGTAAATTCAAATATAACTAAGTTCTTTTATCGTGAGTCGTGACATAAATAAATTTCATTTAGAAATTTTTAATAAATATTTTTGCGTGAAAAATGACTCTTTATTTCATTTAAAAGACCATTTCAATTCTTTTTTTCGCAGTATTTTTGATTTTTTGCAGACATGTTCAAGGTTCCATTTTTGTCGTTACCTATCTTTGAAATTACTTTAAAAAGATACAGGTAATATTTCCTTGATATCATCGATATGTGATAAATGTTCGCTTTTTCACATCGCAATACATGTATATGATATCTAATATCACATTAACAATATCTACAATACAAAACTTGTCAACAATCGAGTTGAGTTTAAGATTCTTAAACGTGTTGAGATTTCATAAAAATGCTCCGAGTTGACTTTTCATAAAATATAATGCCGTGAATTTTTTTCCGAAGTGTCCAACTAAAGAATAAAAAAAGTTGAAATCCTTGGATTCAACTTACCTGCATTAAAATTTATTAATGAAAAAAGGAAAACCCTTCGAAATCTGTCCTTCTTCTTATTTTGCTATATTAAAAATATAACGTTTTTGAAAATAACGTTGAATTAACATAATTATCGACAAATAATTTCATAATACCAAATTAATCGCAGAACTTTGGTGATTGGCGAAATTCATACAGATCAAAGGCGCAAAACTTCTATGACGTCAGTTGAGCAGCAAAATTATTCTTGGCGAAGTAAGAGTTCATGATAATAATAATTTTAAATTATACATTTTGTTATCGATTCGAAACTAATTGTTTGCCAAAGAAGAAATGGGATTTAATTATCATATTTTTCGCATTTACGAAGATTTCTTTGAAACATTCAAAATGGGTTAGTATTCAAGTAAATAGAGATAATGAAAAAAAAAAAATTGTGTATCTCTTTTCTTGTTATGTTACTTACATGTTTCTTTTGAATACTGGTTTTAGATGAAATAATATGAACATTTAATTCCTTTTTCAAAAAAAAAAAAAAAAAAAAACATTTTCATTGAATTCTAGAGCGTAGTAACCTTATTAGGTAGTCGAATGTTTTTTATTTTTTTATACTCGACTTCTTATAAATAAAGATTTTTCTCATACATACTTGCATATTAATGACCATAGTAATTACAGATTTTGTTAATTGTAAAAATAAAAAGCAGAAATCAAGCCACAAAACCAAGCATCGTGATTCAAAAACTTTTTTACATATAGGTGTAGGTACGTATGAATTAATTTTCGACATAAATTTTTTTTCACGCGCCGAATCACGTGTTCTAAAGATTTTCTATAGTCCGTCGTTGAATATAAAATTTTATTTCGCTCGTTCATTATGTAAATTAACCAATATTTCTCAACGGTTAAAATTAGACGTAGTATTTTTATTGTATGAAATTTATATTTTATAAACAAAAAAATAATATTTCGGCATTTCTTGATTTCAATTTCAAAACAAAATTATGAAAATTATCCATGATTTCCTCAATGCACTTATTATAAAGCCTTAACACTTTGAATTGTTTATTGTGACAATTCTACATAATCAAAATTCATGAAAGTGCAATTTTTCATTAAAATGAAGGGCGTAAACACTGAATTAATTAGTGCGATTGGCGATAATACTTGATGAAGCGTGAATACAAGATTTTATTGTATCAAATATACACAATAGATAGTAAATAAATTACCTGCTTTAACTTGGTATATTACTTAGTATATTACCTAATAAAAAAAAGTATTCAACGGAATCGAATCAGATATACCACAATGTTCGAAAATTTTGCGATTAGTTCCATTGCGAATCAGGATGACGGTGACCACAATCTTCGTTTTGAATATTTTTACTTCTCGTGTAATCGCTATACGTCCTACTTATTTAGTTGTAAATTGAATGATGCAGAAGTCACATTTATAAAATGATAAGATTATTTCTTAAAATTATATTTAATTTAAGGCATCTGCACACTTATTATAAAAATTTGAGTTGGGCCAATAATGCAAAAAATGATCAGTACAGGAAATAAATTGAGGGTATTATATAATTTAAAAATATGTAGATATAGGATTCAAAACATCATGCTTGTCATATGCTTCGAAACTTTGGTAGGTATCTAAGTATCTGTATGTTTATTATTTCATTTAAAATGCAATATGGCAAATTTTCAAGTGTGATATAATTTCAAAGTGTTCTGAGTGAGGTATCAAAAATTTGTTGAATAAAAATTATGCTTAAATCATCTCGATGTCATGTGCATATAATAGTATGTGAACCTCTTTCAATTTAATTATCAACATTATTGCCAAATGTTACAACACTCAAGTTATTTTTTACATGCAAAAATGCATTCTACTGTATCAGAAGTCATTTTTAATTCTCGGATTTTGTTGAATATCATTCCTAAGGTCATAATTATTGTTTGTTATTAAAAAAAATGTAACAAGGTTATTTTGGAATAGGTACCATGATCTTAAGTCTTACTTTTATCATATCATAATAAAACGAATATGTTTTGTGTAAAATTTGTCATACGTGTGAACGCAGAAGCAGGTACAATGTACATGAATAAATAATAATGGGTAGGCACCTACATTATAGATTATTAAAAATTTTCATATACTGTTATAGTTATTTCGCCGCTGATACTCATATTCAAACTTCCAATACTATATCAATTTAAGTAAACCAACAACTACAAAATTTGTCATTTTGTCGCAATTTTGCCCCATTCCACCCATTTGACAATACTTAATTCAATATAATAATAATCTATTACCCAATTTACAACGTTTGCCTTTTTTTTCATTTAATATCATCCCATAAGAAACTTATTATTTTCAAGGCAAAATTTATTACAATGAAGGTATAAAAAAAAAACAAGTTTAGCATATGGATTATCATCCAAACGAAACTTAAAAATGTATCGATAATTCTGGCGCGTCTTGAGAGAAATAAGTTGTATTGGAACTGGTTGGTTCATGTTTCATTCACGTGAACGGAAGGAGTAGCAAAGAGGTGAACCAGCTGAGTTATACGAAAACAAAAAAAATTGCAGAATATGCTGATAATCTTAACTTGTAAAATTTACGTTTTTTCCTTTACACTTAGTCGTAGTAGAAATTAAATGAGTAAGTGCATTAAAAATAGTTTTTCAACTAATTAGTATATAAGTATGCGAAGTTCAGAATAGATTGAAATCTTTCGTCTGGATGGTCATGTAACTTTACCATTACCTACCTTCATTAATATCTCTAGTTCTACTCTACCATCAAGTTTCAAAATCACGTGGTTATCATGCTGGAATCAAACGTGTTTTCATGGTGCATACCTAGTTTTTTCTGGACCAGATTTTACAGCAGATTTTTAAATTAGTTGAAAAATGTCGAAAAATTTGAACCGAAGACATTTTTGTGGTGGAATGCAGGATGACTGAAAATATTGTATAGTGTAGCTTATAAGGTATACGTACTTGTTTCTTTAGTTTTCTCTCCAAAACAAGAATTTGCGAAATATTTACCAATTTATGGTGTTGATGTCTTAATTAATAATTTTTTCTATTTCTTACCCTCTAATAGCTTTATATCCTAGTTACTCATATGCAGAGAATAAAAATTTCTCCAAAGTACGTTGCATCGCGCTCTAATTAAAGCGAATTGCCATCGGGCATGTAGGGGAAAATTTCATGGTTTTCCTATATAAGCACTACGTATATATCTAGCCTTCAAGGTCGTACCAACGCCATGAGTCAATGTACCAAACGATATACTCATCCGCGCCAAAACGTGGGAATTCGTAGGAAGAAGAAAAACTACGTAGTACTGGAATGACGTCACGAATTTCGATTCGGAATAATATTGTGATTTGAATTTGACTCATTTTTAGGTACATCTTATTAATATTCACATTCATGAAGAAAATTCCCAAACGTGTGAGAGTTGTTGGGAAGTGTGGACTTGAATTCGTAGTATTTGCCTAGATCGTTTCATAATTAAGAGTATTTCGACGACCGGCAATCACCAGTGATAAACCCAAGCTAATAAACTGGTTGTAAATTGGTAATATATCTATGTTATTACGTAGTTTTGAATATCATTAACGTTAAATTTTCGATGTTCAGGGATTTCATTTATGTAATTGCATTGCATTTAGGTAAACAGATGCATAAAAGTATAACTAATGCAAAATGCCCATGATATCAACTTTTATCTTTCTTATACGTAAGGTAGATTAAACGAATGATCGAAAATTAATTGTGCGGTGTTTAGACCTACACTAACATCTCATAATTATTATTTTTTATTCAGTAAAAGTACGCAGCTGATTTAAGGATATAAAGTACACTAAGTACAGTACAATGTATACGTGTTTGTATAGCTTATACCTACTTACTCAAAGGTAAAATGTGTAATAAAATCCCACCAAAAAGGTCAAAAGCAAGGTTATCGTTATCAATATGCTAACAAGTAAGTTACTGTAGTCCTATACCTATATGGGCTTATTCAAATGATATAGACATAATAACTAATTTTTTTTTTAAATAAGCCTAAAAACTTGGATTAAAAATGCAAGTAATGTTTTTAATTATTGAGAAATTTGATATTCGTGCCTTTTAGCTATTATAGGTGTCTCGCGCATTACTATCTTACATAATGGCTTATTCAAAATTGAAGGTACGTAGTATAAAATTTCTAAATAATTATAATTGTAGATGCAGGTTGCCAGGAATTGAGGGAGAGAAGATTAGAAATGAAACTCGTTGCTCGCCTTCTCCCTCATCTTTCCTATAATATAATGTCACTCAATTCATAATAATAGTTACTTTTTAAATTTTCAAACATTCAAAAAAAAATTAAAAATTAAAGGATTAAGTTTCATGAGGTACCTATTATCAGATCTGACGTGCCCTGCAAGACTTGGATAAATGTGGTAATTTTTCACTTTTTTATTTTTTTTGTTATGTCTTTTTGTGATTAAATCAAAGGAAAAAAAAGGTTAAAAAATTATGCTCATTGAACGCTCTAATTTCTACATGAATAAATGCAATTTGTACTTGAATGAAATTCCTTATACAAGATATATTTGAGTTATCTACCTGAGGTTATTTCAAAAGTAAATAGTAGAGGAGGTATGTATGCATGTTCTAGGACAGTTGAAAATTTCTTAGTTTTTATCTCAAATTTCATTACTTTTATAAATCCTAAAAATCCTGTAGTGCGTAAAATAGTACATTGTATTTCTTGTCGAACAAAATGAGCGAAACGAAGTTAGTTTGTAGAATTTCCACGAATCTAAAACGAAACATAAAGAATAAATCGGCAGGGTAACTTTCTGCCATGAAGGAGATTGTGTTCATTTTATTTTTCGGTCTCCAAGCTATAATACCTTATGTCCTTTTTACATTATCGACACCTTGAAGCACGGATATGCATATGCTATGTCCAAATCTTACCTGAACCCTCTCATAAATGTGAAGAGAACGTTTCACATTAATAAGAAGGTTTAACAAAATGTGGACATGGTATATTTATTTTGTGCAGATTCAACTATGAAAAGAAAATAATACAGTACATCATAAAAATTTAGTGCAACCAACTGTTGAAAAAATGTAATGTTTGAAAATAATTTTTTTCTAAAACTTGTGAATTCGATTAGAGATCAACAGTCAGCACCCTCATGAGCTCAGTTTCTTGAATATCTGAATATTGCTAAATGGTACAATATTCTTCTTTAATAACAGTCGTTGCGTAAATGTATGCTGAAATAGATTACTTAAATAAAGAAATCTAATTTTCCATCATTAATTGATCATAATCATGACAACTTTGATCGCTATGTCATTTTAAAAAAAATTGTTCATCTTAAATTATGTCCTGAAGAAAATTCATAAATTTCTTGTGCATCAAAAAAATTCATATGCCACTTGAAAATTTCCTTCCTCCCCACCCCATTCTCCTGACTGTTTTCTGAATATAATGTCATGAAAACTCCTTCTATTGATGTATTTTTATTGGCTGGCTGGCTGGCAACGGTACTAATGGTAATAAATTTTCACAAAAATTTATCCATCTGTTGTTTAGTACAAGTATAAAGTATTGAACAATTAATTGGGGTTTCAAAACGAAAAAGAACAATTTCATTTCTTATATAAGATTATTAAGAAGAAATAAATATTGAAAATGCATGAGATTTGCTTATTTAGGATTATTAATGTTTACTTATATCTTGTATTTCTTAATGTCCTGATGTTTCAGTATTCAGTATTCGCAAACAATTTACTGAAATCATTGAAATTGTTAGAATTCTCATTCAATCGAACTTAACAATTAACATAGCCTATTTATATTTGATAATTATGAAATTCATTATAATGTACTTCATATTGTTGTGGAAAAATGAGTTTTCATGTTTTATCTCGGACGAATTTTTAATTACCCATTCAATTGCTTGTATAAAATACCACCTCAAGGCTATGAAGAAAGTCATAAACATAAACATAGAATAAAATGATAATGCAAAAATTTGAGCTAGTTCTTTCCTATTTAAATTTGTCGTGTACAAGGAAAAATTTAAATTTCTCCTATCGTCAATTATGAGAAGTGGAGGTAACTAATATTCTGATCTAAATCGGCGCCTAGTAATAGCTGTCGTGATGTGCATTTGTAACAAGGCATTCATTGCTTCATATAAATATTATTAAATAACTACTCATTTTCTCGAGTGTATATTCTTTTACTCATTTTCCAACAATTGATATAGAAATTAATAGGAATAATTGTGTTTCAGAGAAATGGAGTGTTTTTAGTAAATTGTTTGTTTCAACTTTCAATTGAGAAATTTTCATTTCTCAATTGAAAAATTATACGATTTGATAAGGGGTACTCGTAGTAATATTTGTATAAATAATTGCATATACTTTTCCTAATTGTTAACAAAATGGCTTTTATAGTCCCGTAACTTAATGCTTTATGAAACTCGACCGACTCGAGAAAGTATATTATACTCAGAGTGTAATATAGTAATATACCTACTTTGACCAAGTGCTTGCATAAAATACAAAATATACGTATAATATTTTCTGTTAAAACATTCGAACGTACGTCAGAAGACAATTTTAATTACTTAACAAGTACATTTCAACTAGGTACCCCAAGTTGAAAAAAAAAAACGCGCGCATGAGCGCCAACAGTTCCTTGTTAACGTCTACACGTTCTAAATTTCTCATTCATATCGTGTTGTACACAATAGATGTCTCATTTTTAAAAAATTTTGTTGATACTGGGTACAGACTATAGTCTCCGACGGCGAGTTCTATCATCGTTCTGTCGGTCTCAATGCAGCTGTATTTTTCCCGCGAAACGAGGTAGAAGGTAACTGCATGCGACTTGGACGATTGGTAGGGGTAACGAAAGAATAAGTTATCGCTTCTGCTCGAGCACGTTTCTCGTCTTATTCGTGTTTTAATGGAGCTGTCGTGACCGCGTGCATTTTTTAAAACTGTTTCGGAAGAATATTGTTCACATGGTTTTGTGGTTTCGTCTAAACTATCGTTAAATGATTAATAAAATTCCGCATAGTATTATCGTCGATATTGTGCAAATAATTTTCAATGTCCCTAATTCATACTATGGAAACAATGATATTACCTCGTGGGTTACTTATGATACATTCCGGTTCATTAACATTTCAAAAAACTAATATTCCTCACACTGGAAATTACTTTTTAGAATTAATGTTGCTGTTAATTATTTTATTGTCTGGTGTTGTGATATATATAACGGCGAATATTCGAAGGAATCTGAAACCTCATAAGCCGGCAAAAATTAAAAGTGAGTTATTTATTTTTTATTTTCATTTATATTGTGTATTTACATTTAGAGTGAGTTATAATTATGGGTTTAAAATTTGTGTGATTTTTTTGTTTCTCGATTTAATTGTTGTTTTAACGAAAGTGTTTTATTCATTATACTTTCGCGATAGTTTTTGAATGAGGTATTTCTTTGTTTATTAGAACAAGATACACACGATGTGTGCTTACTTCCTTGCTGGAATCGTGCCCTCGTGGTTCGTGTGTTCCAGCGTAATCGTCGCGCTGCCATGTGGTCTGCTTTGTGCTGTTTTTTATTGTTCGCACAGTTGCTGGCTGCTTGAAAATGTTCATTCTATTCTACCAAGTGTTGAGCCATGTGTTTTTATGAATATTTTCCAAATAAATTATTCAAAATGTAAATTACAGAAAAGCCCACCAAAATTATTGATAATTCAAGCCGGTGCTTCTGTAGGTGTATGGTCCACCATCTCAGGCGCACAATAGATAATTTTTATCGGTTTTAGGCGCTCCTCTTGACATTAATGTAGGCAATACTCCACACATGAATTTTCATCTTTCACGTACCCCATGGATTTTTTAACTAGTATATCAAACATGAAACATACTTTTTTCACTTAATTTTATTTTAATGATATAATGGAAAAAAGAAAATGGGTGAAATTGTTTTTTAGGGACCTGCCGCATCTATTAATTTTTTCTACTCTCTGTTATCATTTTTATCATTTAGTTTTCGATCTATTATTTGAGATCATATATGTACTTGCTTGCTCCTTAGATGAGTTTTGTACTCAACTAAGAAACTACCAATAAACGAAAAGTAGGGAGACATCACCTTATTTCTAAGAATAGAAATAATCGAAGTTTATCAAAGTTCGGCTGTTTAAATTGAAATTAGAATTTTTTAGCATGCGCATTAGAGGAATGATACCTTTTCTGATTATGTAGATATATTTTTTTCAAATTTCAAAAATTATTTTTTCCGTACTATTAAGAACTATTCATTTGCCCTACCAAATTTATAGATTGAACAGTGTATAAAATTTGTTTTTCCGCTTTACTTATTATTCAAGTTCACTTGTAGCCGGTGAATCATTTTCAAGATCAAAATTTCTCTACTTCCTTTATTATTTTTACTCTCATATATTTGTTTACTTTTCTCCTCCTATATTTACTAAATACATTTGAATTATATTGACCCATTTAAGTCAAGGCTATCGCAATAGTGAAAACGTCACGAATAAGTGAAAAATTCCTTGAATGATACACCTACATTAGGTGAAAAAAATTCAAAAATTTGTCAGTAGGTAACTGCGCGCAGTTGATGGAAAAACGGTGTTCATGTAGATACGAAAATTTGACACCTATTGAAAAATATATGTACCTACGTATCAACAGCTGCGCTACCTATAATTCATCCTTACCATAGGAATAAAATGTTCTCGCCATAATTTTTTCATTTCATTCGAATACAGTTTCGCGATTCTTCGGTAAATTTCATTGAATTTGAAACAAGTTACTTGATGACTGTCTCGGATGATGATAATATTGTTACATCTCAAATCACTCTAGAGTAGGTAATTTTTGAGAGTATTGCATCAGGAAATCATTAGCAGCAGTTCGCAACGTTTGTGTGAAACATTTAGTTGAATGTTTTGTGATGATATGTGTTGACTGAAGTAACTATACGCTAATAGTTGTAATCGTGAATTTGTTGGTTAGTTATCGACGTGGTAAATATGCTTGTTTTCGCTGGTATTTTCACTTATTTAGGTACGTGGTTCATTTTTCCTCATTTTTGTTGGTGTTTTATGGGATTTCTAGTATGCTTTAGGGGATAAGTTGGTTTGGAAATTTTTTTAGCTATTAAACGTGCTATGTCGCTTGTATTAGATCGATGTTTTTACCCTTAAACAGATTTGAAAAAATCATAGTTCTATAAAGAAATCTTGGTGTACCTATTTATTGTCAGAATTTTAATCTTCATACCTATCATAGATTGCGTATCTTATTAATTACGCTTATCGGTTACTCGAGCCTATATTTAAGTAGTAATTCGTATTTGATATTCGATGGTAACGATGAAATGTTATGAGCAAAGAATTACTAGGTACTTCGTGTAAATAAAAACAAAACCGGTTAAGGTTACATTAAGAGTCTTGTGAATTTTCTTTTTCATTTTTTCGCATTGGAATGATAAATACTCTCGAATGGCACGCTCTGTAATTCTGTATTGGAATTCGAAACAGTGATAATTGTTGCGTCAAGAGATGCGATTGTACATAGTGCAAAAGTGATTTTCTGATCCTTCAAAATGATATTTTTGTGAATTGATTAGAAAAAATTTTAAAAATAAAATGTTCTCTATTTTTGGACTTCAAACTAATTCCTTTATCAAGGGGATACCTACTCTATGTTTAAATTTTGATGAGGCAATTTCAAGAACCTATGCGATTCAGATCCTTCAAGATCTGAATTTATGAAGAGTTGGGATTATAACGAACAATTTTAGCCAATTTCAATACATAATCCCTAATTTTAGATCCCTTATTTCTTGATGAAATTTCAATTCTTCCGATTTTTTTTATTCTTTCTTGAGCGTGAGACGAAGACAAAATTCTTTAATTAATAATGATAAAAAAATAAATGAATATTGAAAATCTTGGAAAAAATTATACTAATCCAAAAAAAAAAATATTAATGAAAAGTTAAACTAATTATTTATAAATAATTTTATATTATTTATAATTTCGCAATCTGAAATTAGAAATGGAAGAAGTTGTACATTCTTCATGTTCTCACTCGGTCCATTCATGATATCTTTGTTTTGCTCCTAATCACCTACATGGGCAAAAAGACAAATTTTGTTGAGAAATATGTATCTCCCTACTGAACATTATGGCTGGAATTTTAGTTTCAGTTGATTGTTGAGAGGTTATGATTTTTCAAATTAAAATGCTATTTAGCTATTGATTTTGGTATGAAAAAAATCAAAACTAGTAGATATAACTCATTATTTTTTAGTTTAAATGTAGTGTGCCTCCTCCCCTCCCTCGGTGCGTCCAGTGTAATTTATTTCTTGGAGGATAATCTGTTATTGGATATTCATATAGTTACGCAATCGTTATGTTCTCTCACAGTCCATTATATGACATCTTCGGTTAATTTGATTCTACCCCTTTCCTTGGAGAGGCAGTTAGTCGCCTGTAGTCACGAAATTTTTATTTGATGACTCAGTACCAAAAAAGTTTACGTACGTCTATTAATTTTGTTTTTTTTTTTCGACTTTACCCTGTATAAATCATTAGCTACTAATTTCAAAACTTCGAATCGTAAATTGTAAATCCTCTCTAAATGGCGAATTCCAGATGAAGTTTTGGTTACTGGGTCCGATGGTGGTGTAATCTCTCACAAAACTGTCCCGATAGAAATCAATTTATCTTGAGTCCAGCTGGTTTCCTTGTGAAATGAAGTCAACATTCACCTATGTAGGTTATTAATTCAGGTGAAAAATATCTGCCTTTGTTTGAGATATCTCGAATGTATAAATTTGAAATTTAAGTCGTGTGTTGATGTATGAACGAAGATGTGGGTTTAATTTAAAATTTTTTTTTTTTTTTTTTTTCGGGAATTGAAATTGCCTGAGTACTCACTCGAGTGTTTTAAATATGCTCGAGTTGATGCAATTCGAATACATTATTTTCACGTGATGAAAAAATGGTGAATTTTGAATGCTCTCATTGCTTTCATCTTTTTAAGGAAACAGTTGAAATTATTACGTGGAAATTTACATTAGGGATGGAGATTCTTTTTCTATTGAATTATTCTTCAAAAACAATGATTGCTGCGTACTAGTATTTCTCATGTATTTAAAAAGAATGGTTCGGATGGTACAATTTTCAGAATTTCAGGCGACCACAGACTTTCTTTGTTTGTATCGCCGCCACTTATTTATGTATAGTAATGGTTTTCAAATACATCCTATACACGGCGTTAAAAAAAAAATACATTCGGTTTGTAAGTCTCTACCTGCATCTTGACATATTATGATTATTTTCGAGGAAACACTACGAAAATTAGTTCATTGGTAGATTTCATTGTTCGCATTCTTTTGGCATATGGGTATTGAAAGTTGACTGGAATTTGCGATTATTTATATTAAAAACTGTTGCGTTTTCAATAACAGCAACCCTCGGTAAACTAGAGACTCAGTCTATACTTCTTAGAAAGATAACTAAAAAACTTAATTCTCGAAAATTATCTTTTATGCGTGGCTAAATGGAAGTGTTTTTTTTTTTTTTTGCTCTTTTGTTAGTACGAATATATTGTATTCCTGGAACCTTTGACCTGCGATTTGGTCGTTCATCACAAAAGGACTTTTATTTTCAGTGGGGGTAGGTTTAGTTTATAAGTGGACACGGATACCGTATCATGATCACTTCTTAGTTCTACACCTCGGATGAAGTTTGTTATTTCGTTTAGTTGTGCTTATTATTTCGCGAAGTTTTGTTAGCATCAAGATGCCTTTGAAGAAGGGTAAGTGTTTGTTTTATTTTCATCGTTATTTTTTCGTGGTTCTGAAAATTACATTTCGTAGCTTTTTCAATTTTCCAAAAACAAAAATCGATAATTAGTTGAGTTTTAATATTCGAAAGTAATATATTACTGAACATAATCGACCACGACCCTGTTACTCAATAAGCACCTTATTGCTGCGATAACGTATAACGTGAACTTGATAATCCTAAAATAAGAGGCAATCGTAGCGATACTTATCTCCACTCTCAACCGAATAATAATTAAAATTCGAATAACCCATCGTCGAATTAATTCACGCGCACAATTAAATTAATTACACGAGAAGATTTCGCTTCTATCATTCTCCATCCTATACTATTCACGCAACACCGTACTAGCTTTTCTTTATATTTAAACTAGGCAGGAATCTCAATCGTGTTTGTAGAATAATAAACTGCCCTCTAACACTCCGAATGCTTTAATTGTATTTCACAGCTTTGAGATGGATGCTACGTATAAAATTATAAGGCTTTTTCGATAAAAAATTTATAATCCTTTATGTAAGCGTAAAAACAAACGAGATATTTGCTAAGAACTATTCGAGGAGGTGAAGATGTAAATTTTCTAATTAAAAGTATCATTTTGATGTAAGGATTTTTTTGTATGTGTTAAACCAGATAAAAAACATCTTTGCTTTTAGTTACCCTTCTGTGCAATAATAATTTAGGAAAAATTCATCCATATTTCATTATGTGCTTGTGAGATTTGGTTGGAGAATGAAATTGAATTTTACATAAATGTAATTTTTCAATGCTAAAATAATGAAATTATTTTCAATTACCAAAATTCAAAGCAAATATTATTATATTTTTTTTAAAATCCTCACAAGGATAATTAAGCCTTTTTTATGAACTAAAATTTGACCTGTCAGTAAATGTAAAATGGAGTTCCTCTGATCGTCAAACGATTTACAGTGAATAAATCATTATGAAATAATATCGAGTGAGTTGTTTTTGCCCAAAAATTTGATAAATTAGAGTTTCGAGCATTTTGAATTTCTTCCATTTATAGGAAAGCAAAAAGAACATAGTTATCTATTATCTAAAAATTCAGAAGTCTCTAATTTTTTTTTTCAATTTATTTGAAAATAGTCTAGTTCTTTATTTTTTACTCTCCAAATAAATGTTCAAAAATTAATAATTCATTCTCGTAGTGGATGATATTTAATCATGTTCAACTGTTTGGAAAATAAATGAATACTCGACTTGATTTTCATTTCTCAGGGACTCCCAAAGTGTTATTAATTTTTTATTATGATAATTTATAACATGTTAAAGCGGTATGAATGATTAAAATGGAAACCAAACATTTTTTAACTTCACAAACTGTTGAATTGGTATTTTTAATATTTTTTTGGAGTTTTTAAAAATCGAGTTCGCTTTCGTAATGTAAAAAAGGATAGTTTCTACCTTTTAGCATAGAGTTCCCAAATCCGCAGTTTAGCTTTTCTGGCTATTTAAGAATCTTGTTTACCAATGACATTTTGAATTTTTTTTTTTTGAAAAATTATCATTTCTGACTATTTTTAAATTTCAAAATGTAATTTTTTCAGTAGATATATTTTTCAAATTCTCATTATTTCTTCACTTTCTCATGATTTTACCTCAGTTTCTGCTGCTACTTTTCGATTTAAAGTTTTAATGTGGGAGCAGGAAGAAAAATAGTGAGAAAAAATTCACCTTTAATTTTTGTATGAAAATACTTGTATTTTTTCCCGTTGAAAAATTTCATGTTTTATACTTAGGAAGAGCATGCATTTCAAATTTGAATGATTGATGGGGGTGGGGGGCTTGAATTTTTGAGGATAAAAATTTGTTCACCTAGTTTTTAGCAGAAAATAGTAGTTTTTAGAGCTAATAATCTTATATTTTGGTTTTGGTTTCTATTCGTGCTTGGCAAACAGGTATACGATGAATACTATTCCGAGCTTATGTGTGTCTTATGGACAGCATTTTATGATTATGTAGATATAATCTCAAGTTGAGCTTGAATTAAAGTCTTGTAGATATTTATATTTTTTGTTAATTAATGAAAAGTTTTGATATCTGCTATTGGCCACATTTAAAAGAATCTATTTCAAATTCATACATGTGATTTCTAGAGACAAAAAAATCATTAATTGATTGAAACTCGAAGTTCTTGATTTTTTGAAAAAGATTTTGGAATTTTCAAAATCAAAGCCTCTTGTAACCTAGCTGGCGGTCTCGTTCGAAGACCCCTGATAATGAAGAAAAAATCGAATATCGTTCAACTGTTATCCTGCAATATAGTTCTCTTATTTAAAATTGAAGAAAAATTATGACTTTTTTATTCCTGTTGTAACTGAAAAATAACATTTAAATATCTTCAAAATTGAATTCACGAAATTTTTTCATCGCAGAAATTCTCTCGTACTCGAAAAACAAAACAGAAAAAAATTGTAATTTTCCTCATCAAAAATAAATGAGTTACGACCATTAGGCCACTTTCCTAATCACTTGGAATGACGTAAATTTTGTTCGTCGATCGCTAAAATTCACGTCAACCATGAGAATTTCGTAATGGACGCGAAACTCGAGTTAAAATTTTACTACTTTTTATTTACGACTTACTACACCGGTTTCAGTTTGTTTTTGCTGTTGTGTTTTTTTTTTGTCTTAATATTCATTAAGACGAATAAGCGTTCGTATACGCGAGAAGATAGACGAACAACAGCGTAGTATATAGGTTGTACTTGTCCGTCCTTGTTGGTAATAGCGTGTTTCATGCATTGTAAGCACAGCACAGGCACGAAAAAATTGGGGTGTTCGATGGTACCGCGCTAGCCTCCATATCACCGCGTATATTTCGTGAAAAGATTTATTCAAGGAAAGTTAAAGAGAATTGTACGCTTTTATGATGCTCTCGCATTGTACGACGGTCAGCGAAAAGTAAACGGGACGTATTGTTTTTGTACGTCGTATTATGCGGTACCACTGCGCCATACATGTGAGAAATATACGTCAGGTGGATCGGTGGAGGATACAGCGTATCCCCTTTTCATATTCTATCGTATATTCCGGTCATATCGCGAATTTTGTTATTACTCGTACGAGGCAATTAGCGATGGTATAGTATTCCGTCATTAGTGATAATAGAGCTTACGTAATCGTTTCTCTCCGTGGTTGGTGATAAAAACGTTAAATCGCGGATGCTGCGAGGCTTCCTTTTTTGGTCTCAATCTAACGTATTGTAACCGGCATTGTAATAAATATTACGTAAATGTACGCGTATTGTTCGATTTTTTTCCCCTCTTCGGATTTCAATATAGGTATTCAGGATCGATTTCCTTATTCCCCCGGATTGGCCCCCTTCTGCGAGATTTAGAATTTAAATTGGCCCAGTTTATAATGTGTTATGATTGACTGCAATATTGATCGATGCTCGAAGCGACGACATTAATGGAGGTCGATCGATGTGTTCGATTAAGGTGAACGTCTACAGTGTTGAAATGAGTCGTTAAATTTAATCGAATAAAAATTTCATTTTATTGAATTATAAATTGATAATTAAAATATAAACTCAATAATTTTATGTATCATGTTTTTTTGAAATTTACGGGTCAAAATAAATCATATAAAAAGAAATTGGAAATATAAAAAAATTGAAAAAATGGAAAATTAAAAATTGATGAATCGTAAATTAAAAATTTAAATGATTTTATTCCATATAATTGTTTTTTTTTTTCAATTGATGCATTCAAATAAATCATTGCAAATTTTGAAAAAAAAATAATTAATGAAAATGAAAGAAAAAAAATTTTAAAAATTTGAAATCGATGAAATATTCAAAAAAATGTATATACGAATAAAAATTTAAGAGTAAACAAACAAATGGTAAACATAAGAGGCGCCATATTTAATATAATAGTGAAAGTCTCCTCACTATTTTGGTCATCGTCGAAGAATAAATAAGGCGGTAATTATTTTTAGTAAAATTAGATCCATTATAGCGTAGCCATCATGGCGGTAATCTGCGTAATATAGAATTACGAAAGGAGCAGTTTCGTTATAATCATCGAATAATTTTGTTAATTTAATAGAAGCGTGGAAACAATTAGCCAGCTTCTTTTTTTTTTTGGTAGTTGGACGAATAACCAGGTAGATGAGCATATTGAGTAACACGTTAATAATAATCATACATGTGCGAGCGTGAATAGAGTAGACGTTGCGGAAAATATTTTAAATTCGGCGCCTACGGAAGGAGCACGCGTCGATATCACGATAGCGGAAATCTTAATAATAACTTCGCTTTCATTGGTACGCGCCAACGTTTTCATTCATTCGAACGCGCCGACTCGGTGAGGAAAAAGTATCTAATAATGGGAATTTCGTCGGTCACTAATTATACCATCGCCATCGGTCGTCTATGATGAAAAGGAAATTTTCAAAAGGTCTCGACTGCGAGTGAATTTATACTCGGAAGAGAGACGACAGTAGACTTGACAGCTGAATGGGAACAATCCGGTGCAGTGGCGTGAAGTGGCGTTTGTTTACGTAGACAATTTAAACGAGGGTTAATTTTGTTCGCGAAGAGTGGCTAGACGGGTGGATTTTGAGGTCAAACACCTACGCGCAGGTATACGACGTTTTCTCGCCTTCGATTTCAGCACATATTCGGATAGGCGTTGCGAGAAGTCGAGAATGGTTGGTGATTTGACCTAGTGCGTTAGAACACCGGCTATTTTTAGTGATGCAATAAATGGGAGATATGATTTTTCCTTTAACGTACGACGATACACGTGATTATTTTATCGTCGAACATTTATCATCGACGGTTAATGAGTAGCAGGTTGATTATGGATTGTCCGTGGGCCTCGTACGATTATTAGGTACCGGATAGATTGCGCGATGGTGATTGGATACGAAGTAGGGACCTTCGAATTATGACGTGGTGTCGCGTTTAGCGGTTTTGCTAGTGGGATGCGATTGTAGTGTTGTGGTTGTGGATGCGAGACGTGCAAGGAAATCCTTATTGGGGGTTTTACGAGTTGTATACGAGTAATCGTGCGTCAAGTCTGTGCGTTGGATTCGGTCTGATTGTCTCGAAGGAAATGAAAAGCTGAGCTCGATGAGGGCAATTAAATGATGTAATGAAATATTTATTGGAATTAACGTGTCTTATTTGTTTTCCTTTTTTTTTTTCCTTCATTTCTTTATTTCCTTCCTTCCTTCCTTCCTTCCTTCCTTCCTTCCTTCCTTCCTTCATTCATTCATTTATTCATTCCTTCTCTTCAAAATACATTTAGGCAGTTCTCTTAATTTTATTTTTTCAACTTCTTGAACCAAAAAATAATGATTAATTTTTTTTTTTTAATTTAAATTTTATCAACTTGATTCGTCCTCTTGGAAATATATTCAAACAGTTCTGTTATTATTTAAAATTGAATACACTGTTTTGTTGAAATTGTTGACTAGGGACGATAAAAACCACATTAGTGGGAGTCTGTGAAAAACACTTTTCATGTATTCTCCTTTTTGAACTTTCAAGTTCTTGTTCTTAATATTGGAATTCTATTCACGTGCACGTGCGTCTATCTAAACTAAAATGAAAAAATTAATTTTTCAATCGAAATTATAACTATAAAATAATAAGTGAGCAAATTGATTTTAAAAATGAATTATTGAGAAATTTTTATTAAATTTAAAAAAAATGATGCAATTTTTTTAAAACCTAGAAACCACCCATCTTCATGAAATCATTTCATTTTAAATTCACATACATGTGGGCTGATTCATTCTTACTCTTTTTTCAAAGCAAAAGGTGAAGTTGATCATGATGAGAAGAATAGGGATTCAAATCTTCAAATTTATGATGCTATTAAACAAAGTGCAAAAAAATAAGAACTTGTCCGATAAATTCAATACAGAGCAGAAAATATCACCGCATTCAATACCTCTTCGATAAATTAAAGACATTAATCAAGCATTAAAAAATTCATAATTTATAAGAAGTGAAAATAATGATAAAATGTATTCGCTGCCTCTTCAAAATCGCGAATATGCAAATTGTTGGACAAGAAATTTAAAGACAGTGCATCTTCCCTCGAGATAGCAGACGCTTCTTCCGCTATTCGAGGACTTATCGGAGCTAAAAACCAGTTTTGTGACGAATGTCACATGTGTGGTGGCTTAGGGTTAATTAAAAAAATTAAATAATGATAATTGTATACATGTTATGTATAAAAAATTTGAAATTTCGAAGCACGATCAGTATCGTATTCGCAGAATGAAAACTGATGATGTTAATTTTATTTAATGAATTTCTGAAAAATTGTTAGTTATGGTGAGAATTTTTTTCAACATTATAAAGAAATTTACAAGTGAAAAAGTGTTGAACTTGGATAAATTACGATCACATTTTAATCTTTCTCAAAGTTGAATAGAACGTGAAAATACAAATTATCTCACTCCGCAATGACTCTAAGTTTCCTACTTTGTTATATGTCACAAAGAATTCACGTGCTTCATGTAAGCTGTAAAAAATAAACATACACTCAACTACGAAATTCTGTGTAAAAGTGCATCTCATGACGTCACAAAGGAACCACGTGCTCGTCAAAATTTTGGTGGCCAAGGAATGAAGATAACCCGTACTATATTCGATTCTACTTTGAATATTTCCTTACTAGTTGAATCAAGCTCTTTTGGCTAACCAAATGATCCTATCTTTGTACTATACTTCACCTACGTAAAAAAATCCATCACACACTGGAAGTACCTCGATGTCCTCGGCCATCTAGATCGAAGAGAGGAGGTGACCATCACAAGACTCCGAATCGGACATGCTAGATGACGCACTCCTACCTTTTTCAAAATATTGGAGGGACTCCCTTTTTACGTGTTTTTTTCAAAACTCCATTCTAAACATAACTCGCTTCCTTAGGGAATGACCTTTTTTCCAAATCTACCGTCAAAATTCATAAATATGGAATCCAGTCCTTCCTGACAACGTAATAATTATTACTCTGATTATTATGCGGTTAGAAAAATCCAAACAAAATCTTCGATTTTTCAATATAATATTTGAAATTACCAACATTTTGATCTAAATTAAAAAAAAAACTTGTCAGAATTAATCTGAAATGTAGAACAAACCGCCATATTGGAAAATAACATCATCTTACCATATTGTCGGGTAATTTTCGAGTATTATTTTCGTCTGTCTCTGTCTCTGTGATTTAATATTCGAAAATAAGATGAAAATATTGCAGATAACAATTTTGGAATTACTATTCGCACGCAATGAAGAACGATGGAAACTTATGATGGATACGCGTTCGTTGCGTATTAAATCATCGAACACGCATCGGCGCACTTTCTAATCAACATTTCGATTAATAAATTCCATTTTGTAATATGACGAAGATGAGAGGACGGATTGGAGGCTGGAAGGTAACCTATTGCTCATAGTTTCGTGAAAATGTATACATACTGAATAAGCGATACTGTGTGAGGCGACCTATGGAAAGTAGTTGTATGAGATGTTCGGAAGTGGATATGAAACCAGATGAAATGCAACCTTGACCACAATCTATTTGAATGTCAATGACTATAAAACGGCGCCTGTGTGAAAACCTTCTGAAGCGAAGTTGTTCACCTTAGGGATATCCTCCCTGCTAACCATACGCCGCTAGTAACCGCTACAAGTGGAGGGTGAACGCGAAGGAAAACGTACTCATCGTGGAGATGAATTTGCCATCGATTATCTGGTTTCAGAATCCTACCGTTTCGACTATAAAGAGTTTTCTTTATGTTTATTTATTTCAAAGGTGGTTACGTTAGAAACTTGTAATCAGATTGTTTTTCGTTGAGTAGGCAGATTTCGATGTTCGTCTAATGAGACGATAAACAGCTTTTATGGTGAATCAGCGAAGAACCTTCGATCGTTCGAGCTGCTTGAATTTTCGCCAAAGACATTAGTTACTGGGTTTTCTGTGGTTTTCGTACGCGAGTAACATGTCGTGTTTATCTTATACACTGGGTAAATGTGAAGATTAAACGGTTGATATTAGAAAATTTTTACATAGTTGAATGGGTCGAGTATGTGTAACGGTTCGAGAAAGCAAATTGTTACCATTTCAAGTTCATATAATGTTATTCAATGTTGTAGGTAATTAAAGTGGATGACATGAGTGAAAGTGATGGCGGACTCGCCTTATTCGAGTGTTTCGAGAGAGTGGAGCGAAAAAAAATTGTCCCGAGAAAATTTACTTTTACCGTCAACCGCAACGAGGCGGTTGCCGAAGATAGACGGAGGTAAGGCGATTGGCGGATGACCGATTAACTGACGTAATCGTGTCGGTGTTCCTGTACGCCGCCAATGATATTAGGTCAATGTGTATGGAATATACGTGTTATCGGCGACCGGCAACGATGGAAAAAACCGATTGTATTTATCGAAGATTCGGTGCCCAGATAATCCTCATAATACCAGTACGATAAAACATCGAAAATATACCGATAAAATGAAATACCAAATGGGGCTTTTTTAACAGGTGTTGTGTGGAGTTGAAATTTAAAATAACCATCATCGATGAATGAGCGTGTATGTGTTTCTTTTTTCTAGACTATATCATTTTCGTTTTTGATCATTTATACGGAGGGTTTTAGGAGCAAAGAATACTTCAATGAAATGGTAACAAGGCTGAAAAAAACTGAACAGTCAATTGGTGTAAATACGACGTTGAAATATACATTGATTCGAATACAAAACGAAATTATTACGCTTTTAGTTGAAAAAGAACGTCCTTTTTAATTGGAATCTGCTTTAGATGTTTTCTTAACCGGTATTGTAGCCAATTTGCGTTTTTCCTTTTAAAGCGATTTTCATTCGTTGGAAATCTCATCTGACCTTTTCCTTCATGAATTCTAGTATCTGAACGGAATTAGTTGAAAATAGGATTTTTTTTCTATTCATACGTTTCTTATTGTAGCTTATATGGAACGCCTCTTTAAGACGAAAATTCTGGATAGAACTTGGCAGTTATTAGGTTGGAACAAAGAGAAATTTGTAGGCTTCAGTTTATTTTTATTTTTTTAGTACTTGATGCGAATTATCAGAATTTCGAGCATTGGAAAATTCAAAATGCGAGTTGAAACGGAGTAAAAATGTTGACGATTTTTATTATAGTCTTTTGTTTTTATTTTTTGAACTTTAAATACAAATTGAAAATGTATACAAAACTCACAATTTTACGACAATTTCATTCAATTCTTTTGCTCATGTGTGCTGGAGCTGAGTCTTGCAAAATAGTTCGTTAATTTTTTTCAATATAAAAATATGTATGTGTCCAAATTTTGAGCGAAAAATCAGTGGTTGATGAAAGTGCTCGCTGAGAACACATACGTGCATAATTTCAAAATTGGAGGAGCTATGAATCCTAGAAGCTGATAAAATGATGATTTTGGGTGCATTCATTTCATTCTTTGTGGAGAAAAATTTGATCATCTCATTTAAAAGTATAATTTTTTAGCGACATTCATGATTGATTATGGACTCATGTAATTATGACTTTTCATAAAAATTAAAGGAGTTAGATATTCATTAATAATGAAGTCTCAAAAGTTGATGGAATTGAGGTATTATACCGTGTAGCTAGTAGAAGATCGCACCTTTTAGGGCAAGAATCTCTCTCGTCTCATTATTGTTTTCAGAATAACTAACGAAGGTACCCATGGCCGGTTTGGGAGTGTGTCTAATCCCCAGTAGTTTTTTTTTTTCATTTTTTTCAGGTGTTTCTTTAATCTAAAATATTACGAGCGGGAATAACGCCAACATTTTTTTTTTGGTACATATCAACTTTTTGGCAATTTTAAACAATTTACCATATTTCCCACTTGACTTTATAGAACTGACGACGACGACAACAAACCCCCCCCCCCTCCTTCCACAGAAACGATCCTAGAACTAACACTGAAGCTGCAAGTATAAATGTGATATCATAGATTAATCACACATAGATAGCTATTTCGACAAAAATTACATAAATTATCAAATTTGATGCAGTTTTATAGATTTTGATCAAATTTGATCTTTACATGCAGATATGATTTGATCAAATTTCATCGAGTTATATTTGGTTATTTTTTATTTTATGAAATTTGTGTAAATTTATCACTCATAAAATAATGCTGAAAAAAAGAGCCATAAAATCCAAGTAATTTCATTTCTTCCTTCCTAAATAATATCGTTCAGTTTCCAAGGAACGAATGAAATTCGTTTGTGATTTGAATCATCTGCTAATTCATGTTTTCATTTTACGAGTTAATGGAAGTAATGTGCTGATTGGTTGTTACATGCGTGACGTACGGACCAATCAGAAAACGGACTAGTTATCTGAATTACTTTATTATTCACCCGGTATATGTGTTGTGTAGGTAAAATTTTTTGTCGATTTAACGAATTCTTGCATCAGTTATCTGATCAAAATTTAGGCACCATGTACATATCACCGTAAAATTGGCTTTGCGGGCCACGTCTTTCCCGTTTTGAAATATATTTGATTCCGCATGTTCGCGAATATCAATCTGTTATGCGTCTGAAATTGATATATAACTCCCAAGGCCTTTCCTTACCAGGTACAAAGGTACAATTGTGAGTATCGATAGTCAGTAATGGTATTATATGGTATTATCTAATGAACGAAAATTTGATGATTTTTTGTTCTCATTGATTTCACGCAATCTCAAACGAATGGAAATTTTCGTCAATTAAAGTGGAAAAAACTACGTCGTAGGTATCGCGAAGAAAGTCCAATCGATCGTTTTTCACGTGGCCGATTTTTTCTCTTTCTCGTTTCTCAGTCGAAATTGCTAATTTAATTAAAACTAAACGTCAGAACGAATTAAATACGCGTATTACGCATATTTAAGCGATTATACTTACATAATTTCTATCGACTAAATAGAATCAAAAGTGGCGGCAGAGAGTCAGAAAAAAGTGCCGCGTATAATTGAAAACGTAATGATTGTGACGAGTTTCAATGATACATTAGGCGTACGGAGAAAAAAAGTAGCCGGTACTTTTTTACGTTTTTATTGTACACGGTGCATTGCGGGTTATCACGTTTGCTATTCTTATCAGTGCGAAAAGTTGAAAATCGCGCCTATTCCGTTTTACATAATAATACCATAAAAACGTTGGCGCTCTTATTTTTTTCATTTTATCGTATTTGTTATGTCACTGTAATTTTTATATAATCGTTTTATATGTGCTTTTTTATAATGGCTCGGTACCGAGTATGTACGTCGAGTGCGCAAGGGTTTCGTTAATAAACGAGTGTACAACGTGCGCGTTATTTGAAGGTGAATTTGAACATAGGGGTTCCCAAGCAATAGGCTGGTAGCTTGGGAAGGAATAAGAACTGATGGCGAGTTAACGACGCGACGTTAAATGGTTTTAATTAATGTTGCGAAAAATACGCGAATAATTGAATTAGGTACGAGTACTCGTATAATATAGATGGTAACTTATACGGTGGATTTTATTACGTACGAAGGATGCGGAGAGTACGCGGGGTGTGTGGTGTGTAGGTAAGGCTATTGGTTGGTGATACGCGTTGATGCTGGTGCCGAGGTTTAATGCTTTTCTTCTCTATATTATTTTCTTTCTTTTGCGTAACAATGAATCGGAATTAGCGAGTACTATTTTCGGCTAAATCTTTAATTAACCTTGTGCCAGCGATAAGAGCTGAATCGTCGATAACTTTGAAGTACGCTTATTTTTCTGTGTATTAATCGTCGGAGCGGAGTATTTGCTTAGTACGTTTTCACATTGAAATATCTTTGAAATTGAATAGAACGCGGTAATCGCCTATCGGCGGGATTATCGACGAGGCGAATTGCATACTCGTACTCGTATGTAAAGGTGAAATAGATACGAACGAGAGGCGAAAATTCATACGACGTTTCGGTGAATTGATTTTCAAACAAAATAACGCGCAGAGCTAGGTATAGGCAAAGTGCAACGATTTATTAAAGGTCATTATTAATGGTTAGCATTTTGAGAGACTGTTAACGACCGTAGTCGGTTGTTTTCTTTATTATATTTTCAATTCAATGTTGGCAACGTTATCAGTGTCTCGAAATGAATTAAACATGAACGATGCCATTAACACAAGTACACCTGGAAACCGCTACAATATGCGCGATTCGATTATTACAACGACGATCAACTACCGGTAATGGCATCGCGATTGTACCGTGTACCCGTGTACTTTTATTGTATACTTTTACGTGTATTCCGAGTCGAGGCGAAATCGCGGCCATTCGGCACTCTCTACCGCAGTAGCAGGAAATGAGGACTCGACGAGCGAATTTTTCACCGTGGAAATTATCGCGTCAACGGTGACGATATTATCGACGAAATTCATTATTCAGAAGTCAAAATTGGGTGACCCGAGTTTTCGTTGCGATGGTAAAGGGTCGTAACAAATATTTAGCCGGTCGATACGATGGGTGCAAATTAGGGTAATAAATCGATGTATATAAATTTCTTATTAGGTTAATGAGGTTTTTAGTGAGGTAACCGATGAATAATGAAAAATGCTATTTTCGACACCTTCGGTCTATTCTGATCGTTGAAGCTGATTGATTTTTATTGGTGTTATGGTCGGGTCATGCTTTTTTCTCGATGTTTGGTGATTGTACCATGTACCGCAACATATGTGTGAGGGGAAGAACTTGCGGTTGGTTGTATGGCTATTGGAGGGTAAAATGGAAAATCGATTTTATTTGAATTTTTTTGGCGAATGTGTGAAGTTCCCGTTGATTGAATATTTTACTAGATTAAATTTTCCCTAATGATGTGTGTACTTGAAGGTTTTTTTTTCTTCTGAATTATTCAGAATTCCTTGAAAAAAATTACTGCGGTTTTGGCATTATCAAGAAATGATAAAAAATATATGATACGTGAAAACAAAAATAAAAAGTGGGTCAATTTTTTTCGTATCAGCTAGCCATGCAACTCAGTACTGTAGGATAGATCGAAAATAGGTATGAAATTTTCACGGTTTTTTTGAAGTGTTTCAATAAAATAAATTCCTTCATTCCGAATTATTTACCCCAGCCTACTCACCTTTATAGCAGACAATATCCACCAAATACATTCAGTCTTCACTTCCGCCCACCCCCCCCAAATGTCTATTCCTTCTCATTTCACTGTTCCTTTGTATTGGCATAATAACCACAAGAGTTGAGATGTCACTAACCTCTTCCTCCCCCTCCCCTTAATTGTATAAATAGTTCCAAGATCCTTCACTTGATCATTGATTCGAAATGGAGGATGTTTTAAAAATTTACTTTCCTTAACATTTGATCGATAGAACGTTGAAAAATTGAGAATCAATTTCTGAAATTTTTTTTGTGTCCTTAAATGTATTAATGAAGAAATATAAAAATGAGATTTTTGAATTTCCATCCGTTTCAGTAAATTTTAAGGTCTCGAATTTTGGGGAAATTTTGATTTTTTTTTTTTTCAGAAAAATTCTTACGCGTCTAATGAATTACGAAAGGCTTTTTTTTCACTTTTGAAATTTTACTCACTTTTTTCCATTAACGTGTTATAAAAAATCCATCTTATTCAAATAAATAGTGTCAAAATTATTTAATTACAATTCGAGCCGTGTGCAGCCCTGTAGCTAGAGTAGTTCGGCTTTTTGATTTTTACTGAGCTGATGTCAAAGATGAATTGTGTTTAAGGTTGGAGAGAACAGATATTTTTGCTAAAAGTAAAGGTTTCCAAAAAAATGATTTTTTTGTCAGCTTATCTTTCTTACTGCAGTAGAACGGACCTAAAATTAGTTTTTTTTTCCTTGAAGTTACAGAAATTGCCAGATAGCTTGAAAATATTTTTCGTGAAATAAAATTTGTGATCGTTCAATATCTTGAATTCTACCTCCTCTTTCTCTCACTCTCATCAAAAATTATATTACCCAAATGTGAACTCAGATTTGAAAATTTGAAAAAATAAAACTACAAAATTTTCTATCTGTGAAGAATTTTCAAAAATTATTTGAAATTTTGATATTTTGCAGATTTGCTGAAAATTTGTATATTTTTTTCTAGTGAACAAGAATCTTAAATTTGAGCATTTTTCAACAAATTTTTTGGTACAGAGCTCGTATATTCATATGCAACTTTTAAAGATTTGCAAATCATCGATTTTCTAATTTTAGTTCATATCAACTTAATTATTACATTAAAATTTTAGTTGACCTTCAAGAAGCAAGATATTACACCGTTCTCAAATTTGTTTCACGAACAATGTTGTTGCTCAAAATTTTCGTCTCGAAGGAAGTGGTTTCATTCTACCTCTTTCTTCTAACTCATATTTTTCTATGATCTCTCAACCCCCTCCTCCCCGCCCTTCTCTTCTGCTTATTAAGAAAATGAACGTAAAAAAAATATTGCGTAAAGATTTAAGTTTCTTCCTTCGTGCTAAATTTAGATAAATTTTAAATCAAAATTTGCTTACCATTAAAACTCGTCGTCCGAAAAATGTCCCCCTTCCCCAGCTACATCAATTTTCACGAATGATATTTCTAAGTTATTTCGCAACTTTTGAATCCTAGGGTATTAAATTTTCGAAAATTGTAGTTATTTTAAATCCACCACAGTGTAGAAATCGAGGGTGGAGAGGTAAACAAATTTTTTTTGCAATATTAATTTTTCTGCAACTCGGGCATAGCTTCCCAATCCATATTAGTCGAATATTTCGTGAATTATTCTTCTTGGAATCTACTTTTTTCTTTCTTTCAATGTAACGATCAAAATACCCGAATTTATAATTTAAAACTATTTTACTTTTGTGAATAAAAAAATGATATTTATTCTGAAGAAAAAAATATTCATATTTATTTTTTGGTTTTACCACCAATGATAACTTGAATATTTTATTGATTCATTTTTTATTCATGTTTTTGGAAACCTCTCGAACATAACCATTGAAATTACCTTGGTTTCGATGTAAAAGTTGAGATTATTATTTTGGAATTCATGAGTATCGCTGAAAGTTTCTCTTGAATTTTTTACCGCAGAGACTCTTGAAATATTCGTTCGATGGTTGGCATATGCGTATGTGCTGCTTTTGAAAACAAATATTTGTCAACTTCCATTGTGGTATTCTTCATTTATTATTAATTGTAATTTACGTCATTCATAATGATGCCCTTAATTTCCATGGCCATTATTTCAGTACGAATTTCAACTTGGTGGTGAATTATGTAGTTGAAATTTTATGAAGTAGCTGGAAATGGATATTCGAACGATTTCATAGCATTGACAATATTCTTGAAAAAATTTTCGGTCTGAAAAAATCAGTGGTATAATTTCGAGTGATGAAAAAATTTGGAAATTTAGTTGAGAAGAAATCTTACGTATTCTTAAAGTCACTTGGAAAATTTTCTTCGCTTAAATTTTATTAATCGTTTATGCAGATGAGTCTTAGCGATTCGGTGGT